>OX388217.1:21930803-22441791 GCA_947578815.1 Epinotia ramella | reverse complement strand
TGAGATAAAATACTATAGTATTAACTCGATTGTGTCGTAAAATAATGTATCGTTTGAGTAGGCTGACTAAAAAAAGGAAAATACAGACACAACTTTGGATTTTTTTTTCTAACGAGGAAAGGACAATGGGCATTTTGGTACCCGGACCAATAGAGTTGAGCGTGGTGTCATTGGATAGGTATTTTCAAGACAAAAAATAGTTACTATGAGGGTCAGACCCGGATCGCTGTACTTTCGGAGATATTCGAGTTCGAACCTTCTATGAGTTTGTTCATTACTGAACCGGCCAGGCGCCTCGTGCTATGCCCTCAATTCAATATGTAGACTTATAATAAAGACGCAATTTCCATATTAAAACTATTACGAATACGTAATAACCGCTCTCTACACTTAAGCGAAAACTACATCAAAATCCATTACGTAGTTTCAGAGTTAATATCCAACTAACTAGTGAAAGAGAGCGGTCGTCAGTGACACTTATATACGAGAACGGGCGATGTCGTATTTTTTGGTACCCGGGCCAATAGACTTGAATGTAGTGTTTTTGGATATGTCTCAACAGTACGAAAAAAAGTTTTTATGAAGGCTATACCGAAATCGCTGTACTTTCGGAGATTTTTGAATTTGACACTGCTGTGAGGTGGTTCATACTGAATCAGCGACAAGGCCCGTATTAAGCGAGTATTTCAATACATGGACCTAAAATAAAAACACAATGTATATATCAAACCTTTTGTCAAGAACCACGCCATACTTCATTGAAAACCGTATCAAAATCGGTAAAGTAGTTCAAGAGTTTTGCTCCAACAAACTGGCTGAAGTGAGCGGTCGCCAGTTGATTATTATTTACATTCGAGTAGGGAGCAATGTCGTCTTTTTTGGTACCCGGGCCAATAGAGTTGAATGTAGTGTTTTTAGATATGTCTCAACAGAACGAAAAAAAGTTTCTATCGTGGCTATACCGAAATCGCTGTACTTTCGGAGATTTCTGAATTTGAAACTGCAGTGAGTCGATTCATACTGAATCAGCGAAAACGCCCGTATTAAGCGAGTATTTCAAAACATAGACCTAAAATATAAACACAATTTAGGTATCAAACCTTTTGTCAAGAACTACGCCATACTTCATTGAAAACCGTATCATAATCGGTAAAGTAGTTTAAGAGTTTTGCTCCAAGAAACTGGCTGAAGTGAGCGGTCGCAGATTGATTATTATTTACATACGAGTAGGGAGCAATGTCGTCTTTTTGGTACCCGGGCCAATAGAGTTGAATGTAGTGTTTTTAGATATGTACCAACAGTACGAAAAAAAATTGCTACAGTGGCTATACCAAAATCACTGTTCTTTCGGAGATTTTTGAATTTGAAACTGTTGCGAGCACTCGTCCTGTACATAGCACGTATTGAAATAAATATTAACGTTAACTATAAGTAATGATATAGATATTTTTTTTATATCAATACACTATTCTTAGGAATAAAACTTATTTTGAATGAAAACTGGCCTGAAATCGGTTCAGTAGCTTCAAAGTTCATCCTTTATCGCGATCCGACAAACTGGCTGGAGCATTGCGTTCGCCGAAGACTATTTATTGTTACGTAAGTATATCTATTTAGTATGGGAAAATTACCCCTAAGAAATATCAGTGCTTTATCTTATTAGTTGATATATTTATCATTTTATTTATTTTCTGTAAGCGGGGAGTGGAGCATGCATAAAAAAAGAGGATAAAACAAAATAGGTAATATTATTAATTATTAGTTTATATTGTATTATTATTGTATTCATCATCCAACTTTTGATTCACACTGAGATCCCATGATATTATGAGTTTATGCAGCGACATTGTTATTTATTTCAACTCGTAGTCTCGTACCTACTCGTTCCATTCATATTATGATTACTTAATACCATTTTTTTGGAAATGATAAACATGTCTTATTAACTTAACCGTACCTGCCGCGGTCGTATTACCTTTTTCTTTTTTTCTTTTTCCTGGGAAAAAAACCTGCGTGCCAGGTACCCAATCACCGAGGGATGATTGGGTTATGTGGTATTTCTATCCACTAAAAACTCCACGGTGCTCTGCATCTGCGCTCTCATGCAGGGGACTCCAGGATCTCATGCTGAACGCACTGGAGCCCCCCTCGCGCCTCGCCACATTTGGCTCGTCCTTAGGGCAAGGACATGCTGTCGCCTTCCCTGGGTTCTTAAGCGAGTGCCCCGGCCCCCGCCAGAACACTGCGACCCCGATGACCCGTTTAGTCGCCTTCTACGACAGGCGGGGGAGACCGTAGATCTATTATTGTAGGAAGTTTATAGTCTGAAGATTATGCGTGAATAAAAACTCTTTTTTTTTCATTACAAAGGACTTAAAATCTACGGCATCTGCACTGAGGTAAATAAATAAATTAAGTTCGTAAAATATGTACGTTCGTCTCTATGTAGCATAGCTAAAATATTAGTAGTGAAGAGAATTGAAGTGAACATGAATTTCTCTTTGGCCCATACTGTCGCCGTAACGGCTTGATAGATTTTTAAATGTAACTTTATAAGTAAGTACCACAATAGTAGCTAAAATCGGCCTTGTGAATCCACGGCAGACAGAAGCGCGTTACGTAGGTACACTAACGCGTAACCTATCCTATAGGTACTCGTAGTGTCAACTGATAGAGCCACATGCAGATCCTTCACGCTCCGCACAGAGCGCTTGTTCGGCAGCTCGGGCGACTTTACTCGCCACCAGAAACACAACAAGATATACCAACAAAATAAATACTCCAGCGGTCTTCAGTATGATGGATGTAAATACATTTGGTCTAAGTAAGTCTAAATATCCATATTGTTTTTTTTTTAATAGAGTTTGGAATATATATTTTTTGGTGCAGATCAACAGTTTGGTCAGACTTTTTGATTTTTAATACTCCGACGGTGGCAAACAAGCATACTGCCATTACAGGCTGAAAATTATGATGAATGATTAGTTAAAGTACGTGTGTCGTGTGAAAGTGCGAGTGAGATACCAGTAATACTTACAAACGGTGTAAGACCATCATTTACGAAACAAGAATGATTAGGTACATAAAAATATCCGCAACGCAGGCTTCGACAATTGCGTATAAACAAACATCCCCCTAGGTACTTAACTAACAATGATAGAACAAACTATACCTACTAATATATACTATACTATACTTATACTATAATTATAATCTATACCTACTTACTCTATACCAATATATTATAGAGAGGGTGCGAGTTTATAGCTTTGTATGTAATGGGAAATCCTGTAGCTACGCAGAGAATCTACCTACCTATAGAATGGACCTTCATGATGGACAAAGGCTACTTACATGCTATCCCGCGGCTTCTCTTGGGTCCTCTTTAACACGCGGGCGGGGAGAGCCGCGCGGGCAGGTTCAGAGTCCCGTTGACCGGATCGATGTTTTGTCTTTATGTATTTATTTCCTCTTGCTGATCCATTGTTATTTTAAGCCCACTTGTTTATAAAACGTATAATACAGAAGACAATCTAACAAAACTATTCCACTTTTACCTATTATAAATGAAAGAGTTTGGATGTTTGTTACTAAATCACGTGATAACGGCTAAATGGATAAAGATGAATTGTAGTATACAACAAATAGAGTCTAAGCCTCGATTAACATATAGACCAGGTATTATTTATTCCATTAAAAGTCCAAGAAAGGGAAGTCAACGCAAACGAAGTCGTGGGTAAAAGCTAGTAAGCTTTGTAAAACATTAATAAGTAGGATTTTATGATTAAAATATAAAAAGGTAAACATGACAATAATTGCACCATATTATGGTACCTCGTAAGTGTTAACACAACGAATCCTCAAAGTAATACAGCGCTTGTGACTCCTCAGGCAGGCCGGCGCCGGCGCAGTGCGAGCTACCACATATTATACGAGGAATCTTAACATGTTATGCCAAGGACATGACCCCTTGTTAAAAATAACATCTGGAAAAAGAAACCACGAAGTCAGGGCCAAAAATGCTTTCCAATATTGATTTAAAAGTCAAAAATCTAGTGACAAGTTTGACACCATTCACCTATGTATTTATTGTTTTTATTTTTAACGCAAATAAAAGGTTTTTGTTATTTTCTAATTAGTAGTTATACCTACATTTCTACGACTGCTTAGTATCATGGTGTCGCGAACAAGCATTACACTATCTTAGTGCAAAATATAAAAAATATAATACACGTTCTTCTAGAGAGCCAGTCCAGTCAATCATTAATGTTTCAAGACTTTTATATTTTCTATATCTGTGTAACAGATATCATTTTATAAAGTGTCGTGTTATAGTGACTTCGTTGCTTTGTTATGTTGTATGCAGTGAAGAATCTCATTAGCCACTGATTCAATCATCATCCTCCTAGCGTTATTCCTGGTAGTGCCCCTAAAGGAGCCCGGGGTCCGCTTTGATACCTAAACCCAAGATTTGGCATAGGCACTAGTTTTACGAAAGCGACTGCCATCTGACCTTTCAACCCAGAGGGAAAACTAGACCTAGGCTCAGCAGCCGCATGCCTGAACCACTAGGCTACCGTAGCTCGACGTCACCCATCCGATTTCATAAATTCTTCACCAGTATCGAGAATATACCGTCGTCGGTATGGACAAACGGTATATTTTATGCCACGGTTTTGCTTGCGTTCTTCGTAATACGCGGGCGGAGCCGCGCAGGCAGCTAGTATATAGGTACTAATCTACAAGGTGCTCGGCGGGAGGTTTCCAAAGTGTTGTATTATTTAGTCTATGTGTAGGTACCTCATAAAGAAGTGTTTTGGTCATAAACTGTTAGCTTGTGTGAGTCATCATCCTCCCAGTGTTATTCCCGGTTGTGCCCTACAGGAGCCCGATGTCCGCTTTGACACCAAATCCCAAGAATTGGCATAGGCACTAGTTTTACGAAAGCGACTGCCATCTGTCATTCCAACCCAGAGGGAAAAGTAGACCTTATTGGGATTAGACCGGTTTCCTCACGATGTTTTCCTTCACCGAAAAGCCAACGGTAAATATTCCGTACATTACTTCCGAAAAATTCATTGGTTTCCAAGCCGGGACTCGAACCCATGACCGCTGCTTCACAGCCGAATGCCTGAACCACTATAAGTAGGCTACCGAAGCCGTAGCTTGTGTGAGTGTCTAACTAAATAAACAAATGAAAAATAATAATTTATCAAAGTATTCATAAGGTCGTACGATAAGAACCTCGGTCCAATACGGTATGTTATTTTTCTTGTATATTATAATTTTTTCATACATATACATTATTATGCTTCTCCAGATAAAATACAATACAGCTTACTTTAATTATATGACATGTTATTTTCTTAACATGGTCAGGTACGCCGTGAAAATTATTTGGATTCCTCGCGTGCACCTTGTATAATGTATGTATGAATGTAGCTACATAAAATAGGTGGAATACAGCAGGTACAAAAAAATATTATATACAGGCGAAAAAAAAAATTATACAAGGTAAAAGCCTGTCCGATTGTAAGTTTGGGTGGCGTCCTCGAGGCCTGCTGCTCAACAGTCAGCGAATACGGACTTCAGTCAATGATGATGAAGTTTGCATATAGGGGCATCCGCTACAACTATATTTGCACACTTGTACACTGCGTATATTTTTTACGCACCCAATATGTAGGGGTTTTGTGAGAGTATACCTGCTTTCTCTAAATGCTAATTGTGTTCATATACAGAGGTCAACGGATTATCTAAACGCCATGCTGACATCCGCGGACGGCTTCCAGTAATTAGGACTAAATCATGGCTTTCTCTTAACGACGCTAATTTTATCACAAATCGGTTTCAGTAATGATGAAATCATGGTTATACCTACTCATGGTTGTGATATACGATAAGAATTATAATAAAAATAAAACCATACACAACAACGACGTAGGATAGGATTAGGTCTAGGGTAGGATTATTCTATGAGTTTTAGACAAAGATATGAAACAGAAACAGAAAAATATTTATTGCCACAAATAGAACCTTAAATATACAAGTACACATGAAGACATATTAAAAGAAAAAAAAAATACAAAGGAAAAAACAAAAACAAAACAAGAATAAAACTATACAAAAATAACTTAAGGAATTACATTCTATAACATTAAACTAATAATAAAGGGGCAATAATAAGGCTACGCATCAACATTAACGGCGAGTACATCACGCACCTTCGGTTTGCTGACGATATAGTAGTCTGGCTGAGACCATGGAGGACTTAAATACGATGCTCGATGACCTCAGTAAAGCTTCCGAGCGAGTTGGTCTAAGAATGAACATGTATAAGACGGAGATCATGTCAAATGCCCATGTAGTACCAACTCCCATTACAATCGGACACTTTACGCTCGAAGTTGTGGAAGATTATGTATACCTAGGACAGACTATCCAGTTAGGTAGGTCCAACTTCGAGAAAGAGTTCAATCGTCGAATCCGACTCGGCTGGGCAGCGTTCGGGAAGCTACGGCAGATATTTTCGTCCAATATTCCGCAGTGTCTCAAGACGAGAGTCTTTGACCAGTGTGTGTTGCCAGTGATGACATATGTGGTCGCTTACTATGGGCCTCATAAGAAGGCTCAAAGTCACCCAGAGGGCTCTATGATGGAGAGGGCTATGTTGGGAGTTTCTCTGCGTGATCGCATCAGAAATGAGGCTATCCGCAGCAGCACCAAGGTAACCGATATAGCCTTCCGAATCGCTAAACTTAAGTGGCAGTGGGCGGGGCACATAGCACGTAGAACCGATGGCCATTGGGGCGGAAAGGTTCTCGAGTGGCGACCACGTACCGGAAGGCGCGGCGTGGGTAGGCCCCCCACAAGGTGGACTGATGACCTGATAAAGGTTGCTGGAGTCCTATGTCCAGCAGTGGACGTCTTTCGGCTGATATGATGAATAATAAAGGGGTAATGCCTGTTAAATTACAGTTTTTATACAGGCGCTACCTCTCCGGAGGAATCTTACACCAATATTCAGAATGGACTTTCAGGGTAGACTATATTGTTATCCCGTGGCTCTACATGGGTTCTTCGCCGACGAGGCCGCGCGCACAGTTGATGTAATGAGTGAGGTAAAAAAGTTATTAGAGGGTTAGACCCTGATCGCTGCACTTTCACCGGAGATAATCGAATTCGAAACTTCTATGAGTTTGTTCATTACTGAACTAGCGAGACGCTTCATACTACGCACGCAATTTAACACACGTATGGACTTTAAAAAAATACAAGTGACTTATAAAATATAAACGCCATTTATATATATCACGCCACACTTAAGTGAAAATCACAATCGGTTAAGTGGTTTAAGAGTTTTGACCCTACAAACTGGCTGAAGTGAGCGGTCGCCGGTTTGGTTTATTTACGAGTAGGGAACAATGTCGTCTTTTTTGGTACCCGGGCCAATAGAGTTGAATGTAGTGTTTTTCGATATGTCTCAACAGTACAAAAAAAAGTTTCTATGGTGGCTATACCGACATAGCTGTACTTTCGGAGATTTCTGAATTTGAAACTGCTGTGAGGTGGTTCATACTGAATCAGCGACAAGGCCCGTATTAAGCGAGTATTTCAATACATAGACCTAAAATAAAAACACAATGTATATATCAAACCTTTTGTCAAGAACCACGCCATACCTAATTGAAAACCGAATCACAATCGGTAAAGTAGTTCAAGAGTTTTGCTCCAACAAACTGGCTGAAGTGAGCGGTCGCCAGTTGATTATTATTTACATACGAGTACGAGTAGGGAGCAAAATGTCGTCTTTTTTGGTACCCGGGCCAATAGAGTTGAATGTAGTGTTTTTGGATATGTCTCAACAGTACAAAAAAAAACTGCTATGGTAGCTATACCGAAATCGCTGTACTTTCAGAGATTTTTGAATTTGAAACTGCTGCGAGCACTCGCCCTGTACAAAAGCTTGTATTGAAATAAACATCAACGTAAAATATAATAATATACATATTTTGTATATCAATACAATTTTTAGGAATCAAGCTTATTTTTAATTTAAACTGCCTTGAAGTCGGTGCAGTACTTTCGAAGTTCATAATTTAGTGCGTCTGCTATCTAATTACCTAGTATTTTTTGTTGCGCGTATACTTACACTTGCCGGGCAATGGGTACTCGAATAGGCTAATTTATTGTTGATAACAGAACACATCTTTACCTGAGAGCCTGATGAATTTTACGTTATTCCTATCTTTTAAGATACTATGTTACTTCAGAAGAATTATTATGTTTTGTCCAATCTTTCGATTGGCATCATAAAAATACGGTATGATATTTTTCACATTTAAGTCGGTTCGATATTCCCAGACGAAGCAAGTAATTTTTAGAAGATCATTGAATTCAGTATACTCACTTTTAAAAATAACATAAAGTCTTCTTCCAGCAAAATATCCTATCTACGATATTTAAGGTACTTTCCCTTCATTTCGCATATTAGTCTTGTGACGCCCTGTATATATAATATTATTAGTACATGTGTTCGATATATTATAGTATAATAATGTGTATCAAAACATGAATAATTGAAGTCATTTAAATTATAATATAGGTATCGTATCTAAATATTTTATTCTAATTAAATAAATAAATATATATTAGACGACAATCTTACACAAATCGACCTAGTCCCGAACTAAGCAAAGCTGGTGCCTACTATGGGTATTAGACGACGATAAACATACTTATATATCGATAAATAATTACTTAAATACATAGAAAACACTAACTCTTCTTGAAAATTTCCTGCTACCCAAAGGTTGTCTGGAAGAGATCGCTCTAAAGCGATAAGACCGCCTGTTGTTACCTTTATTTATTGACTATACTTTTCAAACATGTTTTTCTCATGTTGTGGTGCAATAAAGAATATATTATTATTATTATTATTAAAACATCCATGACTCAGGAAGATTCGTGCTCATCACACAAATGAATACCCTTACCGGGATTCGAACCCAGGACCTCTTGCTTCGTAGGCAGGGTCACTATCAAATAGGCTAAAGCGGGTTGTCGAATTCCGCCTAATTACTTATGTAATATTCTGAGTTATTGACCGCTTATATTGTGGGTATGATTCTGTCAAGTTTTCTGAATTATATTGTTTTTTTTACTGTGCCTTTGTTTTCATAAGTCATAAAGAGAGCATAACGGTATGACAATCTCGGTCACATTTGTAGCAGCCGAACTGGGAAGGTAAATACCTACACCACATAACATTACTTTAAGTCCATGCTCGGTAGGAAGGTACGTGGCTTTGTGTTCCTGGGCTGAATACTTTACGCGGTAATGCGCCTCACCTCACCCATCACGCCTAAGGAAACTAGACCTCTAACTACGCTTAGTTACTAGGAATCGCGGCGTCAACATATATTTGTGGGTGAGCGTTGAGATGAGCTTAAAAAAAGTTACAGAATAGGATGATGGGATCTTTTTTATAATACCGAGCTCTCCATTCGCATACAATTATCATTTATATAACTTTTGGGAAATAAATACAATATAAATTCATGTATTACTTCACGAGCGTAGGTACATTGGCCTACGTAGCGAGTGGTTTGGCAATCGCGGGTCATTCTGAGACTATTGCTTCGGTAATATTCGGGTGAAGCCGCGAGCGAGGTGTCCTGTGAAAGTGCGTGTGAGATGACGATACCATTACCAAAGGCAACTAGTGCATGGGTGAGTGAGCACGAGTGATTTACAGTGAACAATATTATTGTTAAGTTTTTTACTTGATCGCTATGATTACAAATTACCTATTGGTACCTACAGACACTGATTACTGCATTTCGAATGAATTATGAAGCATACCTAATACCTATTTATATGTGCAAGTTAATAAATTGGTAATATGGTATTAATATTAAGGTACAGTAATGCTCGTCTGTAAAGAGATTTGATTAGATGAGCATATAATATACCTGGAGCGTAAAATTCTATATTTGAGTTTTATATTTGAAATTAAAAATGTATACGGAGAACCAGTATTCGCGGTGTGTGTTGTTACAAATGTGGTGTTGAAAAAGATCATAATCGAATCTACTGTAGTAATTAGGTACGTAAATTAACAACTTGATTTTATATGATTTTGTATATAGGTACGATCGAAAATTCTCGCATTTGATTGGGAGGTGTTATGAAATGTATGTATGATACTTACTCCCCTGGATTGAATAACTCTGCCTGTAGTTAACTATTTTTTATATGTCTACTCTACTCTAATCTCAATATGACCACTCTATCAGATCAGATTATCTACGATCAGAAACTCAACCTATTACAAGAGCACCTTTATCACCGCTATCAAAATATTCAAAGATCTACCTGTTAGCCTAAAAATGTTGGACATCAATTTAAGCGCCAACTAAAGCGATGGTCCACTGAAATAGTATTTTATGCAATCGTTATATAATGTATGCTTTTTCAGTCGAGTACCACGTTTACAATACTTTTTCTACAGTCAACTGAACTAATTAAACAAACTTGGTATCTATTGAAAACGAAGTGCAACCAACGGCTTTTTCTTTTTTGTGCGTTGATGTCTATTACTCATGACGGCGTCCTATTGGTCAAATACATTATCTAGTTCAGTAAAGGCGCCACGTGATTGGTCAATTTCATTTTAGTTGTGAAACAAAACAGTTATGAAATGTTGAGTTGGGAGCTACAATAGTAAAAAGTACGTGATTTAAGTTTGGTGTACTAAGTCTCAATTCAAACATTAAGGTGTATTTAATGATTTAAAAGAATACTTCCGCTGCCTATTTAATAGGTCGTTATCCGCGAAGTGTCTCATGAGTGACGAACTCATAAGGTACTCAAATACCTTGGAGATAATGGGGATTAGAGATATAGGTCGGAAACATTTCTCAAGCTCCACTTCTCCCTTCCCTTTGTACACAAGTTGTATTTTTATTAGTTTTAATATGTCAGGATACACCCCGCTAAGTAAACATTACTGGCGGTAGATAATCGAGCACACAAGTAGACATGTCATTGATGTCTTTGGATTTTTTTCGCTTAATTGTTTTAAGGGCCTTAACTATTTCAGTTAGAGTATTTAAACCCTAAACTGGAATATAGGCACGGATATTGGCAAATACCTACATAAATAGATAAGAGCAGAGCGAATACACGGCTTCGCATTGTTTACATTTGTTTGTGTATAGAACCGGTTTAGACGGCTGGCTGGCGGCGGCAACAGCGCGAGCAGTATCGCACTCACCAGCTGATTTCGAGATAAATATGTTTATTGCACTTGAGTTGTTATTAGAGTTTTTGCCTGTTTCGGAGGCAATTACGCGCCATATGCACCGAGACATGTTTACATTCGATCTATCTATCTGACTGTTTACGTATTTACTACGAGTACTTCTCAACGTGGACCAATACAGTAATTACGTTTTTTCAAGGTTTGATTGTAACTCGTAGTCGTTAGGCGTGTGAGATAATTTTAATTTCAGTTTGCGTATTCGGTAACGAATTTTTCGAACAGATTCGGTAACCCAAGTACCTACCCATATTGTTATTTATACTAACTGTTTTCTGAGTGGGAAACATATGTCAAAATAATGCTTTATTACATTCATAACTAAGTCTATCTTTGTACTAGGGCATACAAGTTTATCATGAATTACGACCCAATTATATACTGTTCAAGATTAGAAATAAAAATAAGAATGAAGAGAATTACTCATAGAAGAATTACAACACTACTGAATGAATGTCATTATTTGAAAAAGTTCGCTTTAATGCATGTTTATTTCTAGACATATTATTTTTAATATTTACAAACCAAGGTATACTTATTATATACAACCAACTATAAACCTGGCACAATTCGAGTTTCAAAATGTAGAAGTCATGTTACTGTATTTCAATATTAAAATACTTAAAAGGTGTGATTGGATAGGTCTTTCCAAGACAAAAAAAAGTTACTATTACGGTCAGACCCGGATCGCTGTACTTTCGGAGATATTCGAGTTCGAACCTTCTATGATTTGTTCATTACTGAACCGGCGAGGCGCCTCGTGCTATGCCCGCAATTCAATATGTGGACTTATAATAAAGAAGCAATTTATATATTGGAACTATTCGTAATAACGGCTCTACACTTTAGTGAAAACCGCATCAAAATCCATTAAGTAGTTTCACAGTTTATATGCAACAAACTAGTTAAAGAGAGCGGTCGTCAGCGACACTTAATATACGAGAACGGGCGATGTCGTTTATTTTTGGTACCCAGGCCAATGGAGTTGAATGTAGTGTTTTTAGATATGTCCCAACAGTACAAAAAAAAGTTTCTATGGTGGCTATACCGAAATCGCCGTACTTTCGGAGATTTTTGAATTAGAAACTGCTGTGAGTTGGTTCATACTGAACCAACGACCAGGCCCGTGTTAAGCGAGTATTTCAATATATGGATTTAAAATAAAAACACAATCTTTATCTAAAAACTTTGGTCAAGAACCACGCCACACTTTAGTGCAAACCGCATCACAACCGGTAAAGTAGTTTAGGAGTTTTGTTCCTACAAACTGGCTGAAGTTAGCAGTCGCCAGTTGATTATTATTTACAATACGAGTAGGGAGCAATGTCGTCTTTTTTGGTACCCGGGCTAATAGAGTTGAGAGTGGTGTCATTAGACAGGTCTTTCCAAAACAAAAAAAAGTTACTATAACGGTCACACCCGGATCGCTGTACTTTCGGAGATATTCGAGTTCAAACCTTCTATGAGTTTGTTCATTACTGAACCGGCGAGGCGCCTCGTGCTATGCCCTCAATTCAATATGTGGACTTATAATAAAGACGCAATTTCTATATTATAACTATTCGTAATAACCACTCTACACTTGAGTGAAAACTGCATCAAAATCCATTAAGTAGTTTCAGAATTTATATCCAACTAACTAGTAAAAGAGAGCGGTCGTCAGTGACACTTATATACGAGAACGGGCGATGTCGTCTTTTTTGGTACCCGGGTCGCTATACCGAAATAGCTGTACTTTCGGAGATTTCTGAATTTGAAACTGCTGTGAGGTGGTTCATACTGAATCAGCGACAAGGCCCGTATTAAGCGAGTATTTCAATACATAGACCTAAAATAAAAACACAATTTATATATCAAACCTTTTGTCAAGAACCACGCCATACTTCATTGAAAACCGTATCACAATCGGTAGAGTAGTTTAAGAGTTTTGCTCCAACAAACTGGCTGAAGTGAGCGGTCGCCGGTTGATTATTATTAACATACGAGTAGGGAGCAATGTCGTCTTTTTTGGTACCCGGGCCAATGGAGTTGAATGTAGTGTTTTTAGATATGTCTCAACAGTACGAAAAAAAATTGCTATAGTGGCTATACCGAAATCACTGTACTTTCGGAGATTTTTGAATTTGAAACTGTTGCGAGCACTCGTCCTGTACAAAGTACGTATTGAAATAAATATTAACGTTAACTATAAGTAATGATACAGATATTTTTTTTATATCAATACACTATTCTTAGGAATAAAACTTATATTGAATGAAAACTGACCTGAAATCGGTTCAGTAGCTTCAAAGTTCATCCTTTATCGCGATCCGACAAACTGGCTGGAGCATTGCGTTCGCCGAAGACTATTTATTGTTACGTAAGTATATCTATTTAGTATGGGAAAATTACCCCTAAGAAATATCAGTGCTTTATCTTATTAGTTGGTATATTTATCATTTTATTTATTTTCTGTAAGCGGGGAGTGGAGCATGCATAAAAAAAGAGGATAAAACAAAATAGGTAATATTATTAATTATTAGTTTATTATTGTATTATTATTGTATTCATCATCCAACTTTTGATTCACACTGAGATCCCATGATATTATGAGTTTATGCAGCGACATTGTTATTTATTTCAACTCGTAGTCTCGTACCTACTCGTTCCATTCATATTTTGATCACTTAATACTATTTTTTTGTAAATTATAAACATGTCTTATTAACTTAACCGTACCTGCCGCGGTCGTATTACCTAGGAAGTTAATAGTCTGAAGATTATGCGTGAAAAAAAACTCTTTTTTTTCACTACAAAGGACTACGGAATCTGCGCTGAGGTAAATAAATGAATGAAGTTCGTAAAAGATGTAGGTTCGTCTCTATGTAGCCTAGCTAAAATATTAGTAGTGAAGAGAATTGAAGTGAACATGAATTTCTCTTTGGCCCATACTGTCGCCGTAAAGACTTGATAGATTTTTAAATGTAACTTTATTAGTAGGTACCACAAAAGTAGCTAAAATCGGCCTTGCGAATCCACGGCAGACAGAAGCGCGTTACGTAGGTACACTAACGCGTAACCTATCCTATAGGTATAGTCTGTCCGGCCGCGTAAGGGTAAAGAGCCATAAAGATAAGCTAATTAAGTAAGTAAGTGATTTCTTACGTAGAGAAAAAGCTAACTTAAATGTTTGTACTAAGGTTCAATGTCAAATGACATCACTAAAATTGCAATGCAATAACAAACATTCGAGGGTAGGGTTGCAACGATTGGGAATTTTCAACTAATATTCCGTTGGAACTGATTAACTCAAACAAAGAATACGACGCAACAATACTCAATCACAACTGAACTCGAGTGTCGAATTGATTCGCGAGGAGGCAATAAAAATTACAGAAAATATTTGGGCCGCATGTTTTACTTTTATTAGTCGAGAGTCGAGATCAGCAACAGTTTATTATTAATGTAACAAAGAGTTCAGGCAGTGAATTTTTTATGTTGTATTATTTTACTCACTTATATATAATATAATGATTCATAATTCATTTCATTTATTTTGCATTAAACATAGTACATAAAGATGGTCAGTATACAAGCAAATGAAACACACATTTCACCAGTAGCTGGCATGCAAACCGAACACAATTCAACAAATATTTATATTACAATTTTGACAACCCTATGCATCTGTGAAGATATCTTTTGTTGGTGAAACATAAAAGGCATTTTAGGCTTTAATAGAAACTGTATTTAGGTTGAAACTCGCTCATTTGTATTACGACTTATCACCTTTCAAAATAAAAATGTTTTTGTTACAAGTTTTATTGCTCTTTACTCTAACGCCGCCGGACAGACTTATACTCGTAGTGTCAACTGATAGAGCCACATGCAGATCCTTCACGCTCCGCACAGAGCGCTTGTTCGGCAGCTCGGGCGACTTTACTCGCCACCAGAAACACAACAAGATATACCAACAAAATAAATACTCCAGCGGTCTTCAGTATGATGGATGTAAATACATTTGGTCTTATCACTTAAGGCTAAATATCCATATAGTATTTTTTTTTAATAGAGTTTGGAATATATATTTTTTGGTGAAGATCAACAGTTTGGTCAGAATTTTTGATTTTTTAATACTCCGACGGTGGCAAACAAGCATACTGCCATTACAGGCTGAAAATTATGATGAATGATTAGTTAAAGTACGTGTGTCCTGTGAAAGTGCGAGTGAGATACCAGTAATACTTACAAACGGTTGTTTATATACGAAACAAGAATGATTAGGTACATTAAAATATCCGCCACGCAGGCTTCGTCAATTGCGTACAAACAAACATCCCCCTAGGTACTTAACTAACAATGATAGAACAAACTATACTAATATATACTATACCATACTTATACTATAACTGTAATCTATACTTACTATATGCCAAAATATTATAGAGAGGGTGTAAGTTTATAGCTTTGTATGTAATGGGAAATCCTGTAGCTACGCAGAGAATCTACCTACCTATAGAATGGACCTTCATGATGGACAAAGGCTACTTACATGCTATCCCGCGGCTTCTCTTGGGTCCTCTTTAACACGCGGGCGGGGAGAGCCGCGCGGGCAGGTTCAGAGTCCCGTTGACCGGATCGATGTTTTGTCTTTATGTATTTATTTCCTCTTGCTGATCCATTGTTATTTTAAGCCCACTTGTTTATAAAACGTATAATACAGAAGACAATCTAACAAAACTATTCCACTTTTACCTATTATAAATGAAAGAGTTTGGATGTTTGTTACTAAATCACGTGATAACGGCTAAATGGATAAAGATGAATTGTAGTATACAACAAATAGAGTCTAAGCCTCGATTAACATATAGACCAGGTATTATTTATTCCATTAAAAGTCCAAGAAAAGGAAGTCAACGCAAACGAAGTCGTGGGTAAAAGCTAGTAAGCTTTGTAAAACATTAATAAGTAGGATTTTATGATTAAAATATAAAAAGGTAAACATGACAATAATTGCACCATATTATGGTACCTCGTAAGTGTTAACACAACGAATCCTCAAAGTAATACAGCGCTTGTGACTCCTCAGGCAGGCCGGCGCCGGCGCAGTGCGAGCTACCACATATTATACGAGGAATCTTAACATGTTATGCCAAGGACATGACCCCTTGTTAAAAATAACATCTGGAAAAAGAAACCACGAAGTCAGGGCCAAAAATGCTTTCCAATATTGATTTAAAAGTCAAAAATCTAGTGACAAGTTTGACACCATTCACCTATGTATTTATTGTTTTTATTTTTAACGCAAATAAATGATTTTGTTATTTTCTAATTAGTAGTTATACCTACATTTCTACGACTGCTTAGTATCATGGTGTCGCGAACAAGCATTACACTATCTTAGTGCAAAATATAATAGTACAGTCGACAACACAGCTAAGTGACCATCGGAAATCTAATCTGACCTTAAGTGCATTGTAATAAGGTTCTAGGTTTTCACGGTATGGTTAGTTAGGTGTGTTGCTGTGTGTACATTACTGCAGAGACCAGTAAGTAAGTCATCCCGGACGAGTATGATTTAGCCGGCCGAGCCGAAAGCGAGGTCCGGCTATAATACGAGGCCAGGATGGCACTTATGGTCGAAGCGTGAATAGTGCTTTTCTCAAAAATACAACAATATGTTTGAATAAAAGTTAGTTAATTGGTAGAATAAGAGTTATACAAAAGTTTGAATAAAAATTATATTGGTACAGTCACCAGCATTAGTATCTGCCATAACAAAGGCAGTAGAAGTGAAAACTTGCAACTTGCAAAAAAAAAAAGCATCGTCCCGAATCACTCTCCATGCCACGATCACGTGACCTCCTACGCATCTGACGTCACAAAAATCTGTCGCGAGTTAAACAGTTTTTCCCCATCCCAAAAAGTGCTCAGCGCCGCTAAAGAAGTGTTCACTTCATAAATGTTATATTATGATATGTAATGGGATTTCATACTTACTTCCTGGACACTTTTGTTCTATACTTACTATTTAAATATTATGATATGTAATGGGATATCATACTTACTTACTGGACACTTCTAAAAATTGTCCAGCACGAATCACTTTCGGATACTATCTGCACAGGTGTTATGGGAACATTTCGTACTATTTTTGAGAAAAAAATATAATACACGTTCTTCTAGCCTCCTAAGGCCCACCATACAACACAAAATGGCATAGGAATTGGAATCGTTTTGTGTCGGAAATAGATTCGATTTTCGTTTGCTTTATATATATTCAAATGCAACTCTATTCCATTTGAATATAATTTAAATTCCTTCGACAGAATAAATCCTATGAGTAGGCCCATGGACCTTAGGAGGCTAGAGAGCCAGTCCAGTCAATCATTAATTTTTCAAGACTTTTATATTTTCTATGTATGTTGCTTTGTTATGTTGTATGCAGTGAAGAATCTCATTAGCCACTGATTCAATCATCATCCTCCTAGCGTTATTCCTGGTAGTGCCCCTAAAGGAGCCCGGGGTCCGCTTTGATACCTAAACCCAAGATTTGGCATAGGCACTAGTTTTACGAAAGCGACTGCCATCTGACCTTTCAACCCAGAGGGAAAACTAGACCTAGGCTCAGCAGCCGCATGCCTGAACCACTAGGCTACCGTAGCTCGACGTCACCCATCCGATTTCATAAATTCTTCACCAGTATCGAGAATATACCGTCGTCGGTATGGACAAACGGTATATTTTATGCCACGGTTTTGCTTGCGTTCTTCGTAATACGCGGGCGGAGCCGCGCAGGCAGCTAGTATATAGGTACTAATCTACAAGGTGCTCGGCGGGAGGTTTCCAAAGTGTTGTATTATTTAGTCTATGTGTAGGTACCTCATAAAGAAGTGTTTTGGTCATAAACTGTTAGCTTGTGTGAGTCATCATCCTCCCAGTGTTATTCCCGGTTGTGCCCTACAGGAGCCCGATGTCCGCTTTGACACCAAATCCCAAGAATTGGCATAGGCACTAGTTTTACGAAAGCGACTGCCATCTGTCATTCCAACCCAGAGGGAAAAGTAGACCTTATTGGGATTAGACCGGTTTCCTCACGATGTTTTCCTTCACCGAAAAGCCAACGGTAAATATTCCGTACATAACTTCCGAAAAATTCATTGGTTTCCAAGCCGGGACTCGAACCCATGACCGCTGCTTCACAGCCGAATGCCTGAACCACTATAAGTAGGCTACCGAAGCCGTAGCTTGTGTGAGTGTCTAACTAAATAAACAAATGAAAAATAATAATTTATCAAAGTATTCATAAGGTCGTACGATAAGAACCTCGGTCCAATACGGTATGTTATTTTTCTTGTATATTATAATTTTTTCATACATATACATTATTATGCTTCTCCAGATAAAATACAATACACCTTACTTTAATTATATGACATGTTATTTTCTTAACATGGTCAGGTACGCCGTGAAAATTATTTGGATTCCTCGCGTGCACCTTGTATAATGTATGTATGAATGTAGCTACATAAAATAGGTGGAATACAGCAGGTACAAAAAAAAAATTATATACAGGCGAAAAAAATTATTATACAAGGTAAAAGCCTGTCCGATTGTAAGTTTGGGTGGCGTCTTCGAGGCCTGCTGCTCAACAGTCAGCGAATACGGACTTCAGTCAATGATGATGAAGTTTGCATCCGCTACAACTATATTTGCACACTTGTACACTGCGTATATTTTTTACGCACCCAATATGTAGGGGTTTTTTTGAGAAGTTTATTATATACCTGCTTTCTCTAAATGCTAATTGTGTTCATATACAGACGTCAACGGATTATCTAAACGCCATGCTGACATCCGCGGACGGCTTCCAGTAATTAGGACTAAATCATGGCTTTCTCTTAACGACGCTAATTTTATCACAAATCGGTTTCATTAATATTCAAATAATGGTTATACCTACTCATGGTTGTGATATACGATAAGAATTATAATAAAAATAAAACCATACACAACAACGACGTAGTCCCAAACTAGGGTAGGATTATTCTATGAGTTTTAGACAAAGATATGAAACAGAAACAGAAAAATATTTATTGCCACAAATAGAACCTTAAACTGAAACTGAGAACTTCGTTCGCTTCGCTCTCTTGTTCAATAAATTGGCGATTATATCCCGGTTAGGATGTTACCAAAAGCGTAGGGCCAAGTTGCCAAGACCGTATAGGCAAGTCTTGTGACATTGGTAGTTCAGACATAAATTGTTTTATCATACCTGTAGTCGAAGTCAGGATAGCCGGAGAAAAAAAAAATACAAAGGAAAAAACAAAAACAAAACAAGAATAAAACTATACAAAAATAACTTAAGGAATTATATATTACTAGCTGCCGCCCGCGACTTTGTCTGCATGGACCCGGGATAAAAACTATCCTTTATTTTAATCCAGGCTATAAACTATATTCGTGCAAAATTTCATTCAAATCGGTTCAGCCGTTTAAGCGTGATTGAGTAACAAACATCCAAACATCCAAACATCTAAACTTTCGCATTTATAATATTAGTACGAGTAGGATAGTAGGATTAAACTAATAATAAAGGGGCAATAATAAGGCTAGGCATCAATATCAACGGCGAGTACATCACTCACCTTCGGTTTGCTGACGATATAGTGGTCTTGGCTGAGAGCCTTGGCTGAGGTCTGAGACGAGAGTCTTTGACCAGTGTGTGTTGCCAGTGATGACATATGGCACTGAAACGTGGTCGCTTACTATGGCCCTCATAAGAAGGCTCAAAGTCACCCAAAGGGTTATGATGGAGAGGGCTATGTTGGGAGTTTCTCTGCGTGATCGCATCAGAAATGAGGCTATCCGCAGCAAAACCAAGGTAACCGATATAGCCTTCCGAATCGCTAAACTTAAGTGGCAGTGGGCGGGGCACATAGCACGTAGAACCGATGGCCGTTGGGGCGGAAAGGTTCTCGAGTGGCGACCACGTACCGGAAGGCGCGGCGTGGGTAGGCCCCCCACAAGGTGGACTGATGACCTGATAAAGGTTGCTGGAGTCCTATGTCCAGCAGTGGACGTCTTTCGGCTGATATGATGAATAATAAAGGGGTAATGCCTGTTAAATTACAGTTTTTATACAGGCGCTACCTCTCCGGAGGAATCTTACACCAATATTCAGAATGGACTTTCAGGGTAGACTACATTGTTATCCCGTGGCTCTACGTGGGTTCTTCGCCGACGAGGCCGCGCGCACAGTTGATGTAATGAGTGAGGTAAAAAAGTTATTAGAGGGTTAGACCCTGATCGCTGCACTTTCACCGGAGATAATCGAATTCGAAACGTCTATGAGTTTGTTCATTACTGAACTAGCGAGTCGCTTCATACTACGCACGCAATTTAACACACGTATGGACTTTAAAAAAATACAAGTGACTTATAAAATATAAACGCCATTTATATATATCACGCCACACTTAAGTAAAAATCACAATCGGTTAAGTGGTTTAAGAGTTTTGACCCTACAAACTGGCTGAAGTAGCGGTCGCCGGTTTGGTTTAATTACGAGTAGGGAACAATGTCGTCTTTTTTGGTACCTGGGCCAATAGAGTTGAATGTAGTGTTTTTCGATATGTCTCAACAGTACAAAAAAAAGTTTCTATGGTGGCTATACCGACATAGCTGTACTTTTGGAGATTTCTGAATTTGAAACTGCTGTGAGGTGGTTCATACTGAATCAGCGACAAGGCCCGTATTAAGCGAGTATTTCAATACATAGACCTAAAATAAAAACACAATTTATATATCAAACCTTTTGTCAAGAACTAAACCATACTTCATTGAAAACCGTATCACAATCGGTACAGTAGTTTAAGAGTTTTGCTCCAACAAACTGGCTGAAGTGAGCGGTCGCCGGTTGATTATTATTAACATACGAGTAGGGAGCAATGTCGTCTTTTTTGGTACCCGGGCCAATAGAGTTGAATGTAGTGTTTTTGGATATGTCTCAACAGTACGAAAAAAAGTTTCTATGATGGCTATACCGAAATCGCTGTACTTTCGGAGATTTCTGAATTTGAAACTGCTGCGAGCACTCGCTCTGTACAAAAGCTTGATTGAAATAAATATCAACGTTAAATATAATAATACACATATTTTGTACATAAATACTATTTTTAGGAATCAAGCTTATTTTGAATTAAAACTGCCTTGAAGTCGGTGCAGTACTTTCAAAGTTCATACTTTAGCGCGTCTGCAATCTAATTAGTATTTTTTGTTGCGCGTACCTATACACTTTCCGGGCAATGGGTATTCGAATAGGCTAATTTATTGTTGATATCAGAACACATCTTTACCTGAGAGCCTGATGAATTTTACGTTATTCCTATCTTTTAAGATACTATGTTACTTCAGAAGAATTATTATGTTTTGTCCAATCTTTCGATTGGCATCATAAAAATACGGAATGATATTTTTCACATTTAAGTCGGTTCGATTCCCAGACGAAGCAAGTAATTTTTAGAAGATCATTGAATTCAGTATTACTCGTTTTTAAAAATAACATAAAGTCTTATTTCAGTAAAATATCCTATCTACGATATTTAAGGTTCTTTCCCTTCATTTCGCATAGTCTTGTCAGTCTTGTGACGCCCTATATATATATATACATTAGTACATGTGTTCGATATGTTATATAATAATGTGTATCAAAACATGAATAATTGAAGTCATTTAAATTATAATATACGTATCGTATCTAATCTTACACGAATCGACCAAGTGCCAAACTAAGCAAAGCTTGTACCTACTATGGGTATTAGACGACGATAAACATACTTATATATAGATAAATAATTACTTTAATACATAGAAAACATCCATGACTCAGGAACAAATATTCGTGCTCATCACACAGATAAATGCCCTTACCGGGATTCGAACCCAGTACCTCTTGCTTCGTAGGCAGGGTCACTACCAAATAGGCTAAAGCGGGTTGTCGAATTCCGCCTCGAGTTTAATGAATGACCACCTGCCTGACACACTTATGTAATAATCTGAGATATTCACCGCTTATATTGTGGGTATGATTCTGTCAAGTTTTCTGAATTATATTTTTTTTTTACTGTGCCTTTGTTTTCATAAGTCATAAAGAGAGCATAACGGTATGACAATCTTGGTGACATTTGTAGCAGCCTAACTGGGAAGGTACACAGCATAACATTACTTTAAGTCCATGCTCGGTAGGAAGGTACGTGGCTTTGTGTTCCTGGGCTGAATACTTTACGCGGTAATGCGCCTCACCTCACCCATAACGCCTAAGGAAACTAGACCTCTAACTACGCTTAGTTACTAGGAATCGCGGCGTCAACATATATTTGTGGGTGAGCGTTGAGATGAGCTTAAAACAAGTTACAGAATAGGATGATGGGATCTTTTTTATAATACCGAGCTCTCCATTCGCATACAATTATCATTTATATAACTTTTGGGAAATAAATACAATATAAATTCATGTATTACTTCACGAGCGTAGGTACATTGGCCTACGTAGCGAGTGGTTTGGCAATCGCGGGTCATTCTGAGACTATTGCTTCGGTAATATTCGGGTGAAGCCGCGAGCGAGGTGTCCTGTGAAAGTGCGTGTGAGATGACGATACCATTACCAAAGGCAATTAGTGCATGGGTAAGTGAGCAATGTGCAAGCTAATAAATTGGTAATATGGTATTAATATTAAGTTAAAGTAACGCTCGTCTGTAAAGAGATTTGATTAGATGAGCATAATATACCTGGAGCGTATAAATTCTATATTTGAGTTTTATATTTAAAATTAAAAATGTATACGGAGAACCAGTATTCGCGGTGTGTTGTTCACAAATGTGGTGTTGAAAAATACCATAATAGAATCTACTGTAGTAATTAGGTACGTAAATTAACAACTTGATTTTATATGATTTTGTATATAGGTACGATCGTCTCGCATTTGATTGGGAGGTGTTATGAAATGTATGTATGATACTTACTCCCCTGGATTGAATAACTCTGCCTGTAGTTAACTATTTTTTATACGTCTACTCTACTCTAATCTCAATATGACCACTCTATCAGATCAGATTATCTACGATCAGAAACTCAACCTATTACAAGAGCACTTTTATCACCGCTATCAAAGTATTGAAACATCTACCTGTTAGCCTAAAAATGTTGGACATCAATTTAAGCGCCAACTAAAGCGACGGTTCACTGAAATTGTATTTTATGCAATCGTTATTATAATGTATGCTTTTTCAGTCGAGTACCACGTTTAGGCCACCAAGCTTGCTGAGTGGCCTAATTAAGGTACGAGACTTAAAAAGCTAATTACATAACTATGGTATACAATACTTTTTCTACAGTCAACTGAACTAATTAAACAAACTTGGTATCTATTGAAAACGAAGTGCAACCAACGGCTTTTTCTTTTTTGTGCGTTGATGTCTATTACCTTTTGACTTTCTCATGACGGCGTCCTATTGGTCAAATACATCATCTAGTTCAGTAAAGGCGCCACGTGATTGGTCAATTTCATTTTAGTTGTTTCAACAGTTATGAAATGTTAGGTTGGGAGCTACAATAATAAAAAGTATGTGATTTAAGTTTGGGGTACTAAGTCTTAATTCAAACATTAAGGTCGACGTGTATAAAAATGTATTTTATGATTTAAAAGAATACTTTCAGTTCCAATATTTTCATAGTCCTTGACCAAAACTATTTAGATACCGTTGTCACTTTACTTTTAATATTGTATGCCCAAAATAGGTTGCCATTGCTACTTAAATACTTATTATTAAGACCTAGATATTTTACTTCATTTACTTGTGGTACCTCGATGCTATTTAGCTATATGACTAACTTGTTCTCAATATTCTGCCTAAGCTGGAAATGCAAAATATTGGTTTTTTCCACATAATAGCATTCCGTTTGCAGCAAACCATTGCGATATTTGGTGCATAGCAAATTCAACCTTAGAGTTTAAGATTTCCAGGCTATCCGCACTCACTAGGGTGCATGTGTCATCGGCATACGTTATTTTTTTATTTTATTTATTTATTTGAGTCAGGCAACAAGGCCCATATTTACAAATACCTTACAGACTAACATAAATAACAATATACAAAACTTATAACATAACTTTAACATAACATAGTTATGAACTTAAGATCGGGACTGGCCGAATAAGACATTTCCCATTGCTGATCCCTGCGGTACAGCAGAATCACCATTTTTTTCCAAATCAGAACTAGAACTCATAACTTATGTGCTCTGCTTTCGGTTTTTCAGAAAGGAGCGTATGGTACTATGAAATTGATCGCTGACAAAATACCTAGTTAGTTTTTCAAGGCGCAACGAATGCTCGACCATCTCGAACGCGCGCGAGAGGTCGCAACAAATCGCAGCGACCTGTCGCCCGGCTTCGAGATGAGTCAGCGTCCGCGCCACGACTTCGCGCGTCGCATCCGTCGTCGAACGGCCCGCTTGATAGGCATACTGCTGCCTATTTAATAGGTCGTTATCCGCGAAGTGTCTCATGAGTGATGAACTCATAAGGTACTCAAACACTTTGGAGATAATGGGGATATAGGTCGGAAACATTTCTCAAGCTCCACTTCTCCCTGCCCTTTGTACACAAGTTGTATTTTTATTAGTTTTAATATGTCAGGATACACCCCGCTAAGTAAACACTACTGGCGGTAGATAATCGAGCACACAAGTAGACATGTCATTGATGTCTTTGGATTTTTTTCGCTTAATTGTTTTAAGGGCCTTAACTATTTCAGTTAGAGTATTTAAACCCTAAACTGGAATATAGGCACGGATATTGGTAAATACCTACATAAATAGATAAGAGCAGAGCGAATACACGGCTTCGCATTGTTTACATTTGTTTGTGTATAGAACCGGTTTAGACGGCTGGCTGGCGGCGGCAACAGCGCGAGCAGTATCGCACTCACCAGCTGATTTCGAGATAATAGTACATTACTTACCAAGGGCTGTAAAAGAAAGAAAGGCCGTAATCGCAGGTATTTATGACCCGAGCCGCAGGCGAGGGTTGTAAATATGCGATAGAGGGCTTTCTTTTTTACTGCCCGTGATAAGTACACAATTTTACGTCTTCATCTTCTTCTCTTCAAACTCACATTGTGGCCAGGTGTGACGTAAATATGTTTATTGCACTTGAGTTGTTATTAGAGTTTTTGCCTGTTTCGGAGGCAATTACGCGCCATATGCACCGAGACATGTTTACATTCGATCTATCTATCTGACTGTTTACGTATTTACTACGAGTACTTCTCAACGTGGACCAATACAGTAATTACGTTTTTTCAAGGTTTGATTGTAACTCGTAGTCGTTAGGCGTGTGAGATAATTTTAATTTCAGTTTGCGTATTCGGTAACGAATTTTTCGAACAGATTCGGTAACCCAAGTACCTACCCATATTGTTATTTATACTAACTGTTTTCTGAGTGGGAAACATATGTCAAAATAATGCTTTATTACATTCATAACTAAGTCTATCTTTGTACTAGGGCATACAAGTTTATCATGAATTACGACCCAATTATATACTGTTCAAGATTAGAAATAAAATTAAGAATGTCATTATTTGAAAAAGTTCGCTTTAATGCATGTTTATTTCTAGACTTGTTATTTTTAATATTTACAAACCAAGGTACACTTATTATATACAACCAACTATAAACCTGCCACAATTCGAGTTTCAAAATGTAGAAGTCATGTTACTGTATTTCAATATTAGAATGATCAGAAACAACGGCATACGGACCGTTAGGCAAAACAGGTGAGGTGGGGTGCGTTCCGAATGTACATTCGACTGCAAAAATATGTATAAATCCAAAAAAATCAGTAAAACGAAATAAAATCAGGCTTAAGTCGGGCACGGGTAAGTTACTCAACTCCCCACCCACCTCCGCTGACGCTGCGCATTTATTTTGCCTTATTTTAACCAAACTTTCGTACACATTCTGTTCAAAATAACTTGGATCACGTTCTTAGTGGTGTCAAACAGGTAGTAGGTACCTATCTAAATATAAGTTTGTGATCCATGTCAAAGTATGGAAGAATAAAATGATGACAACTTATTTATTTATTCTCTAATTAATAAGTATGACTTATTTTATATAAAAACATGTTACGTTCACGAGCGATCGAGCGACGCAACTGTAAACGTTCAGTGAAGAGGGTGTTGTCGTCGCGGCGCGCGAAAAAGTAGCCACTCGTTTTAAATTATGATTGTGTCACTTCCCGCAAATGACAGATAGTATAAACCCCAAAGAAGATGAAATCCTATGATTTATAATATTTTTATAACGTCATTGCTAGTGTCTATGTGTAGTTTAGTAGTGTGTTTTTTTTAACTGGCGTTGGAATTTGAACCTTCTACCTTAGATGGTACAGTCGCTTTTTGAATGGACTGCTGTTCATTGCAAATTGGCTAAGTCAAGTAATGTAAAGTATTTTTCTCAAACATGCAATGAAATATTGACGTTGTGTTCTTCATAATGGGCTTCGAAGTGTCACGTTTCGGGTGCAGCGAGACGAGAGACCCGTAATGGCATTAGCCTAGGCCTGCAAGGTGGTCTTTTTTAATTTCCATTCCACAAGTTGTGGCGCAGGATCGCGGCGTTCAGCCATAAAAATTAAAGTTTGATTTCTTGGAGTTTATTTTATTTTATTTCATTGCATGTTTGAGAAAAGCACTGTATATACCTCGGCGTGAAAGGGGTTGCCAGAGCCTCATAAGTATCCGACCTCGCTACGCTCGGCCGTCTAATTATACTCGGCCGGCAACCCCTTACTTCCCGGCCTCTGTAGTAATGTACTATACATACTTAACATTTATAATCGTAATATTCCGTGCTACTTTCAACTACCGTCAATAGATTTTCGCTAACGTTAGCTGTTGTTTGTTTTGTTCTATTATTTCAGTTTGGTGGCGTAACATTATTGTCCAACAAATTATTTGTACAAAAATACTACTGAGCATTAACAAAATAAATCAGACTAAACCAATTTCTGACACTTAAAAGCTACCTATTTGGATCAATTTCTATCACAGCATTTAAACTCCTATGTTATTCAGAACTAACTGCAATACAATACGGCACAGTATCGGCGCTTGTGCCAAAATCATATCAGATATTATTAATTTTTGCGTTACACTTTTTTATATTATATGTCAGTTCACGTAGGTATTGATACCTACATATACTGCACTCGCATAAAACACCTGTCAAATTACAGCAAGGCTATTCTCAACCTCTTTAGAGTATTTTTACCAATTGGTAGTGACCTTTCTAAATTCCAACTTCGTGTAATCGGCGGCCCGATTTGCACTGCATTGCGTTAGACGCGTTGTAGGTAAAAATTGTGACTGCTACCCCAGATAAGTCCGTTCCGTACGGTCCTTTTGTATGGTCGGACATTGGACCGGACAAAACACCTTCGCAACAGCACGTCTATCATGAGATGGCCGCGACATACTCTCGACCTCTTGTTCTAAGTGTTCTAATAAGAGAGAGACGGATAGTGCGAGAAAAATCGAGAGAGCTCGCGCGCCGTCTCATGATAGCCGTGCAGGATAGATAATAAATAGCACTGAATGGCCCAGCGGTACTTGCACGATAGCACTGAATGTGGTTTAATCATCGTTGTCTGGTTGGAAGATAACTTAAGCTGCCATTTGTTTCCATGTCATCACATTTCATTTCCGCGATTAGTTTGTTTGTAAAAATCTAAAATGTAGTATATTTCGTGTCTATGAACATTATATAAAATACGGTTATTTTTTCCATATTGATAATGTCGCCGTAATAAGATTATGTCACAGAAATAGATATTGGATTATGTGATTGATTTACTTAGTCAACGCACCACCGACGCATGACGGCCGCCGGCTGGCATTTAAGGGGCTCCCATACGCCAATGCCTTCGAACTGAATTTTCAAAATGTTTTTTGTGGATTATTATATTAACAACAACGGCTTTATTTATTATTCTATCTGTAGTGCAAAAGAAGGAGATACGATTCAAAACTTGTAAAAAATCGATGAAAACCTCGAGTAGCCCCCGGAGTAATATGCTGACTATGAACGGTGCTGACTGAACTGATTGTAATGAAAGCGCAGGGTCTAAAAATTTCATATGGGACTCTAACTGAAAGTAGCTAATATATTTACTGTGCCAATAACCCGTGCTTGATAAATCATACTTTTATTTTATATTATTATTATTTATAGGGTAGTATTTAAACGAGTGACTGTAAATTAAAGTTTTAAGTGTCAAAAATAATTTATTTACGTTATAGTATTACTGACTGCAAGTGACGAGAAATAAACAGAACATCCACTTACAAACATTCATTCGAGTTTCTTAAAATACAAATGAGAAGCTTCATAATATTTGAGCGACCTAATATTTATTTGAGTGTCAACGTTACGTCCTGCATTTTTTTCAATATTTGGCAAAAATAACCTCGAAGACGCTTTCGTCTTCTAATCTATCCGCGACCTATGTCGCTCACTTAGTAATGTAGTCGCACGGATAGAATTTTAATAGTAACTGAAATGGAATAATCGCAACCCACTTTTTGTAAGCTCGTTCTGGATTTTATTATTAATCAATATTCGTTGTTAGTTTAGTTAATTTTTCGCTTACTCAAATTCATACCGCTCAAGTTAAATATTAAGTAAAACAGTATCAGTCGCTAAGTTTTTTTTTATTCGATGGTTTTATAATTCCTCTTATTTATTTATTATAATTTATTATTATTCGGAGAATCAACAGCTATTAATACCTACAACATGGGTAATTTAACTTTATGTAAGTAGGTAGGTAGGGCTAGTATAATTTTAAAAGTAAAATCAGGTTAAACTTATATTATCAAAATATGTTTTTGATCTTCTACGCAATGATTCTGTTACCTATAATTAATATAATAACACTGAAAAATACAGTTTTGATAAAAAAATATTCCAAAAATGATTTCACTGACCCATGCAAAACGACTGTAGGTAAAGTACGAAATATCCTGTATACGTTATAAATACAAAATAAAACCTGCCAAGTGCGTGTTGAGCCACGCGCAGTGTACGATACCGTAGGTGTCTGTCTGTCTTTGTACCATCGACACGCGCGCACCAACTAAATGTTGCGGTTGCGTCGGCCGAATTTGTTCATTTAATTCCCAGTAGTCACTATTTATCCGGCAGGGTGGGGGGGACACTTGACTCGAACAAAAATTAGGTTAAAGCCCAATATCACGCAAACGGTTTTTATATTTTTGAACAAGCTATCCAACGATACCCCACACCATAAAAAATTACATCCCCACCTTCCGTGTAGGGGGAGGTAGGAAAAAATATTTTTTTTCAGGATTTTATTCTATAACTTTATCGGTTTATGTGATTTATTAACCGTGCCGAATTAATAATGAGCTAATCTCCAGAAGGACGGACAGACGGGCATGGCTTTGGGTTTCTTATTGTCTACGGATTCCTAAAATTATTAAGTGTTCTCACTTATAGAGGATAAAGGCTTCCACATAACCAGATCTCACTGTATTTCGCTGCAATACCGTACGAAATTGGATCGTCTGATACGGCTTAAAGAGTATAACGCTATAATATAGTAAAATGGCGGGTACACATTTTAAATAATATGAATATAGTGGGTAGGTAGATAAACTCGAAACGTCTATTCTGTGCTTTCAAAGGTAACGAACAGAACGGTATCTTATGCAAGTAACGATCTACGTATATTTTTGTTAAGAGAGATTTTGAGTGATTTTGAATATCGCAATGGAAAATCATCGCAATTGTTTAATGTGTCAGCGAGGCCTTTACCATGCGAGGTATCAACAACATGTATTGACGGACGACCTCCCTAGGATTCGTCCCGAGTTTTCGTCGTATATCCAAGAACATGCCGCGTCAGAGGCAAGTACTTATTTTATTAATAGGGAATTACTAATATTACCCCGCTCTCATCCGCCGAAAAGTGGTGCAAGTATAAATATTTACGTACAAACAAACACACGCTGAACTGCTGCTTTGCAGCGTTATTTAACAATTATATGATTCAGAGGACCATTATTATCAAGAAGCATATCTACCAATAAAATGTTGCGTTGATACGAGTAACTAGTGAAAATAACTTTTTGGAACATCCATGTGAAGTTTACGTGCAGGCAAAGATTAGGTGCAGGTATCAAGTGCAAGTGTCATGCAAACCAATAAAATGTTGTGTTGATAACAGTGCAACTAACTTTTTGGGATTGATTACCTATGCATGTGAAGTGTACGTTGTATCAAGTGCGTGATGCGTCTTGGAAACCAAATGACTGAATGAATAAACGAAGAAGTCTGATGTCTTGTTTAGGAGCAATTGCCGTGTATCATCCTTCGACGCAGTTTACCAGACTACTTACAGTGGTACCTATGTAATTCATGGTTGACGAGATTGTCTACTTCGACAATCTACCAGTGGTATTCTAAATTCCCGTTTATATTGTCTAGAACCGCGAGTTTTGCCATGTACTTAGTCAAAGTGTATATGAATTGACAGCTATTCCATTTCCAAACATATCGCGGTCGAACAAACGTGTTACGCAGAGAAAATATGCAGTGTTCGGCGTATAGCTCACTGGTTCTAATTCGGTTGGGATTGACTAGAAAAAACTTAGTTAATTGACATTTTATCTGTAAATACTACGCGATTGCCATAATTTATGTATTTTCGTGCGTAGTGTACTTACCTAAATGTATTGAACTAAGTATATTATTTACGTATCTTTAATACAAAGATTGTTGTTACGTACTTTAGGATTAGTAGTGAAACAACGCTTTTATTATGATTATGTAAAACCCACAATTCTTAGGTGACTCTCAACTCAAAAAAATGCGCTAGTTTGCTTCACCTTCACACATTTGAGCACAGCGAGAAGTTTAGATTGTTAAAATCATTTTTTTATATAAAATTGCTGTTACTGGTGTTTTATTCCAGTATATTAAATTCCATATTAAATGAGCAATTATGTATATTTTGACACACACATGCCTACATTTCTTTTTAATTCTACTCTATTTGACATTTTAAATAGGTCCATGTTAGGTTTATAGGATCTTCCTACTGTGCTAACCTTATGTATTTAAGTGTTTCAAGTAATTTATTAAAATACGGTATTTATTTTGATTTTAATTAGTTTTTTTATCCCCCTGAACACCTACACATCTTAGGTAAAATGAAGGCACTCGTGAATGTAGCCTGTCCTTACTGGGTGATTCTCTGAAAACTGCGCGTACTGAAACTGAAATATGTACATATTAAGACGCTGTTAACACCAAAATGCCCTTGAGGATTTAAGATAGCGCGCACACTGTCTATTTGTATCGGAGTAAACGGGAGCGAGTGTCACTGGGCGGCCCGGTTTTTGAAGACATACATAAATATTGAAATAAAAAAAAAGTGGCGATTATTTGTGAAATGTGACTCGTTAGCGGTTTAGGTATGAATATGTTGACTTCATGTTTTTAATTGCAGACCCATACGTCAAACAAATATAGACATAAAACCGTTTTAGATGATTTTAAGACCAATCTTTGCAATTATTTTATATCGAGCCGATTTAGTCCAATTATGTATCGAGCCCGTCCACGGTCTTTGAAGTATGGTGAATATTAACATTTTTTTTTGATGTGCTAGAACATTACACAATAGTTTATCCTAAAAAACTGCTTAAATAACATCAATTTCACCAAATTAGGTCTTGTCAGCCTCTTAACCGAGGCGTCCAGTAACCATTTAACTAGTGTACCTAGTTATTTACAAATTCAGACTCCATTCCTGGCATGGTTGAGATTATTGAATGTGGCGGACTTTTTATAAAACTGTCATTGGAATTGGAATCTTCTAGATTTGACGACGACGATGACGATGACGATTTTGAGATTTGACGTAAGGCACTTGTCCCACTGCCGGCGAGTAGCGAGTACTCTCATAGTAATTCTTACTTGCCTTTACTCGCGCGAGTAAGTATTACTATGAGAGTACTCGCTACTCGCCGGCGGGGTGGGACAAGTGCCTTAGGCCGGGGCCGCACTGGTAGAGCGATTAGCGACGCGACGGCGATTTCAGTACAACAGGCTACTTGAGGCGACTTGGTGTATGAAGATCGCCGTCGCGTCGCTAATCGCTCTACCAGTGCGGCCCCGGCCTTAGAGTTGCTTTTTAAATGGACTACTTTGTTGCAATTGGGCCAACTCTAATAATTTCAAGTACCTATATATCTTCATAGACTTTTTCCTAATTTTATTTCCAATTAAATGTTACAGTTACCCTTAGTAGTTTAGTAGGTACGGACAGCGGTTGAAACGCCAAAACTTTTATCTCGTTAATGGCCCGCCCGCCCGCGCCCTTCTGTCAAAATCTTACGTTACTCTGAGAGGGCACGATTTAAATTGCCGTCTTACTATACAATACAATAATTCTTTATTGCTCACCAGACATAGTAAAAAAGTAGTAGTAGTCTTAATGACCTACATAAACACAAAGTAGTCTTTTAGTTGTGAAACGTAAAATGTTGATGAACATTTATTGAGATGACTTGACACCATATTTTTTCTTCTGTCTTTTTAAGATGCCAGTAAGTATTTAAAGCGGTCTGAATTCCTTCAATTGCGATTACAAACCTTTTTAGGGTAAAATGGTTTAATTATTGTTAAAGTAGGTATAGGTAGTTCCACGAGAGTTGAGGTTAATGATTACACACACAGCTACATGAAGTACTGATTGCAAAAAAAGAAAAAAGTGAATTAATGAAATGAGTGAGTGAATGTAAATTATGTTTTTAATAGGTATTAAAAACAGTAAAAGTTATAAAAAAATGCTTATATAAACCATCGTCCCTTGGTATATCTTCATCTGATTCGTTAAGATTGATTACAAGGGCACATTGTATATTTCCGTCATAGGCCATTTCTTAAGTTATGTCTAAAATGATAGAATACGTTGAATATAATTTCCCGACTTTGTCTATTTAAAGTTTTCCCACAACCAATTTTTTTACCAGAAAAAGCCATTTCCCGTAGTTGTTCAAATAAGTATCTGTAGATTTACTTAACTCTTGGAAAATGCAGTTGTCAATAGGTATGACAACGATGTAACGAGTGCCAGTTACTTCAGTCATCTTTGAAGAGGTTTGATAACGAGATAACAATGTAATGAAAATATAGGTAGGTACTTATAGACAATTTTAACAGCTACATAAGGCAATTTATTACTTATTCTCTATCTATGTTTGATTGACCTGGCAGGTTATTAGGGTTGGCACTTTATTTCGGTTAAATAAATATTTACTTTTTCATTATGTAACACGTTGTATAGCATAAAATCAATCAAACTTTGTAATAGGCACGCGGGCGAAGCCGTGCGGGCAGCAAGTATAGATTATAAAGAGGTGTCATTGTAGCAGTTTTTTTTTGTATGTAATGAGTAATCTCATGAACTACTTATACAATTTCAAAAATGATTTCACCTTTGTAATCTCTTCCGTTTGAGCCAACATTTTAAATTGAAAGTGCCTTCTACAGTGTTGAAGAGGGTTGGTTTGTAGGTGAAACTGAAAGAAACTAGTATCGGGACTTTTATTATACCTATTAGTATTTGTAACGTAACTCGCGAATAACATTGAGATTATTATTAATAGGTATATATTTTTGTTTGAAATGTCTGTGACGTTATGCTGTGTTTTTGTTAAGATTCATTGTAATTATATCTACATAATTAGTTTGTTATGATTATGATTACTTATTATTAGTGTTTGACTTTTTTTTTTTCTTATTAAATGTTTTGACTTTGACTTTATGGTCGGGTCAAGAAAAGAGGTCCGTCTCTGCCGGCGTTGCATTACAATTTTGAACCTTTAGAGCGAATCACACACGGTGACCTTTTTCAGCGTTACAAACGCAATACAGTATCTATGCAGCACGGATAGCAGAAAACAAGACGGCACGCGAGCTATCTCGCGGCGAGATATACTATCCTCCAAGTGTTATAATTAGTAGAAGACGGATAGTCTATTAGATCTCGCCGCGAGAAAGATCGCGCGCCGTCTTCGTAACCAGATCTGGTTCTTCAGCCTGAGCCTGTATTTCAACAACGGGGTAGTAAAGCCTGGAGTTTGGCACTTTTCGACTAAGGGGTGTCGGATAGTATTTGACGAAACCGGTAGTGGAGTTTTCATCTGTAGGTACCATATTTTGACGAAACGTGTTGTGGATAACTTCCTATGTGGGAAATGTATGTCGTGACGAAGCCTGCGCTGTGGATAACAGGTTTGTTTATTTTTTTATTCATATGTTTTTTTATAAATATTTGAATAATGGTGCAATATTTTATTGGAGCGTACAAGATTTTCACAAATTATTTTGAACTTAAGGGAACTTCATCTCGAATTCGCGAATCGAAGTTCATCGGTAGTTATACGTATATTCCCTTACTACTGCGGCCGCTGCAGATTATTTTATAAAATATAGTAATTGAGTACAAAATAAAATTGATAACGAGAACTCCAAAATCTGTTTATTCTACGTTTATTATTGCAATGACATACGGTCAACTAAAGTCAGTGTAGCGGGTTGCTGTTTCATCTCATTCGATTGATGAAAAGTTTAAAATTCTAAGCATTTCAACAAGCTCCAAAAAAAGGAGAATTTTTTAGACTATATTTTTTATTTTACTCTTTTATATAAACATTGATACTCTTCAAAATCCGTCATTGGAGCACACGTTTAAGCATTGTAAACCAACAAAGCGTAGGATTTTATTGCAAGATTAGTTCAAACAATTGTGCTGTTAGGTACGCCTGAATAGCCCCGTTTTCTTAAATAAATATAATTAAAAACGTGATTCAGTTTCGTTAAATGTAAAATAAAATAAGTACTCCGTTGGACCAATTTTGATACGGAACACTAAAAACGGTGGCGGCGTGGGTAGGCACAAGGTGGACTGATTAAAAAATTAAATTAAAAATTAAATTAAAATTATTTATTCGCTTTTACACTCAAGCTATAAAGATATCCAGCGGACCCCAAACTAGGCTGAGCCTGATGACCTGGTAAACTTCGCGGGAGTCCGCTGGATGCGGGTGGCGCAGGATCGGTCGTTTTGGCACTCTTTGGGGGAGGCCTATGTCCAGCAGTGGAGGTCTTTCGGCTGAAATGATGAATATAAAAAATATATTTTATCTGGCTCATACATATGTAGATATCTCACGTAATAAAATATGTAACAATTGGCATTGTTTTTTTACGAACCCATTAAAAAATACTTACTCAAAGATAAATTGGTATTTTGTTTCACATTTACTTTGCTCATTTTATGGCGGGACATTCCCGAGGTTGAAAAATATAATGATGGTCTGTCTGTTGTTTAATTTAGGTTGGCGCTGGATTTTTTTAGTCAGTTTGTTCCTCAGCGCCGGCTGGGTACAAAGTCGACTGTGTTAACAATAATCAAAAGTTTTCGTTCAATAGCATGCACGTAATGTAATATTTGTGAAAAATTCATATGTGTTACCTAATGAGTAAAACCTATTCAATCACTTTTTCAACACATATTACGGCACTCGTGTGCGTACATACCAGCGAGGTGTATGTATGAAAATGGTGCATTCTTAAATTCATATGTGTTACCTAATGAGTAAAACCTATTCAATCACTTTTTCAACACATATTACGGCACTCGTGTGCGTACATACCAGCGAGGTGTATGTATGAAAATGGTGCATTCTTAAATTCATATGTGTTACCTAATGAGTAAAACCTATTCAATCACTTTTTCAACACATATTACGGCACTCGTGTGCGTACATACCAGCGAGGTGTATGTATGAAAATGGTGCATTCTTAAATTCATATGTGTTACCTAATGAGTAAAACCTATTCAATCACTTTTTCAACACATATTACGGCACTCGTGTGCGTACATACCAGCGAGGTCAATACCTAAAATGAAAATGGTATGGTATGAAAATGGTGCATTCTTAAATTCATATGTGTTACCTAATGAGTAAAACCTATTCAATCACTTTTTCAACACATATTACGGCACGCGTGTGCGTACATACCAGCGAGGTGTATGTATGAAAATGGTGCATTCTTAAATTCATATGTGTTACCTAATGAGTAAAACCTATTCAATCACTTTTTCAACACATATTACGGCACGCGTGTGCGTACATACCAGCAAGGTGTATGTATGAAAATGGTGCATTCTTAAATTAACCGGGACGTACAGTTTTTTTTTACTCTCGGCAAATGGATTCTCGACTAAACCAATTAAAAACCTTTTCGTGAATAAATTAATTATTTCCTCTGATATAGAAGCGTTTCACTTAGTAAAATTACTTACTTATTCTTGATAACATTTTATCTTAACTTTGGATTTGAATATGAAAATATTTATTTTATTTTGTATACAGCCATGTATAGAGATTTCATTTGAGTCTCGCTTTAATATACCAGCGCGCGCACTGCGCGAACATCGTGAATACAAATTATTGCGCGCCATTATATAGGTACCTATATAATTACACAAATATTTGTAAACACTGTTGGTCCGTGTTTAGTTATTAATGTTATTATTAAACATGTTGAGTCGTGGTGAAAAGAAATGTGATAAATGTAATTCATGCCACTGGAAATTCTTGGTAATTGTACAATATGCGAGTAAAAACCTGATGTTACCATTAATAACTAAAGAAAATAACTTATATTTTTCAAAAATAATTGCCTCAGCTGAAAAAATCTGTAACTTTTTTCTAGTGCTAAGAAAGGTTATTCATATTACCATAAATCAATCAGGCACTTGTGATATTTTCATCCATTCCTAATTACCTACATCCTCAGGTATAATCGTAATAATCAACATAAATCACCTGAATCCTTCCTTTAGTTAGCACGTTGCCTTCCACAGATCCAAGAATAATTTTTCAATGCATTAATATTCAAAATAATGTACATGCTATTGTCCGACAACTTTACCAAATTATCATATATATAATTATATATATATAATATATATATGCACACATAAATACTATTTTAGAATGAGCTTAAGGTAGAACGATAGCATGAACTCCTTCTCCATACAAATGTTTTCCGGACTAGGTAGGTATATTAAGTAATTGCAAAATATTATTATGTTATTCCTTAGGATGCACTGTGTTGAGAATGAGGGTGGCTTTAACCTCGCCTCCTCCCTAATATATCTTGACGCCACGATTCTTAGTAACTAAGCGTAACTCAAGGTCTCGTTTACAGTGGTTCGTTAGGGGTGACGGGTGAGGTGAGGCAAATGATGCGCGTTGAGAATAACAGTCTAGATGGCAATACATCGAATCCTCTATCTAATAAAGGGCTGGCAACGCAATTGTAATTCTTCTGGAGTCTCAAGCGTCTATAGGCTATGGCGTCCGCTTCCCGTCAGGCTGGTCGTATGCTTGTTTGCAAAAAATCTTAAGTTGACCAATCACATATAAATCAGAATCACCTAATTCCTGCAAGATGCATAAAATTCGTTTTGTATGAGACTGTTAATGAAAAGAATAGATATACTCGTAGTGCATTATTCATGTAAGAATATTTTATTATTTTTGCGGGAAGGTTTTATGATTTGACGAAATTAAAAAGTAATATCATAAAATCCATTTGTAATTCTTACTAGATAACTAATATAGCAGTAAAACATTTTTACATGTTATTATTGATTTATTTAGTCAAAATATTATAAAATATATACTTACTCACCTGCTTGTGGTAACCACAGGTGCCAATTTCATGCGCCCCTAAATTGCTTCTGGTAACTGTGGTTGCCAAGCGAAGCAAACTAATAGTCTCATACAAAACGAATAATGCAAAATAAAGTATGATGATGACTGACTAAACAGAAAAATAAAAACATAAAAATGGTTTTGTAATTCAGTAATGTCCGAAAAACGATAGTATGGAAAGTTCACGCCTGTCGTTCTCCCTTAATTTTCAAGGAATAAATGTACCATAAGCAAAAAGCTATGAACAATGCCAATTGTATACCTATCACAATTATATTCAGGGGACTTGTATTTGTATTGTCTAAGTATATAATATTTTTTACTATTTTTAGGTAGTGTTTAACAACACTCAACATCTGTGCCACCGATGTTGGCAGAGAATTGGCAATGAGGTTGAAAGGCCTGCCGTAGCAGAAGAACAGAATGCTCAAGAACTTTATGTTCAAGAGTACACGCGAGCTCCGAACACTCCGAGGCATTGTATTTTTATCAATTGCCGAAATACGACTCGCCACCGAATTCCGGAATCAATTAAGGTTCACATTTTCTGTGAACACAAATTATATATTCCCGATGGTGCTAGAGTGTGCGGACAACACCTCGAGAGCAATGCTTGGGACGAGCTACCGCAGTTTTGCAATGTAACTCACAACTTTAATGCGGAACAGTTTACCGACGTTTGTGACATGATGCGGAATGCATTACAACGTGGACCTCGTCTCGATTTCAATGTCAGGGGTGCATTAAGCGATGAAGAAATGCACTTTTGGGTCGGGCGCAATTGTGACCAATTTGATAGTATGATCGAACAAACGCCTTTGCTAACAGAAAAATGCAAGACCCCTAGAATGGCATTAGGAATGTATCTAACAAAATTAAGAACGGGAGATTCTGACGACAGATTGGCCACGTTGTTCAAGGTGTCGAGAAGAAAATTAGAGCGTTTGCTGGCTGTGGTGCGTGAATGTCTTCTTGAGGAGTATGTCCCACAACACCTCGGTGTTGACCACTTAGAGAGAAACGACGCGTTATCGAAAAACCTCACCATTCCTCGAGCGTTATTTGGAAATGAGGAAAATGATAAACTAATATTAATAGCTGATGGGACTTATATTTACATTAATAAAAGCTCCAATTTTTTATTTCAACGGCAGTCATACAGCTTACATAAGTTTAAAAATTTGCTTAAGCCATTTTTAATCGTATGTTCGGATGGGTACATTATTGATGTGATGGGGCCGTATGCCGCTACCAAGACTGATGCAAACATTATGTCGGATATAATGAACAATGGTGAGCACCCATTGCACTGCTTTTTAGAAATGAACGACGCATTGATATTGGATCGTGGATTTAGAGACAGTTTAGGTGATATAGAGGCCAGTGGTTACGAATACTATATGCCGCCGACAAAGAATGGGCCTGACTCACAGCTAACCACTGATCAAGCTAACGAATCCCGATCAGTAACATTATGCCGATGGGTAGTTGAGGTAGTGAACGGTAGGTTTAAAAGAGATTTTAAACTTTTAAGGCATAAATATTTTAACAAAACACTCCCAAAAATGTTTACTGATTTTAAAATTGCTGCGGGAATGCTGAATAATTTCCACGTACCCATCACGGACAATATTCATACCGATGCGTTCTTAAACGTAATAAGAGAAAAAATTGATTCCCCTAATTTGTTATACGCCTATGTCGATAGTAAGCAATTAAACCGACAAAGAGCGAATTTTGTAAGGATGGAAGCCAACGAAATAAATAATTTCCCTCGACTCACAGAAGAAGACGTTATATTACTTTCCTTGGGCACCTACCAATTAAAGCTGGCACGATCGTACTGCAGTGAGCATTTGGCCAACGGGTTGTACATTATAGAAATCTACACAGACACTGCCCTTGAAGACTTGCCAGCTTATGGTATTAACGAAGAAGTTTGGCTTTTGCGGGGACGCATACAGTCACGACATGTAGGTTCCAGAAGACACTACTGTTATATTTTGGTTAACAACGTCTCAACAATAGGAAATAATAATATATTACATCATTATTGCACTTGCCTTACAGGACGCCGTACAGTCGGTACGTGTGCCCACATAATATCAATTGTGTGGTACCTTGGGTACGCTAGGCATGAAGGATTTACTGCTCCGGCAGCATTTCTTAATGAAGTCATTGTGGATACTAACGTGTGAGGTGAAAGTTAAAGAGGTCTGTTTGAGTTTGTTTCGGTATTTCTTCTTATTCAGCCCGTCAGGTACGAAATACTGGTAGATTCGTTTGCAGAGTCTTAAACTCGTTAGGTAGCTAGGCAGGTAAAGTGGCTAGGATCATTCATTCCCTATCCAAAGCAAGAGAGTAGCATGTGTGAGTAAAAGATTACCACTCAACCCGTCGCTAGAACTTTATTCTAAAATATGAATACATAGGGCAGCATATTAGTATATTAAAGATATAAAAATAATCTTGATAATATAAAATCTAAGAGCTACGATCTTGCTTAACCGAATGATTAATAGACGGTAGGGGCTTTTTACCAAAAAATATAAAATATTTTATTCATTCAATTATTGACCATATTTTGTTGGTCTAGGATACAGTAAGGAGCAGTAGGGTTAGGGCGCTAGGTCGGGTAACCTCCACGAGGGTCTAGGCTCTTCCAGTTCCTGTGGACTCTCGTGGGACTGTGGGAAGGGGAAGGGACTTGGCTGGTGCGCCCTGGAGGCAACGGTAAGTGATTTCTGTAACGAGACCTGGCTTACCGGTGCCACCAATAACCCGACGCCAGGAGGAGGGATTTTGGGGGGGATGAGGGGCCTGTTGTCGGAGACCAGGCCACAAGTGTGCTACCTTATGACCTATTGGCGACATGTGCAATTTGATACATATTGTCGAATTGAGCCCCCGGATGAATTAATATTTTTTAAGGTTAAGGCAAACATCGTCTCGACACTCAACCCACATTTCAATCATCTGTCGTCCACCCGTTGTTAGCCCAACGCAGGCACAAAAAAGCACCGGCTCTGCAGCATTGAGGTGGCTGCGCAGCGATGGTGGAGCAACGCCCCGCTAAACGCGAGAAGGTTACTTGTTGACAGCGTATTTGATGAGCCGGGTCTAATATGGTTGCGTTGGGTTGACACCGGATGGACGGCAGATATGTGAGGTGAGTAAGTGTGCGTTATACATATATTACATTACAAAGATCCATTACTCCGGAGGATTAATTTGAAATATCAAACTTCAGATGTCCCCAACATATCATAAGGTTAACGTACACTTATCGTCAGGTCTCCTGACCAGTACCTACGTCTAGCACAACTTGCAGCCATGTCGCGTCGCGCGTAGCTCAGCGACACCTGTCTCACTCGCACTTTGTAAAGTAGAAAGAGGAGGGTAGATTTTACCATCCCGCGTCGTGTCGCAGCGTCAGTTGTGCTAGCCTCGCTGCAGCGACTTTTTCACTCACTTGACAACTACCCGATATCTACCCGGTATCAGCATAATGCAACGAGTTGACTGCTTTTTTACGTTTGACGTAAGTCGCCTTGTGTGCATGCCACAGCTGCGAGGGCCAAATACGCTAACAGGCGCACGGTAGACTAAAATTCTATATATATCTTTGAAATGTACCTTTTTCGTAAATTGACTTTTAGTGACCATCTTTATTCAAGGTTTTTTTTTTCAAAAACAATGTGTAAGGAGCTTATGTGAAAAACTGAATTTTCCTCTAAGAGTTAAAAGAAAACGATTAAGTTATAATACTATTTATTACAGATATTTCGTGGCAAAGTAGTTACTGTTTGAATAAAATATTATTTTCAATATTTAAAGCGTTCTCACTGCGATCGATCTTATAAACCTAAGTACCTACTTACATGTATTTAATATGAAATCAGCGGTATGAGTTGTGTATATGACGACGCGCGCCGCGCGTATAACGTGCTTTGAAATCATTATTATCAAACCATACAATATATTACAAATATGTTTATGAAACTATTAAAATGACTAAAACTAACTTATCATATGGGGTATTACACTAATAAATATTCCATATCATAGATTATAACGTTTGTCCACGGACCACATAACTGAACATACAATTATTTTAGTTACTATGTCTGTGTCACAGGACGTTCAAGTAAAAAAATATATGAATACCTACTGTTAAAGTTTTACGAAACAGTCCATACATTGTAATGGGATTACTTTTCATGTGATGTTAGCAAAATGCTGTAAAATTGAAATTCGTATAACGGTGTGCGATCAAGAAATGGGAGTGTTTTCTATTATAGTATAGGTATGACAGTGGGCAGACCTGGTATAAGTTTAACGCGCTACAGTATGCGAAAGGGTGCCGTTGCCGACTTCAAACTAAATTCGCGTCGTTGTCAGCACGCGTAATGTCGACCTAGACCGCGTCAACACCTGTCGTAGGAAGGTAGCCATTAGATTTTTTGTCGTTTAACCCACCGTGAAAATCTAATGGAAATACTTCTAATAAATATTTAATTCAGCCCACAATTGCACATTTCGTTAGTCATCATATCGGCGTTATCTTAGTTACAGCAAACCGTCTGTATTCCTATTATTTATTGAATAAGTACAATTTATTAATACTAAAAATTCAAACATAGCCTCACAAAACTGTAGTAGCAGTTTGACTGTGGGAACGGCAGTAGGTTAGACATACATTCATATAAATAACAGTGTAATACTGTCCATAAATCAGTTATACATAAGCGGTGTTCGTTAAAACCTGAATTACCTACCGGCGCCATATTATAAGTATGTATATATATTTTGAAAACCAAAACTTTAGTTGCCTAGCCTAGCCTTGAGTGAAGCTGCGAACTGTCTTAAGGACTTTAGCGTTGGCTAGGTATTGACATCAGCGTTTCGCAATATGTCAATATTAAGTAATTAAGTGCGTACGAAGCGTTACACAATCGACCAGTTTGGTCCAGTGTTCATTTTTTTCATGAGTTCATTTGAACCAGGGTTTGACAACAATGTCACCCACAAGGGAAGAATCCCGTTTTTGAAGAATTACGACTGCCTTGAATTGTAATGTGATGTAATGATAAGGGGTTGTGTTATTCTCCTGGAGTCACAAGCATCCAGGGGCTACGATATCTACTTACCATGAGGCATGCCGTGTGCCTGATTTCAACCATGGTATATAAACAAAAAATTGGGCACAATACAAAATAATGTGCAAATGACTGATTTAATAGCATAAGGTGTTTACTACCGGTCAACAACTAGGCCAAACAGAAACAATTGAAATGTAAATTGTTTTTGCAAATAATCCCGTTTGTGACCAATGTAAATTGAAAGACCAATTTTAGTATATTTAGCAAATCATATGACGACCTTACAAACCCTTATCTATGTACTCGTAGGTAGTACAAAACCACAAACTACTTATAACCCGGTCGAACTTACTCAGTACCTGAAGTTCATAGAAATGTACGAGCGTCAGGTACGGAGTTAAACTCGATTGTGCTATACTTACCTACTTTTATTCTTGACTAAACGTTTATCTGATAGTTTTATTCTGTATATTATTGGTCAAATAGTAGATTGTATAACTAGTGTTTAAAATGGGCCATATACCACGCTTTTAGACCAAAGTTATACAGCCCACTTTTCACTTCGATCGAGAGAAATTAATCCACCTACAATTAATAATAAATTCCGGGGCGAAAATATTGTTTAATTTGGCGGTATGATTATTTTGTATAGACTGCTTTGATTTAACACAGATACAAAATATTTAAGGTGCGTTCAAACGTCCGAGCGCGTCTGACTGCATACGAGACATACGCCTTATATAGAGCGAGACATTTTGTTCTCAATCCTATAGGTTATAGCACTTATACTGTATGCAGGTCGTTTGGACGCGCGTTTAATTCTTTTTAATGATTGCGAAAGATGGAACTACAAAACACCTAATGTTTAGAGAAATTCTGTGTCCTAATTGGTTGATTTTAATATAGCTATTCTATTCTGGTTGGTTGATACCAAAAACAAGTTTTTTTTCAAAGCTTAATTAGTTGAACGTACCAAAAAGAACCCAACGTTCCTATTGACTGTCGATGTGTATTATGACATGGATTTTTAAAATGCGAAGTATTTTGATTCATCAATGTTAAAATGTTTTGTAAATATATATATATATATATATATATACTATGTATTACTACTTTACTACCTCGCTTGACAAGCCTAATATGACACACCTTCCGAGTATGAGATGTGAAAAAGACTTTTAGTCCACAGTTGAAAGCGGTACGACATGTCCATGTAATATTTACCACGGCCGATCATTTGACTCATTGCTTCTTTAGTAGGTATGCACATATCATTTAACAAGTACCTATGTATTGTATTTTTTTACAAACAATTTGATGAGGATCCTAAGGATGCAGATCCTACTGGCACATCATTTAATTTCAAGTAACAAATAACGTGTATAGTAGAAAATGAGTTTTCAGTTTCCGGTAATAGAAAATCATGTGTTTTGTGCCTTTAAAGACTTTTCGTCAATTTATTTATTTAAACTTTATTGCACAAAATACACAAATGAACAAATGGCGACATAATGCCAAATGGCATTCTCTACCAGCTAACCATTGGGCTAAACAGAATTATAAAAGGTGCAAAGAAAAAAGTACGATAATTATGTTCATTGGTCATTTACATTATTATATCTCGTATTCTTTGGCTGTTTTCCAATACACAGAGCCATGACACGTCATAACACGGTTGCCTTATTTTTGTATCTCGCATGAATGGAAAATTGTCGTCACTAGCTACTAATACCAACAACTCAAAAGGGTTGTAAAGACTGTCATCAATTATTCATCACTAATCACGATATAGAAATGCATATACATATGAAGCGGAAAGTGACTACGGCGTAGGCGCCCGCTAGGCGGGTTCCTGGCAGTGAAAGTGTTAAAACAAAAGAAGGAAGCTTTTCAGGCCTACCTTCAATTTTGTATGATACTCCATTATGGACCTTTCGACTCGCCGCGCCCAAAACGTAATTTTCGCATCCTATTAACACATTCATTGCCAAGAATTGCTATGCGCTACGGTCGTCGCCGATCCCGTAGTTTTCCGCGTATGTAGCGGAAAGCGACTACGGCGGTCTGACGCATATGTGTCGTCATGGGCCCTGAATGGGCTAAATAGAGAACACAACACTCCATTGCATGTTTGGGAATACATTATTTTAACATAGATACAAACAGTGGATAGCTAGATACTTTCCAGCTAGGGTAGCGAAACCAATCTTTAATAAACTATGTACTAATAATGCCGCTGCTAAATGGTAACACAGATTTCGAATTATGAAGCATAATTAGATTCGTTTCAGCAGCAAAATTGGAGGAGAAAGTATCGATCAGAGGCCCGAATTCATGTCATGTTCCGCGGCCTGGTTGCCTGGTGCTGAACTTTAATCTCTGTCTTCCAAATCAGAATGACAGACATCGATGGTAACAAAGCAAGCTTAGATCGGTAGGAGGAGACATGATCGTATTTAAGGAGGCAGAAAACAAAACAAATTCAATTAGTAAGGAGAGTCTAGTTTATATAGAAGTTCCTCGTTTAAGTCCAAATAACACACATCACCATAGTGGATAACATGGCGCTGGTGTCTCTAGTTATGTAGATGAGAATAACAGCGATGTACAGTCAGCATAGTTGTTTTGTATGGGCCACTACAGTATACTAAGTCGGTATACAAATGGTCATTTTTCTCTGCAGACTAATTACAGAATAACTATGTGTTTAACTTGCTGTCATTCACTACGATTTTATCTTAAAATATATATCGGCCGCACATTTTCAGAAAGTAATGTCTTCGGGTATTATCAATAATGCAGAGTGCATTCGTTAATTGTAATGCACTCTGTATTATTGATAATACCCGCAATAAAAAAATAACTGGTCTAACGTTCATTATAAGGTAATATTTTATTTTATAATAAAATCAGGTAATTTTTTTCCGAATGCTTATGCTTACACACCGGAATTTCTTCTACTTTCATGCATGTCTGTGAGTTTCTTTAAACCTTCACGACTGCTATCACACGTATCGAGTACGGTTGCGAGAGACTGCCTACTGCTGAATATTCTGTTTACGTGTACATTGTGATAAATTCAGCCCAGGGGGCCTAGACAAGGTTACAATCGACAAGCGCTAACGCTAACGCTAACTAATACAATGTATGGGAATGACAGATGTTAACAAAAAGTGTTTCGTCGGCATCTGTCTTTCGCATACATTTTATTCGATAGCGTTAGCGTTAGCGCTTGTCGATTGTAACCTTGTCTACGGCCCCTGTAGTCGGTTCAAAAAAAGAACGAGGGAGTGATTTTGTTAGTGCAGAATTCCTCGCTCCTCTCAATGTATCGCCACTTGCTCGCCGTTCGGCAGGTATATCAACATCGCAGTCTTAGCCCAAGTTTGCTCTACCTAGCAACGTTAGTTAGCCTTTTCGAACAATACTTATATAAAATCGTTCTACATTTTAACTCTCAATAAAAACTTAGTGGGATCTTCATTTAATCGCAAATATTGATAGTTTATCTACGAGTAGGTCGTCCTAACATGGAATTTTCCATAGATATTCGCATTGTTATTTATATTATATACTATATATATGTATGTTACCTAATTATTTTATTAATAATAGTATCAGCATCTGAATAGTAATAGATCACAAACAAAACTAATGTTTTATGTAATTTTAATTAAATAATGATTGATTGATTTGAATGAAAGTTTATTGCAATATAATGAACCCGGAGCCTCCATTACTTACATCTCTCGGTAAATATGTGCCAGGTATTTGTTTATCTTTTTTTCATACTTTCACCCAGAAATAAAAAGGCTTTTTTATTTTTTATTTTATTTTATTTTATTTGTTTATAGTTTCATTGTTGTTCTGTATTATTCATGTCACTTAATGAAACCATTGTAATTGTATTTGTGCGCTCTGACATGAAAAATAGCGCTTGAGGCCTAGCTGGGCATTTTTAATAATTCGTGTACCCAATTAGCGTGAGTTGTAAAATAAAAATTAACTCAGTGTCAGTTTTGTGACGACCATGAAGCATTCAGTTTATTTAAATAATAACTTTTTCTTTGCAATTATTAAATGATATGCATATACACGTTATTTAAATGTGAAACAAGTTAATTTTCACATCATTTGTATATTTAACTTTCGTCACAAAACGGACACTGAGTTAATTTTTATTTAACAACTCACGCTAATTGGGTACACGAATTATTGAAAATGCCCCTCAACTGGGCACCTACTGCAGAATTTTGAATTGTGATTAATGGCTATCATGAATGCTTCGTGGTATTTTACTTAGATTCAATAAGCCGCAATCTAGACGGTAATAATATAGAATTTTCCGTTTGTTTATGACTGATAACGGCAAGGTAATACGGTATATGGGTGTATAAGCGATATTAAAATAACAATCCAATCATGATTTATTCATTAACGGTATATTTTGGGGTTGTACTTATGACTCAAACAAAAGAAAGCAAACTCGCGGAACAAAATATATATTTTGTCCATCTAGAAAGTCAATTCTATAAACAGGTGAAATATTTTTTCAAATCGGATAAGCGGTTCGAAGACAGCCCTCTAAATATAAATCAGCAACGCGCAGCCGTTCACAGACTACGGTGTCCGCGAACCATCAGACAGTAAGCTTATTTGCCACCATATTAATATAAAAAAAAAAACAAAATGTCTATTGTGTCCATCTAGAAAGTCCTTTCTATAAACAGTTGAAAGAATTTTTCAAATAGGATAAGCGGTTCCGAAGATAGCCCCCTTAATATAATTCAGCAACGCGCAGGCGTTCACAGACTACGGTGTCCGCGAACCATCAGACAGTAAGCTTATTTGCCACCATATTAATATAAAAAAAACCGCTCCTGCTTGAAACAAACCATTGACAATGACCGTGTCCTGGCAGCCATGACTGCACTACACATGCCAGTAGGGCATGTGAAGTGCAGTATCCCGAAAAATCATTTCAGTGGTTTGACAATGGCTGAAAGTAATAACATTAGACAACGGTGTGCTGAAATATACTGTTTTGATTAAAAACACGTGTTTTTAACGTTCAGAAACGAAAATCACACATGTATTGTACATTTTCGCAAGAAACAGCATTTTACAGGCGAGAGGCCTGAAACTACCTACTGAAAATAACATATTCGTTTCATTTCAGTATCAGGTTTCATCTTATATTTAATTTTTTGTAATCACGTGAAAAATATAAATATATTGAAAGTAAATCGAACCATGCAAAATTAACCAATTTTTTGCTCGAAAGTGTATTCAATCCTGAATAACTCCTGAAATACAGCAATTCGAGACTGGCGACCTAGTAACTATTATTCTATATAAAATTACCTTTCCAATGATATATAGCTTATGTCTATTGGTCCGGGTACCAGGTTCCATACATTTTTGCCCATTGTCCTTTAGTGGTTTTAAGCCGAAAGCGTAAATTCTGAACAATTACCACCCCCTAAAGAATAGTAGAGACCATCTTTATAAAATGCGCCTATATCCATTCTGAAGTTCCATTCCGTACAGGTCGACACTCGACACACATAAAAAGAGCTATATAAAATGTAAGACCGCCAGAGCTCTCTTTATGGCTCCTCTACATGATGGCCCATCCTGATGGCCCACAAGGATGGGCCAGCGTGTAGAGAGGCTAGTGGTGTCGGATGGCTTATGGCGCGGCGGGATGGCGATGAGATGGCCGCGGTGTCGGTTTTTCGGCCGCACATCAAAGAGAGTGGGCCAGCGATGGCGGTACGCATCTACATGTGGCCCATTCAGCAGTACGCCATCGGTCGACCACGGTTGAGTGTGGACGTTCGGGCTGTGTATTTTTGTTTAATCGAAAATGACGTGTACCCCCTCAACACGAAACAATGACGTTTTTGGAATTATATCGGGGAGAAAGCGTAATATTATTGCCGCAGCGGCTGCTTCGACGTCCATCTCGCAAAACGTCTGTTCGCAAAATGTCGCCATCGTATAGTGGCGTTCAACCATCGCATGGCCATAGCGCTGGGCCATATGGGCCATCATGTAGAGGAGCCATTACGTGTGTTGACCTGTATACTGGTGAAAGATTATTTGAAATCGGATATGTAGTTCCTGAGTTTACCCTGACATCTGGGGGCACGGCAGCAGTGCCCCCGCCAAGTCGAGCGCGAAGCATCCTTTACTGGAACCATTTCGCCGCATTTTCAGGCCCCTATTTGAGAACCTCTGGATAAGACCAGAACGCAGAAATTTTCGTCATCCATTAAGCTATAATCACATACTTAAAATCCAAAATTTCAAGTCTGTAGGTCATTTAGTTCCGAAGTTAAGCGTAAGCAAAGTTACGCATTTATGACACTCACTCACTCACTCACTCATGATCATCAAAATAGAACTAGTACTTCCCATAAACTCAGAGAGCTGAAATTTGGTACAGAGTTAGGGTTTAATAATCACATAAAGGGAAAACTATAAAAAATTGCAATTCTACCCAGTTTTCTAGATACACCAACTGTATACATTACTTTGTAATCCTATGGTCGGCAACGCGCATGTAACACCCCTGGAGTTGCAAGCGTCCATAGGCTACGGTAACCAATTACCATCAGGTGGGCCGTAAGCTTGTTTGCCACCGAAGTGGTTTAAAAAAAAACATTATTGTTCATAGCAAAGGATGCTGGCAAACCCGCGGAATAAAATATAGCCTAATGTCCATCAATCGTTCCCTCTCCTCCATGAGAGGTGGTCTGTGCATCCAGAAAGTCCATTCTGTACAGATCAAGTGTTTTTTAGGGTTCCGTACCTCAAAAGGAAAAAACGGAACCCTTATAGGATCACTTTGTTGTCCGTCCGTCTGTCAAGACCCTTTTTCTCAGGAACGCGTCGAGGTATCAAGCTAAAATGTATACCAAATACTCAGGTCTACTGTTCCTTGGAGCTGTGAAAAAAAACAAACTTCCAAGCCAACGCAATCAAAAGATACAGCCGTTTATACCGCAAATTTTCGAAACTCGCAAGGGAATCAAAACCTACAGGGTACTTCCCGTGAACTCAGAATCTTAAAATTTGGTACGAAGCAACGTCTTATAGCACAGATAAAGGAAAATTTGCGAAAACCGTAAATTTTTAGTTACATCATATAATAAAAATATTTTTAATAATTTTAAAGTTACTAGCCCTTTCCTCATGAACGCGTAGAGGTATTAAATTGAAATTCATATCAAATACTCAGGTCTATAATACCTACAGGTTTGTACGGAACCCTCGGTGCGCGAGTCCGACTCGCACTTGGCCGGTTTTTTTTTAATTGAATGAGTCGTTTTGGAGACTAAAATATTGCCTACATAGTATAGATTGGTGTAGATACAATTTGTAATTGGCTATGGCAACTCACGTTACTCACTGTATCATCCCATTGGCATGCGTGGAATCCGAAACTGACAGCTGAGGCCACTAGATGGCAGTAAACTTGTATTCGTCACCGCGCGAAAATTTAGAAGAAAATTGAGGAATTCGAACAGTTTGTTTCATGTTAGTGACGCATTGTTTTTTATGGACTATATGTTTCGGATTCTTCGAGATTGAGTTATCTATCAAACTCTTTCTTTTGACTTCTATTTGTAAGAATTCGTGACTCATATATATTGCAATATTGTAAGAATTTTTATTATAAAAAAAAACGCTTTTTGAAGCTATGTTGCTGGCAAAAAATCATATGCTTCATACAGAATAGTCGTGTTAAGTAAGACGCTGTCATCACCAAAATGTCCTTGAGGATTTTGGATAGCGCGCACACTGTTTATTTGTATCGGAGTAAACGAGAGCGAGTGTTACTGGGCGGCCCGCGGTTTTTGAAGATACTATTACATAAATATTGAAATAAAAAAAGGGTGGATCTTCGTGAAATATGACTCGTTAGCGGTTTAGGTATGAATCTGTTGACTTCATGTTTTTAATTGCAGACCCATACGTCAAAAAAATAAAGACATAGAACCGTTGAATGTGATTTTAAGACCAATCTTTGCAATTATTTTCTATCGAGCCGATTTCGTCCAATTATGTATCGAGCCCGTCCACGGTCTTTGAAATATGGTGAATATTAACATATATTTTATTTGATGTGCTAGAACAAATAGTTTTTCTTAAAAAACTGCTTAAATAACATCAATTTCACCAAATTGGGTCTTGTCACTTGTCAGCCTCTTTGGAATTTAAGACCTGAATTTGATGAGACGGATCATATTCTACGGAATCACTGCATGGAATTCCTATCGATTATCAGGATCGAAAATCGACTTGAATGTCACTTAGCACTCGATGATTAGATATACGATTCGACGTGAAATTGCATCGAAGTCATCAATTTAGTTTGTTGACACATACCGCCGTGTTCTTTGACACCGACAAAACAAAACAATTAAAATTCCAAGTGTCGTGTGTCGATTCCTGTTTACCGTCGGTGTGAGTGGTGGCCACGGGTTGTCAAATAAAGAAAATGGAGCATACAATGCCCATTAGAATAGTTAAGTAGGTATAGTGCGTTCAATATTATTTGGCGTGATTCCACTTGAGACCGTCATTAGGAATAACAATAGGCTTAAGTCGCGGCGAGCCCATTTTCGTAAACATTTGCTAAACCGGCAGTGCTTCAAACGATCTTGATACTTTTCCTGCGGCGCCGCTACCACGAACTTCGAAAGTCGAAGCTCGTAATACATGCATCCCTGTGACTCGATTAATGGAGTGCGATAGAGATGAAAATACCCGAACTTCGACTTTTGAAGTTTGTGGTAGCGCCGCTGTTACCATTCAAAACCGCCGTAAAAGAAAAAACCGTTTAGCAAAATTAAAACAGCTCAGTTCATTCTCAGCTCATTAAACTTCAAATAAAAAAATGAAGAAGGATTTTCAAATACACCATGTACCTTTACTTTATCATCATCATCATACTTTACTTTATAATAAATGTCGGAAGTGACTGACAACTAAAGTACCGAAGATAATTCAGAAACAGAAGAAATGTCATTTTAAAATGTTTATGGCTTCTACGAATGTTTGGTTTATTGCCTGTATTTTTTGCGTTCAAGTGGAATCACGCCAACTAATATTGAACGGACTATACGAACTATGTAGCCCGTCCTAGGGTGAATATACACTAGAGATGTGCGAAGCTGTGTTTTTACAAGCTTTTATTTAACTTGACCTGTTTGTTTGTTAGTGTGGGACAAATCTTGGAACTGCATTTTGAACCAGTTAACCTCAACCGATTGAGCTGAAATTTTGGGTATAAGTATAGTTAGGATGAGAATTCCATATTATGGTACCATAGCTGATCCGATGATGGAGACAGGCGGCCATGGGAATTCAGCACTTAACCGACGTTACCCCGTTTGAGTTTGGGCTCGTTAGAATCGTCGTAATTAGTGTTGATGACGGTATACAGAAAAGTAAGTTGTCAATAAAAGTTTGTAACAAAAATGAAATGAAATTTTTGACAGTAACTTATTCAATATTTGGCTAAGGTCGGAGACCGGCTTTGTATAATAATAATATTAATAATAATAATATACTTTACGTTAGTATATATATATGTTAAACATTTGAAACAAATATACGATATCTACGTATGATAATGAACCGAAAGAGAAGCTTCTAAATAACAAGCAAAGGAATTTTCGAGTTAAATATCATTTCCGGTATACGTGTTCCGTTCTCAGTATTCGACCACAATTGGCCAATTTAAAGGCTGACCCCCTTATTCATAAAACTTAAAATGCCTCTGGTAAATAAAATGTGCTTTATCCCTTTCTTACGAACACAAATGTCAAAGTGACAGATAAGGACAAACGAATTTTAACGCCATTTTAGTTAAAACAGGCTTGTAGGACGTTTATGAATACGGCGGCGAACCTTTTTCTTAGAAATGAGAACGAAATATTAGTTTAAAAAATGCCAAATATGAAGGTAAAGACAGAAGTCTTTTAAGATTTTTACCCGACTAAATAAACCCGACGAAAGGAAGGAATATGGTTTTAGCTGTCTAAAATCAGTCTGTTTGTGTTTGTGTCTGTCTGTGTGACGACGCTGTCTAGCTACCTTTCGAATAAAAAAGACCGGGTTGCACTCCGGGGCCGGCAGAAGTGACAACTTGCGAATTGCTTTAATTATCAGTATTAAACCCCCCCCCCCCCCCTCCCTATGTTTTCCGGGATGTCAAATAAGTCCGCGCCGTACCTGAAACTCCTCATACCAAATTCCATCAAAATCGTTTCGGTAGTTTAGCGGTGAAAGGTGATCACCATCCTGGTAGCGTTATTCCCGGTTGTACTCGAAAGGAGCCCGGGCCCTGCTTCGGCACCTAACCGCCGTGAAAGGTCAGGTCTCTTAATAGACAAAGTTAATTAGCATTTAAGGCCGGGTTTAATTTTACGTGAGAGGGCACAGCGAAATGTCATCCCGCTCGAATTTGGAGCAGCCCAACGGGGAAGTAGGTACCTCCGCCTTGCAGAAGACCACAGCCATAATAACACTAAGTACTACTTGCTCTGTAGTAGGGTTGTGTTCCTGGAGGTAAGCAAGGTCGCCAGAGCTCCCGAGGATGCGTTGTTTTGAGAGCGAAGGAATTTGTTCCTTCAGCTGTCAACACGGCGAATCCTCAAACATATCAAGGGTCGCCAACGCCCATGTTAGTTGCATGCGTCTATAGGCTGCGGTGTCCGCTTACCATCAGGGCCGTACGCTTGTTTGCCACCTTCGTCGTATATAAAAAAAGGCCGAAACGAGTGTCAGTGGACAGCGGTGGTGGAGAGGCGCGGAGGCGGTACCGGTGGTAATGTTCGAGCTAATACAAAATAGGGTCCGCACAGAATACCGCGCCGCGCCGCTCTGTGCGGATCCTTTCATACTAGCTCGAACATTACAACCGCCTCCGCGCCGCGCCATCACCGCTGCCAGTGCGTTTCCAGCTTAAAGCCTGCTGTACACTGGGCGAACGTTGGCGCATGAGCAGAAGGCAGCTATGCGTTAGAGGGAGAGGGCTATAACTCGATCTCTTTCGTTTAAATAGCTGCCTCCTGCTCACGCGCCAACGTTGGCCCAATGTGTACCTACAGCCGGCATTATAATATTCACATTCCCTTTTGTAAACCCAACTTTGGCAAGCACTCGCCTGTACCTAGCCTGCGGCGCTGTCTCTTACTCTTATCTCTGTCGCACTCCCTTACTCGAGTGACAGGGATGCATGTATTACGAACTTCGACTTTCGAAGTTCGTGGTAGCGCCGCTGTCGCGTGCTCACAATGTTCTCGTTACAGAACAGGAAAATAAAATATCGATATTTTTTGTGATTCTCATAATAGCTTCAATTGGAAAATCAGGGATCTGTTGTTGAACCTTGAACCATAGTCTGACTGATGTAATGATGTGATTCTGTTTTTTATTTAGTTGCTTAGATAGTTTAGTGCATTCATGCAAAAATTAACGCATGCTGTGGTTGATTATTAGGGTTACAATGACTTACCTAATGTTTTTTCATAAAATGTAACATTGTGAACTCCAAACCTTAAATAAATATATAAATAACATTAGCACCTACGGACAGATAAAGATACAATATATCAAGCTACTATCTAGAAGTTTAAAGAGTACTTCTAATAAGCAATCAACATTGTAATTCTGACGATCTTTCAGCGGTTTGATTAGGATGGCCCTTTACGTGGAACAGCTTGCCGAGTGTTCCGAGAAACTTATTGGAATACCAACAGAAACAGTTGAAGAATTACCAGAACTAATTAAGAGAGATCATGACGCGGGGACAATATTCGTCCTTCACTAGCAAAAGTAGCAAGTCTGCATGAGCTTCATGTCTCACTAGCGACCCGCCCCGGCTTCGCACGGGTACTATATTATACATGCCTAGGCCCATGCCTTATACATGCCGTGCATGTAATAAGTACTTTTATTATGGATGCTTTTGAATCACTCTATCTATTAAAAAAAACCGCATCAAAATCCGTTGCGTAGTTTTAAAGATCTAAGCATACATAGGGACAGACAGCGGGAAGCGATTTTGTTTTTAAGCGACTTCAAAAAAAGGAGGAAGTTCTCAATTCGGTTGTATTTTTTTTTTATCAATGTTTGTTTCCTTTGAACTCCGTCATTGATGAGTCGATTCGTAATTTTTTTTATATGCTTCCAGGTGGGTCCCATTTTTTTAAAAAATTCAGTTGGATGATGGGATCCATGAGGAATTGAGGGAACTCCTTAATTATATTAGGCACGCGTGTAGTGATTTTGGTATTTTCTATTATATCTCATGTACATATTTACACCCGGAAATCATAAATTTGGTGGAGTGGAATTGATGATGAAGACCACAGATGACTTATGGGATTCCTCAATTATGTACTTAAAAGTACAAAAGTACGTCACAGATTCTGATAAGATTCCGTTGAAATAGCAGCTAATGCCAAAGGAAAAACGGAAGTCCTCAAATATTATCGGGCCACATACAGCGATTGGGTTTTTTCTCTAATAATCAACGCATTTGCTCTCGGAAATCAGTTCATGTGGTAAATTGGAAAATAAATGTGGAAATGTTCTCGTGGCTTGGCGGAGTACTAAATTGAAGTCGGTTAAAACTTTGTTTTTAAAGTAAATTATATACTATGTAGTGATACTAACTTCTGCCCGCGACTCTGTCCGCGTGGAACTCGTATATGTCATAGGTCCATACAAACTTTCTCCGCTTTAGGGTATGATTTCCGGGTTAAAAACTATCCGATGTCCTTCCCCGGGACTCGACCAAATTTCATCTCAATCAGTTCAGCGGTTTAAGCGTGAAGAGGTAACAGACAGACAGACGGACACACTTTCGCATGTATAATATGGATTAGTATGGATTATCGAGATTATTCAACGAGGCCGACCTTTTATAAAACTGACATTCTAATTGGAATCTTCCACCATGGGCGGTAGAGTAGCTTTTTGAATGGAGTACTTTGATGCAATTTGGCCAACTCAAATAGTCTCGGGTATCCTTGCATCCCTCACGCACCAGCTCACTTACTTAAGGGAAAGCTTTATGTCCGCCATAAACGCGGTCATGCTAGCTAAGCAGCACAGGGCAACTAGCATGATAGGTTTCATGGTCAAGTTTTACTGCCCGTACCAAAACGTCACAAACATGATCATGCAACCTATTTTAGCTGGGCTGATGAAACTTTGTACCGTAATTATAGGTAACTTTTCGTTTGCAATCACATATCTTTCGTCCAAGGCACATATTTTTCGTAATTATTAAAACTATATCAATTTATTTTTATTTAGATATATTATATAAATCTTTCTAATATGACACAATTTGGAGCCAAATATCACATATTAACAAGGTTCTTTTTATTCATTTTAACCAAAACACGTCCGAAGTAATTTAATCAAGGCTTCATAAGTCGTTATGTTGGCAGAACGGTGTTTTTCTAATCTCGCAAGGAACTGAAAACCCCACAGACTAAAAACGGTGTTACCAGCTTAATGAACCCCCGCTCCGCAGAGCATAATTTACTCGTCCCAGCGTAAAATAAATGTAAAAGAAAAACTTCTGGCTGTATGGATTCCCTTTGGTCTTTTGTGTTATGTTATTAAAAAGTTGTGAAGTTGGTTTTCGCGAGCGTCTTTAAAAAATAATTTATTTCTTGTCGGGAATGAGAATCGATGTGCTGTTTTTATTATGTGCGATTACATTATATTTTTATGTTTCATACCTACATACCTACCATACAAGTGAAAACCGTTTAGTTGCGGCGTTAATTTTACCGATGTGGCCGTTGTATGTAGAAAAAAACCAGCCGGTTGGAATAGTTATTTACAGTTATTTAATCACCTACTTTCCACACTTGTAGCATAAATAACTATTACAGCACATATGTGCTACTTTTCCGCACTAGAGCGGAAAGAGCACTTTCCGTGCATATGTCGAAACTTTAAAGAGCCATATATGTACTTTTAATTTATCACCACTCGTTGCCAATTTCCTATTTTCGGCACTTGTATCGTAAATAACTATTTCCGCACACTATAGACCTATGTAAATGTGAAATATCACTTTAAGAGGAAGTTGCGAATTACCTATTCGCACGTGTATCGTACAACGTTTTACTGTACATATGGCTCTTTAAAGTTTCGACATATGCACGAAGAGTGCTCTTTGCGCACTAGTGCGGGAAAGTAGTACATATGTGCTGTAATAGTTATTTATGCTACAAGTGTGGAAAGTAGGTGATTTCCGACGAGTGACATTTTTATACATGAGCGAGTGAAGCGAGCGAATGTATAATTCGACACGAGTCGGAAATCATCTTTACGCGCGTGTATCATACGACATTTTACTATGCCTTGTGTGAGGAAATATATTAAATGTTGAAATGTTGGTTTAAAATAGATCTAGGTTAAAATTGAAGAACCCAGGTAGATTGTCAAGTACCTACTTATTATCTGGAATTGCATTTAACAACTTCTTCACATCTTTTGCTGTCAAGCTTAGTCACTTAAAAGTTAAAACCATTGTATTGTGGTTTTGGAACACAATCAATTTTGAGTAACTCAATATTATATTAAACAACATAAAGACGCTGTACCGTCGTAGCTCTAAGAAACATACTGACACTATTGAAACGCAATAAATCATTATTATTGATAACTTTCACTCGACCTTTTTAACATATTTACATAAAATAACTAACACAAATCTCACAATAAACAACAATGGCGGGCTTTTAGATACATGCGCGGTCAACATGCGCATGTGGCTTGCACATACTGTCGTATTGTAAAGGCCTCCATCCACCGAACGCGTGACGTGCGCGGGCCCGCGCGGGCCCGCCGCGTGTCGGGCGCGGTTGAAGCGGTATATTCACACCGGGCCTGCGCGGGCCCGCGCGTCATATCTCTCTCACTACCAACACATTTAATATGTATCTCACTATCTCTATTACACTCAGCAGCGCGGCAGGAGCGCGGGCCCGCGCTTCACACGCGACGCGCACGACACGCGGCCGCGCTGCCGAGTTGTAACTTCAGCGCCGCGGGCCCGCGCGGGCCCGCGTTCGCACCGCGTTCGGTATGTGTTTGAAGTGTAGTTTCAATGCTTTACAACTTGCGCGGGCCCGCGCAGCACACGCGCCGCGCACGACACGCGTTCGGTGGGTGGAGGCCTTAAAAGGCATAAGAAAGATATGCGTTCAGCCAAACACATTAAGTGAATATTAAAAATTAATGTATTTATTGACCAAACTCAAAATTCATAAACATTAATAAATCATTTTATACGTTATTAGTATTTAATGTAACTTTTATATGAAAGAAAACGTGTAATTGAAATATTTGTAAAACTTTTCTCGAGTAATAAAAACTCTTTGTCGGGCTGACGACGGACTTGAAAATTAAAAAAAAATTGAAAAGTAAAAAGCACTAGTGCGAAAAAGTGGCACTTTCCGCACGATTTTAGTGCTTGGAAAACGCTCTTTTCGAGCACATGCATTGTAAAACAGTTTTTAACCCACTGGATACCAGCCTACCTACATAATTACCTACTCCCGCACGCACTAACATACTTCCTATTAATAGGAAAGTAAGGGAAGACCGCTTTATGTCCGACATAAACACAATCATGTTACCTAGACAGGAGCGCTAGGATTAACCCTGAGTTATTTGTATTTAAGGGAGAGCCGCGAACATCAATACTAAGAAAATGATGTATTGAAGCACCCTTAAACGGCCCCACCTTACAACACAAACACTACAAAATAGTACAAATACGTGAAATACGCACACGTACACTCATTGATTGTTCAACAGGCTACGTAAACAAAGGAATTTCAGTCTTATACCAACAAAATAAGACCTAGCACTCTTCAAAGCAAGCTGGACTCTAGCTACTCCAGTTAAGGTTTTTATTTGTATAGCGACGTTGTCTGTCTGAAGTCTGACCTTGAAGGGTGGCGTCTGCCCTCTAGTGCGGGGGTGGGGGTGGGGTGGTTACGTAATAGATATTTTTAACGTACTGCTAACTTGCTAAGCGGAGTTCGCGAAGTCTGTTTGCAGAGTGATATATTGTCGGTATGACGGTGAAATATTTCAGGGTAGGTAGATGAATTGATTAGGCGCGTAATGGCGGATACATTGGAGGGATGATGTTAGAGAGTTGACGATAAAAGTGCAGTGGAATACAAATGTCGTACGATTTAGTGACCCGGTCAAGTAATGGTAACTATCCTATCGCAACGATAAGGCAGTGAGAACAAGAAAACGGTAAAATCACTTCTTATTAATATAACTTTGGCTAAGTAAGTGAAATTTTCCTCTGAAGCTTTTGCACTCCATTAAGAAATTTACATAAGTCCATATTTATAATCCACGCTGGAAAACGAAAACGAAACAGTTCCATCTCAGCATGGAGCTCGCTTTAATGTTGCTGAAATGGAACCGTTTCGTGGCACTTTGGAGTTGCATGCGTCTATAGGCTGCCCCGTCCGCTTACCCGTCCCGTCCCGCCGTCACCGTCGTTGTATAAAAAAAAACTTATGCATGTGTGCTACTGCCCAGCAGCATGATAGGTTTTATGGTCAAGTATTACGGCCGAAATGTAACAAGTTTCTCGCAGTATCCGTCTCTCTCTTATTGAGACGGATAGTGCGAGAAAAATCGAGAGAGCTCGCGCGCCGTCTTGTGAATCTTGTGATAGGATATGACGTTGACGTTGACATCAAAGTTTAGGTATCGACTGATTATGGTGCGTTGGTTGCGGTGGGTGCCTTGGTAACAGACTGCAAATTTTAATCTTATCTGTATTATCAAAGTAAATCTCTTTATATAAAATGTAGGTACCTAATTCACGTTGCACGGAAACTAAAGTACATAAATAATAAATGGTTAAATACTTCTAGGGTAGGTATACGTTTTATAAAGATAATATTATCTTTATAATATCACGCTTATATGAGTTTTTTGACGGCATGGCATGATACGGTAATTAAATTAAGGACAAAGTCCGAAAATTCGAAATAATCTAGACCAGTATCTTCACAAGATTTTATATATCTCCTTTGCACGCTTATTTTATTAGAATCATATAGGTACTTTGGAACTTTTTTTTTATTGACGCAGAGGGAAAGCTTTCACGCGTCCGCCCAGGGTAGGCCCGGGGGGTATGTGGGTCTCGCCCTTGTGATATGAGGAAATACCCACGTTTAGAGGGTATTTCCTCATAGTGCGGCGTCAATCCCTCACTCCGTTAAGAGGCTGACAAGACCTAATTTTGATGATATTAATGTTGTTTAAGCAGTTTTATAAGATTTAAGAAAAACTATTTGTTCTAGCACAACATAAAAAAAAAAATATTCATCATATTTCAAAGACCGTGGACGGAGTACGGACTCGATATGTATACATAATTACAATTAGACGAAATCGGCTCGATAGAAAATAATTGCAAAGATTGGTCTTAAAATCATCATTAAACGGTTCTGCCTTTATTTTTTTGACGTATGGGTCTGCAATTAAAAACATGATTTGACAGTCATATTTCACAAATAATCAACTTTTTTAATTTCAAATTTATTCATTATTTATTATCTTCTAAGACCTGGCCGCCCAGTAACACTCGGTCTCGTTTACTCCGATACAAATAGACAGTGTGCGCGTTATCCCGAATCCTCAAGGGCATTTTGGTGTTGACAGCGTCTGGGGTCGGCATCATGGGATCGCTAGCATTCTACCACGATTCCATACAAAAGGTAACATAATGCCGCCCGGAGCATACTTCCAAATCGATTGACACCTCAATCATCAAGATCGGTTCAGTATCATAAACGCTATGGTGGAGCACACAATACACGTTAACACAAACAGACTACTAAAACCATTATCCCTTCGGCTCTGCCGTAGTTAGGCAAAAAGTAGTCAGGTGTCAAGCAAGAAAGTTAAAGAATGCCTAGATGCATTTTACTGATAACCTTGTTATGCCCTTTGTTATCATAAGTCTGTGCGAAATAAAAAAACAAGGTCAATATGATATCACGGGTATCTTCTGTATTAAGCTGTGTGGTGTTAAGGGGCTACCCGAGGTTTTCATCGATTTTTGACAAGTTTTTAATCGTATCCTACTTTTGTACTACAGATAGAATTATAAGTCAAACGGCTATCGGTTCTTCAATCTTTTATCTCCATTTTTGTTTACCGGATTTTGATAGAAATGGATAAGTACCTACTTCATTTTTTAAACATTGTCTAAAAAAACACTTATTTTTCGTAGCTCTATCGACGTAAAAGATCATATACGAAATCTACATATTTGGGTTCGTCTATGACGTCTCTAAAAACGTGTCTAGGGTTTTCATTTTAAACTAATTAACACAAAAGTTATGGCCAGAAAAACAGTTTTTTGGCCTAAAATTGTTCTACTTTGATGCCAAATATCTCGAAAACAATGAACTTTGAAGTAAATATGGGATACTATATTGCTTAAAGCCGTTGTTGTTAATATAATAGGCTACAAAAAACATTAGAAAACTAAGGGATTCAGATCGAAGGTCATTGGGGCATAGGAGCCCCTTAAGATAAAATCTATTGTCTGTCCTCTTGTGTCGCGTGTCCGATTAAGTCGCGGCGACACTACTGGTCTATTATGTACTTCTATAAAATACCTTTCGTAGCCAGCGACACGTCGCCGTCATAGAAATACATAGAAAACAGTAGTGTCGCCCGTTGCTGCGGCGCTACCACGAAACTCGAAACTCGATGTTCGTATACATGCATTCCTGTCACTCGAGTTAGGTGAGTGCGATAGAGATGGAAATAGGTACCCGAACTTCGACTTTCGAAGTTCGTGGTTATAGCTCTGCTGTTTGCGGTCGGGTTTTAACTGTACCTTTATAAAGGTAGAGCTAAAAAAGCTTTAGATTAAATTGGAGAGGAAAAAAGGTAAAGAAAACATGTTTGCAAAAGTTGGCATATCTGTAACCAGTTGTCAACATACCGTCAAAACGGGCAACTTTGCCCATAGCTTTGCCTTTGCCCACCACGCCACATTTTAATAAAACTGGGCGACAAAAATGGTTGCAGATGCATTATTATTTTATGCTGGTGGGCCAAAAAGTCCGCAAATCTCCAGATCCATAGCAGCCTACGAACACCAAGTTTGGCGAATCTGTTAAAGCAGCAGAAATAAGTAAATGTATATTGCCTGACATCAGGGTCACTGTTATTGAAATAAATTCGATGACGTTATTCTAATTTCCTGCTGCACAACACCCATTTTTTTATAATTAATTCAATTTTCAATTAAAAGCATACTTTTCAAATTTAAATATGCTTTTTGAATAAATAATAAAACTACTTAGCAAACATTTTAAAAGGTGGTCAATTGAGCAAGTTGTAGCTACTAGCAAGTGGTCTGTGTTACTAGCGCAATGCGGTGAGAACACACACAGTAGCTGAGCGCTAGATGGCGCTAATTTAAAAACAGAACGTTCTCCTTTTTACGCCTTCTGATAATGATCCATTCTTTTATTGAACATCACAACATTCCTGCGTCTCCGCTTGCTATCTTCGAGTAATCGGTAATTGAGAACGCGTTAGATCAACACACAACTTTTAATTAAATCAACGGAACGTTGGAGCGCGCGGAATTCGCGCCATTTTGCGTTTATGTCAAAACAAACGGCCGTTGACGACTGCGGCGTCGGCAGTAGGGTTGCCAGTTCTAATTTAATATTTGTTGAGTGTATAATATGTGTGTTAAATAATGTATTAATTCCGATACAATTCTTTATTTAATAATATTTTGTTGCAAATAAAGGAGTATGGAGCCATTTTTAAATCTGCTAAAATCAAGTCCACAATTATTTCCTACAAAACGTAGGTATCTTTAATGTTTAAATATATACAACAACTACATCGTATACATAATTACAATGTATCTTTGTGTATGTAATTATTACAAACTAAATCATAGCAGCAGTAAATTATTACAGCGCCCGAAGTCAAGCCTCTCCTCCGTTTGACCGCGAATACACTGTAAACGGCTTGAAACGTCGAGCTGTATTTATTACATTGATATACGCGATGAAATCCGTTTAAATAATGTTGTACAACGTGTAATTTTTTTAAGGACTTTGCGCAACACTCATCATCCTCCTAGCGTTATTCCTGGTTATGCCCTTATGGAGCCCGGGGTCCGCTTTGAGACCTAATCTCAAGATTTGGCATAGGCACTAGTTTTACGAAAGTGACTGCTATCTGATCTTCCAACCCAGAGCACATTCACCTTATTGGGATTAGACCGGTTTCCTCATGATGTTTTCCTTCACCAAAAAGCTAAACGGTAAATATTCCGTACATAAGTTCCGAATAACTTATTGGTAAGAGTCGGGATTCGAACCAACGACCACCGCTTGACAGCCGCATGCCTGAACCACTAGGCTACCGTACTAGGAATAGCTTTAACTTAGCGCAACACTACACCATTTTATTGTTCTTGCATTAATGTGGCAACCCTGCATTCTGTTTATTTATTCAATAGAGTTCCGCATTAATGGACTTCACGAGTTGTTTTGTATATGCCCGTTTGCCAGCGATATCCATGTTTAAGGTCTTCTATCTCCTTTGCCAATTAATGGCGACCTAGAGTTCAGAACGATCTGAATTGAAAGATAGCACTAGTTAAATTGTAGGATGAAGAATATTAGAGAATTGCAGATAGTGTGAAAACAACACACGATTTCCATTGAAAGATAGCAATAGTTTATTTGTATGATGAAGAATGTTAGAGAATTTCAGTGTTATAACCACAGACAGTTATGTCACGTAAGTACACTTAAAAAAATCATATATGTATAGGGTGAAGGGTGAACAATGCAAATTGGGTGAACGATGTAAATAGATCAGTAAGGGGAAATCAGAACTATAAGAAATGGGAAAACATACCAACCACGACATCGATTGTCGGAATAAAAACGCATACGACGAATTAAAATAAAATAAAAAGAACCCGATGATATCGCGGAAATTATAGTTATTTTTTTTTTAAGGTTTTAGACCTTAGACCTGTGCCATCAATGAAAGGGACGAGCTGTATGCCAGCCAGGCTGCTACTGGCGCGATTGTTGACAACACTTATTGTTTTATTCATCCATGATCACTTTGAATCCATGTTGTTCCATCTCTCATACGCCCCCGGACGGCCTTGCGGAGAACAAAAATGGCAGCCACGTTGCTAAATTACTAGGCCGCAATATGTTTGTCTGTACGGCCATTTTACTTTCACCCCTGGGAGACCATTAACCTTCTTCCGTGCCCTTTCGTTTGAACTGGCCCAGGTAGGCGGGAGAGCTCAGGTTATACTGGACGAGGCCGTCCCGTTTTCGCGTGTTTTGTGCTCGCGAAGGATCATATGAGTGTGTTTAAAAATTCAGCGCTGACGATGTTTGCGCTAGATTCCTAACAGTTTAAGATCATTACTTTATTTACGGTTTTTTTACGTAAATCACAATAATGTGAAAATTGCATGGGTGGATTACTTTTTTCCCAAATGTATTTCCAATTTGAAAGGTGCAATTCTAGGACGTTTCGGCTAGTTAAGATAGAATAAAATTGTGCTATGACAATCGTGGAACATAAATAAGAGTTTACGCAAAATATGCACTGTGTACATTTACATCAAACATTGAATTAGGTTACGAAACATTTTAGTACCATTACCATAGAGAACTGAGTAATATGCTTACCATTAATAAACAGAGTCGAAAAAAAAAAAAACCTATTAGTAACGCCACCTAGTGAAACTGAGCGAATACTAACTCTTGCTTATTCCAAACATGCCTAATTGCTTATAAATTGTACATGCAAATCCATTTCTATAAATAGACCATTGTTTTGGATGGAATCGAACATTAATGTAGAGTCATAAAGCGCGAACCGATATAATCGGAATAAACGTGATTGATTACATCCCCGATACAGTAGCATGTATTAATGAGCACTGATTCGTAGACGTTAACATGATCGAGGTAATATATTAACGTTATTAATAGTTCGTGTCTAAGGATCCATGTTAAGATATACGTATTTTTTTGGCATTTGACTGCTTTTAGATAGATTTGTACTAGGAATTACATTGCGTATCTGGGGGCGCGGAAGTGCCCCCGGGATCTGGGGGCACAGCAGTGCCCCCGCCAAGAAGAGCCAAGCGAAGCGCAACGCAAGGGCACTACCTACCTTTTCTCGAAGCGGTTTATCGTTTTTTTGAACCCTCGTAACTTGGGTTTGGATTATACCAGATAAACAAAATTCTCCGGATATGATGTCAATAGTGGACTTATTAAACATAGGTATAAAGTTTCAGTAACATAGCTCTTATACTTAAGATTTTATTGATATCTAAAAAATGCCGATTTTGTCACTGACTCACTGATGTTGATCATCAAAACCTCTAGGGTACTTCCTGAAGTCCTAGAAAGCTGAAATTTGGTATGTAAGCTAGTATTAGTACACAATCAACAAAATAATTCAAAAAATTGGAACTTCTACCCCCCAGCGCCTTTAAGTAGGGGATGGAACTTTGTATGAGACTTCCGCAAATTTTGATGCTCGGGGGCTGAAAATTTATATAGGGACTTTGTTATAAATAATAAAATACGTATTCAGGATTTTTAGTATTCACCCGCCACCCTTTAAATTAGGGGGTTGAAGTTTGTATTTTTCCGCAAACTTTAAATTAGGGGATGGAAGTTTGTATGGGTTTTCCCATTCACTTCTTTAGAAATTACCTTACAAAAAGGAATGAGATCTCACCAAAAACATTACATGTAAAGTGATGCCAAGACTCCATAGCTCATACAGCTTTCAGCGTGAAAAAGATATCAGATCGCAATTAGCGCCAAGCTTCCTTTAGCCAAGATGTAGAATTTGTAGAGCGTGGCTGGTAGTGGTAGAGTTACGCCGTGTGGAGTAGGAAGCTTGGCGCTAATTGCGATCTGATATCTTTTGAAAGCTGTATGAGCTATGGAGTCTTGGCATCACTTTACATGTAATGTTTTTAGTGGTTAACTTATTAATACATTATACGCATAAGGCGATAACTAAAATAAAGAACGTGACAGATGAAGGCACTTGTCTTGTGAGAAGTAGCTTCACTGTATCCTTTATACATGTAACGCTACCGTAAGAATATTCATTTCCATACAGGCGAATTGCGTTTTCGAAGATTAAATCAATCATAGAACGCGCGCGCCCCCGAATTCCGACATTCTCGACACGTCGCTGTCAATAATCTGCCAGGCGCGGCGTCTGGGGGTCGTCTGAGCCCTCAGCCCTGCGACCTACATCCGACCGGGGGAGGCGTGACGTCGTCGCCGCCGCCCGGGGGAGGGGCGTTGCGTAGTTTCATCTTCTGTTGGAGAAATGGGAAAAAATTACGCGGAATTGTCGGTTTCTGCTCAGAGACGTAATACCCATTGGAAAGTGTAGTGTAGTTATGATCTTCAGTAAAATATAGTCATAATTGTTATGCATAGGTAATTATAAGAAAAAAAACTCGATGCATAATTTCTGTTAATAAACACATTCATTCTAACCGAAAGTCTCACTGTAGGATTTAGATAAGCTAAAAGCATCCTAAATGGTGAGTTTTGGGGAGTGGCATTGTTCACAGGGGACTTAATTCGCCGATAATTTTTCCGAAAGCTTTTTTTGGTGTGGGATAACTTCAGTGTTGATGATATAGAAAATACACGTACGTACGGTTAAACTTTACTTTATATTTAACCAAAAAATAATAGACATGCCATAAAATATGCTTTCAGAAGAATTCAATGATACTTTAAATGGCAAAATTCTGTCCCCGAATTGGTGTATTTCTTGGCAATATGGGCTTCGAATATTGCTCTTTCAATCGTACATACAAATTTCAAAGTATCAAAGATTATATGCCCTCAATGGATCCATCGTACACCATACTTAATGTCGTTATTTCTCTATTCCAGGTTGTGGAGCCGGTGGTCTGCAAGCCGGAGCCGCCCGAGTCGCCGCCGAAGAAAGCGAGAGGGGAGGAATACAGCTACGCACTCTACGTGGACCCGTACCTCCACTATAGAGCCCTATCGGCCTTCAGGCCCTGGGGAAAGCGGGAACCAGTGCTACAGCATCCTGAGAGAGTCGTCCGCGTAGCAGATTGCACGAGATTCGAAAGGGATTTCCAGCCAAATGTAGCTCTAAAGCCCCATACCCCCCCGGCTGATGACGTCACGTCTTCCACCTCCCCACCGCCTCACTCTGATCCGGAGCTAGCAGCCAGGCTGCTTGACCATGAAGCGAGGCTGGCGGAGCTAGCGAGGCAGCTAGATGAGAGGGAATCGGAGCTTAGACGGCGAGAAGCCCGCTTGGATGCTAGAGAGGCTGAGCTGGCGCGACGGGAGAGCCTCTCCAAGCCCCGACCGAACGCTTCTCCGCCCACGGAGGACCCGCCTTGTTGACCGACGTCGGTCATCACCAGGCTCCACTCCTAGTGACGTGAATAGACTGTAAATCGCGTCTCCAAAGTACAAAAGATGGGCTCTCGAACGCTCGTTCGACAGCGCTTGTAAATCTTGGGACTGGTTCGTTGTCTACTCTTGATACTTTATACTCTTACATTTTTGTAGGTACAGTAGTTGAGGCGGTTTACCACTGGAAAAACTAGCGTTACAGGTTCTGGTGTACATAATCATATCAAGTACAGTTTTCTGAAGTTATTTAAGTTAATTTTGTACACTATATTGTACACTTGTAGTTTCTTCGTCGTGCCATCTGCAAGGTACATTTACCTGGACCTCAATCTGTGCTTTTTCAATAATTATCAGAATACTCACATACTTAAATATAGTGAAATAGATTTAACATTTACAACCATAAGCATAATTTATACAGGGTTATTTTTAAATTTATTTGCAATAGGTTCGTACGTTAATAATGAAATATCTTCAGTGTTGCCAGTTTTCTGTTGTTCTCGCTTCGAAGGTCTTAAAGTACACTACGGGAGTACTGCTGAGATTATTAACCTCTTTATATTTTTCTACGCTAAATAACTCTGTATAAAACCTCAACCATACCAAATAATAATAAAATAGTAATCGCACTCATACTATAGTACCCTCACGATAAAAACTTATGAAAGGTTGTATGGAGATGATAAGAACTCGACAAAAATGTTTCAAGGAATATCGTAAAGTTATGATATTGAATAATGTTGTGCCTGACATCAGCAATTTTATACTGAAGTAGGATAAGATGTTTTTATAGGGCGAATGATGTTTTTATTTATCTTTCAAATGATTGCATTAGAATTTTTGCAATTCTTAACTTAACATGATTGGGAAATTACATTTCATGGTATTATTATGTTAATATGGATGGTGTTAACTGTTGTCGGTACTATTTTTTAAATCTTATGTTTCCTCTGAAATTGCACCTTTTATCAATTAATCGAGGTAATTACCCATTGAACCGATTAAGCATCATTCGGTTTGTGAAAACGTAGCCTTATGCCTAACGGTAACCGAGGCCAACAAAATGTTTAACCTTAAATAAGGGATCGATCCCACATTCTACCTCATTGTAAATAAAATTATATTTGGCTAAAAATAAGGGAGAGCGTTGGTTACTTCTTTATAGATTTAAAATTGTTTTCTATTTTGGAGCAATAATAAATCACTGCCCGAGACAACCTGTGCGTTCATTTGTATAAATATAAACATTTGTTTAAGCCTTCATATTGGTATGTTAATATGTGAACCTAAAGTTACGACATTTTGAATTATTGGTAAATTTGTTAACTGATAGTTTTCAACTTCATTAATGTAAAATGAAGTTGTTGAAACAGATCTAAGTATCTCGAGAAACGACTATGCTTCTAAAGACGGCATTATCATGATTTATCTAGTAGCGGGGTCATACTCATAAGATAGCAATAATTAGTTCCACATACCGATAACTGTTAGATGTAATTGAATTATAATGTAGAACTCAGTCGCAGTACATACAGATATTTGTAGACAAACACTATGGGTTGTAATTTCCAAAATGCCCCCACTGCCTAGCATATGGTTGATTCGATTCTCGGTAACGATTGTACAGATCTGTGAAGGACACTTTCTAATATAATTGTTTCTCTTTAGCCATTTCATGGCCTTTGCCAGTATCAGTGCATTTTCTTTTAGACCATAAACAATTTTACTACTGGGTAAAATTACGTTACTTGTAAATATTTGTATTTTAAATAATTCATGTACATAGGATTGTATACGCAATACGTGTGGATCCTATGTTATTTTCTAATAGCAACATTGATTGCATTAGTGATTCTTAATTTGTATATGACTTTAAGGGCGTCTCAAAATTAAAAAGTTACGAACTAACGTCTCGGCCGAGAGATGGCGCGAAGCGCGATAAAATTTGTGTGTGTCATTGTATTCGTTATACATTTCAAGAGTGGAATTAAATTTCACTTTTTTAAAAGTGAACATAATTTTATACCTTTGGCAAAGCTCAAATGCCACAAATTGTGAAAAATTTCTGATTATCTCTTCTTATTAAAGAGTGCTATGTTAAACTGTAGAGTAATAGGCTAAGTTTCAGTTGTAGGTTAGGCTATATCTCTAGTCAGAGACATTTTGAGAAAATAATTACCATTTTACTTATTAATAATAATATATTATTACCACAAGCGAGTGTAATGAGAATAACTTATTGTTTAAAACATAAAATTAGCGTTAATTTAGAAGCAGACTGTACGTCGGTATATATAAATGAACTAAACTAAGTTTATTGTACTGAAACTTTTCTGTCAGTACCGTTGTTAACGTTTTGGTGCTATTCTATTTTGGCAAACTAAGTAGTTTTTAATTGTACATATATTGTTTAGTATTTATTGGCAACTATTTCTTTTCTACTAATTTAGTTTTATTGAAGTTATTACTGTATTATCAAATTTCTATCTGGGTTTCGCAAATTTAAAAGTTAAACGTGGCTTAGCCATTGTCTGTGACTTAAGCTAAAATGTCGCTTTAATTCTTAGCGTAGGTTGTAATTTATCCATTGTACCGATGGAAAAGTTTCACAAGCGGCCTCTCACTGTTTTGTAATTGAGAAATATTTTAATGGTGCTAAATAACAAGTATAGATTTTTCTGGGGTAACTGAAGGTTGTTTTTTAATTTCTTAAAACCTTTTTTAAACCTAAGCTGAAGACAGTGAGAGACCAATTCGGTACATGTAAATAACGTATTATTTAAGTACGATGTGGTACGTATGCCAGGCTGTTAAATCTAAATACTAGAGTAAGGCGCAATAAAAACAATTGTCTACGCTTCTTTCGTTAACTGAAATTAAATAATCTTGACTCGTCAACTTGGCGCCCAATAAGTTTTATACGCACAGCTGATAGATGGCAGTAGCGCCGGAATGTAATTTATCAATCCGATTTGTAATTTATCTGTGCGTATTACTTCTTTATTCAAAACTAACATCTTTTAATATTGGTAATACAACTAACGTTAACATGACGAAAGGAAACGACAAAGTTTTTATTGTGATTGGTGATTTGCCAGGGTATGTTGTACTCCTGTGATCTCAATGAACGTGCGTTAACGAAATACATCCATTTGTAAAATGTGAAAGTCGCAAAATAAAAGTAAACAGGATTTATAGACTGCTGTCATTTTTGGAGTAGATTGCCTTAGGTCTGGGAGAGCAGAAGGAATATCCAGCTGTGTTAGAAAACACATTATAAATACACATACATCTAATATGGAAACCAAATGTATGTGTAGAGTTGTAAATATACTGTGTTTTCTAAATAGCTTAAGAATGTAGTCTTGTTCTGTGCCAATCATTTTTAATCCTGGCAATGTTATGGGGATTTGCCATTCGCCAGATAATATAAACTAAATATAAGTGACACAACTATCACAATTTGTCACCCAGTGACAATGCACCATATCAGTGAGAAAATCTACATTGATTGTAAAGTGGCAACCTTAGAACTATCAAGGTCAAAAGCGTTTGTCCCTTTCTGGAAGAAAAGTCAAATGATTTTTCGAGCTGATATCACTAAAATGACAGTAGTATTTTTTCTAATTGGCTCCCACGCCCTGTAATCAGGGTGATTGGCCAGTGACAGTAGTAATCAGTAAAACAGTATGCTTTTGCCTAAGCTTTATTGTTAGGTCGTAATTAAAAGTTAAATTTAGGGTACCGCGTTTGAAACGTTCAAAAATTTGTCACTGCCTTGTTAAATTTGTTGTTATTATGTATTAAAAAAATAGGAACCCTTTTGATTTCAGTGATGTAATTCTTCATACGTAAAATTCGTTTAGAAAGCAAGTCATCAAATGCGAGTGACATAAATTGTCATTCTTTGGGTTCGGTATTGTAAATTCATCTGGAATTTGGACGCATATTTCTAAACTTCAATTATGCGTAATGCATTTTCATTCTTTAGCATACAGTACCTAAGCAGAAGTGCTAAAAATCGCCTGCTAAACATGAACCTAAAAACAACATTCAGACATGGAATACTAAATAGAAAAAGCAAGCATTTATTCCCAACAGGATAATGTTTTAGGATAAAAGATGTCTTGTTTGACCTACCCAGATGAATTTCCTATTGTGTAGGTACGCCTTGGCTCGTATTATCATTATGAGTGTGAGAATCATCACAAAACTTCATTATCATTTATTCAGTTTTTATAAATGCGGAATATCTTGCCCAGATTCAAATTAGTCTAAATTGTTAAGGCTGTTGCTGTTGCTGGCTGTTTGGACAGTAATTGGTGGCACTTTATATTTTTTTCTTATGTGCTAGCTGGCAACACGAACTGTCACTTGTATATAAGTTATGGGGCCTACAGATGTAACAATGTGATCACCGATTTGTCATCCCAATTTGTTATGAGTCGACAAATAGACGACTGTCGTGACTACCTTCCAACTTGTTGAAATTCTACCTCTCACTCTAGCTGCGTCTCTGTCGTTCAATCGATTGGAACCATAAGATGGCGATCAAATTGTTATTTTTGTAGACCCCATTAGGTTTTTATGTAGTATTGTTTATATTTTGGGGGTATACAGACAGTGTACAATTGATAGATGACACTAGTAATAAGAAATATTTTTAACAGTTTCTGTCAAAAATGAAGTTTTTAGTTTAAGCTTTTATTTCCGAATGCTTTGTGCACATCAACTCCTCATTGTGAAGAGTCCAGTCAGCTCAAACGCGAGTTTTTTTTTGTGTAAATGAGGAGTTCCTGTGACCTTCCGCCTCCATCACCAGACCAGCTTTATAGCACCATTCAATTGCATTGTCATCCGACTTATACATTTCAATTGAAATTTGGGAACTTGGTAAAATTTTACTTGCATTGTTTGACCCAAACAAACATTAAATAAAAGCTTGTCTAAATATTGGTCTTCTGAATCATTAGCGACATCTAGGAATGGTTCACTGTACTAACCCTCATTAGTTTTTACATATAGAGACTGTAACAGTAAATTATTTTAAAATTGACTTCAAGCCAGTCTGGTTATGAATTGTGTGTTAATCAGAAAAAAAAATGTTTTAAATAGTTGCTTCGAAATCATTTGCATTAGCGGAAAACGACCTTGTTCTTTAGGTTCCAATTCTTTCATAATTTAATTTACAATATTATAATCCGACTGAGTTAAAAAAAGGTTAGCACTCGATTGTATTAAATCATCTCTTTCTTTTATAAGACTGACAGTCTGTGTAAAAGAGACAGGGTTGTTTCTCTATTATCCTATTCTCTGCTACATTTGCCTGAGTGGACAATATATGTTACGCTAACGCAAATGATTTCTAGCTCTAAAATAGTTTCTCCCCGTATAGTAAAACTAAAATAAAATTGTATCTAGCGGTGACAAAAGATCGTATATGTAAAGTACCTGATAGCTTAGAGGTTAAGGTGAAGATTCTGTTATGCACACACATGTCCTTAACATGTGGTTTTGAAGTGTGTTTTTACCAGAAAAATGCTTATAAAACCTTGTGGAGCAATAAAATGAAATGATTTCCAGAAACGTGTTTCATTTGAACATAGCAATATTTAACGGAATACTTGTCGCCCTAGGAACAAACGTTTTCGTGGTCAAATGACTACATAAAAGCCTAACAAAACTATGACATCTCATCAAATGAGTGCTGTCCTAAAGTAAATTAAACTTGAAAAAAATGACAATCTTTATATAAAAATACCGCCATTTTGTCAGTTGGTTTACCGCTAGCAATAAAGGCCGAAACGCACTGACAGCGGTGGCGGAGCGGCGCGGTGCGGCGCGGAGGCGGTACCGGTTGTAATGTTCGAGCTAATATGAAAAGGTCCGCACAGAAAACCGGCCGGGAAAAAAGCGTGGCGGAGGCGGCGCGGAGGCGGTAGCGGCGCGGAGGCGGTGAAACGCGTGCACAGATAGGCGGCGCGGCGCGGAGGCGGCGCGGGGCGGTTTTGCGGCGGGAAGTTGTATTACGCAGTTGTCAATGCACCGGCGCGCACCGGCGGTGGCGGCGCGGCGCGGCGCGGAGGCGTGCTGAGAGCGGTGCAACAAGTTGTAGTTTTTTACAACTTCAGTTCAGATTTTATTAACTTTAACAATGAGTACAACTGTAAAATTTATTTCCCTGGTGAAACTTAGTACCCTGCTTAACAATCCTTGGTTTTACGATGTCGTGTAATTCTTCAAAACTGTTTATACTCATATGAAAATAAGAGTAAATACGATCTTCATAAGAAGCTCTTGGCATAAAATGGAAATCTCTAAATATTCCTCTTTTTTTATTTATTTCATGGACCCGGATGTCCGTTTAGATTTCTTCTTTTTGTTTTGCCATAAGGCAAGTAAGAGCAAAATCTCGTCATCGCTATCTGAATCAGAGGATAACATTTTTGATCTTTCAGAATCTGTCAACTGTCGATTACCGCTTGATATGTCACACACGCCGCCTCCGCGCCGCTATCCCGCGCGAATACCGGGCGGGATTTTGGTGCGACGTCCTCCGCCCCGCATTCGCTTTACCGCAAAACCGCCTCCGCACCGCACCGCGCCGCGCCGCTCTCTGTGCGTTTGCTGCTTAAATACGATCTTCATAAGAAGCTCTTGGCATAAAATGGAAATCTCTAAATATTCGGACATAGGACAGAGAAATACTGAAGTCATGGAAAACAATATTGCTTCCTTGAAACCAGAAAACAGTGACTTGACTTCTAGCCCTAGACAAGATTCAGACAGTACACCAAGCAGCACAGGAGCTGCTCGGAACGAAAACACAGGACCTTCTACTAGACAATTCCCTGCCACGAAGGAAGGAAGTTACGCCACGTCGAAAAGTAATTATTTTTTGCGATCAGGTTGGAAATGGTGTTCGAAAAACACTTCAGAGTTCACTAGGTGATGAGTACAAAGTTAGACTATGTCGTAATTTTAAGTGGCTCCAATGACAAGAACCCAAAGAGTTTTAAATGGCTCATCTTCAATTACTTGCATATACTTGGCAACACAAATGTTTTAATTGGGGGGATACATTTCAACAAGCACTTGAATGTTTACAAGCAAAATAATTTGTTAAGCATACGTAGTCTGTACCCAGTTCTCTAATGCCTCATTTGTACCATTCGACTACCAGAAGTCTCGCAGACAGGTGACTGGTCTATTATTAAGGGAAATATTGAGGATTCGTTATCATACATCTTATAAGCTCCTAGGTGAATTGTCCCCCACAAAGGAGCTTCTTATCATGAGCAGCGAAAATACTGTACCGAAATTTAACGAGTTTTTTCGAGACTAAATCCCAAAGTGATCAAGTGGAAGGAGCGAAGAATGATTCGGATATGTATAAAAGTAGTAATAAAGTTGCAATATTTCATCAGAATATACAAGGTCTTATTAATAAGTTAAATATAATTGAAACGTGTATTCATGAATTTAATGAAATCAATTTAAGATTAGATGTCCTTTGTTTTTCAGAGACTTTTATTAAGCAAGGCTGTGAGAGTAACATATTTCTCAAAGGTTATAAATTAGCGTCATGCTTTTGTCGTGATAATAAACGTGGTGGCGTATGTATTCTAACTCGTAGACATATCGACTCTAAACCAATACCAATTTGCAAGGAGTTGTCTCAAGAGAAAATGTTTGAATGTTGCGGGGTAGAGATCCCTAGCTTAAAATGTGTGGTTATTTGCATCTACAGGATTCCTGGTAATACTCACCACAATCTCGGATTTTTTTATCAGAAGTTAGACATGTTATTAAACAAATTATCGTCAAAGAAAAATGTAATACTTACTGGTGACCTGAATATTAACATATTAAAGGATAATTACGCCTCTGTAAATTTTGTTAATCTACTACATAATTTCAAGATGCGATTAAATATAAAGGTTCCTACTAGACACAATACATGTCTTGGTTTATTTGCAAGTAACATAACAAAAGATGTAATTGGTAAAGTACATACGCTTCACCTGTCGGATCATGACACTTGCCAAACATTGGAATTTATATGTGATAACAAAAAGGCAGAGATTAATTCATGGTATAAGTATGTTAAAGACTACAGCGAGGCAAATATCAATATTTTCAAAGAGTGTATGAATAATTTAAGTTGGAAGGAAGTCTTTAACGAATCTGATTTCAATAAAGCTTTTTCTCTGTTTCATGATGATCTATGTATGTTCTATGAATTGTGTTTTCCGCACAAAAGAATTAAAATTAATTCTAACAATTCTAAACCGAAGTGGATCAGTAAAGGAATACAAAAATCTTGTAAAACAAAGCGGATTCTTATGTCTCGTGGCTTCAAGGGAGAAAACAGGATAAATAACAAGATATATTATAAGAGGTACACTAAATTGCTAAAGCAGTGCATTGTGCAATCTCGGAAAAATATTAACCGTAAATATTTCTTAACCGCAAAAAACAAATGTAAAGCTGCATGGGATGTAATAAAGGATAAAAATGATAGTGTTAAGCTAGTAGAATGTGTAGAATCCCTACAAGTAGATACAAAAAACATTAAAGATGCACAAGCAATAGCCGAAGCTTTCAATAATTTCTTTGTCAGCATAACCAATAACACCTCAAAACAGAGCAGGAGCCACAGCATTGTTAGTATTGATAGTGTCAGCAATAGTTTATTTCTGTCACCCTGCACAGAGGATGAAATTGAGAAAGTAATCAAATCTTTGCGTGATACGAATGCAATAGGCATCGATGGAATATCTACTCGCATATTAAAATCGATTGCAAAGGAGATAAAATCAATACTGAGTCATTTGATTAACCAATCTCTTGAGCAAGGTTTATTCCCTGAAAGATTAAAACGATCCATTGTAAAGCCGTTATTTAAAAAAGACGACAAAAGAATCCTGAATAATTATCGTCCCATTACATTAATTCCAATTCTCTCTAAAATATTTGAGAAGATTATGAGAGATAGGATCGTCAATTTTATAGACAAAAATAACATATTGGTGAAGGAACAGTACGGATTCGTGAAGGGCAGATCGACAACACATGCTGCATATTCATTACTGCAGAGCGTCACTGAAAATATTGATAAGTATAATTCTGTAGTAGCTGTATTCTTTGATATGTCGAAAGCATTCGACCTCGTTGATCATACGATATTACTGGAAAAATGTTATAATTATGGTATCCGCGGCGGTGCTTATAACTGGATACAGACATACTTATCAAATAGAAGCCAATGTGTACAAGTTAGTAAACTTAACAATAAAAATGAATTGACACAATATAGATCGACGTTTCAAAATACACAAAGCGGCGTGCCCCAGGGTAGCGTTCTGGGACCGTTACTTTTTGTACTCTATGTAAATGACATTCCTCAAGTGACATCGAATCAAATTATTATGTATGCTGATGACTTATCAATTATTGTAACAGATAATAGGGACATTTTGACATTTGAAAATAGAGTAAATAATGCAGTTAATGACATCGAAAAATGGTTAAATAATAATAAATTAGTATTGAATATAGATAAAACACATTGGGTTCAATTTTCTAATTATAGGACTAATCCAGCATCTCTAGCTGTGAATTGTAAAGGAAAACCCATAAATAGTTGTGATGACGTATGTTTCTTGGGTCTCACACTTGACAGGTGTCTTAACTGGAAGCAACAAATTACTAACACCTGTAACAAGTTAAACAAATTTGTTTTTGCCTTAAAAAGACTGAGGAGTGTAACAGATGAGTCAACCGCTCTTACGGCGTATCATGGCTACGTTGCATCTGTTCTCCGCTACGGAGTTATCATTTGGGGGAACTCGACAAATGTTAACCAAGTGTTTGTGACACAAAAGCGCTGTATTCGTGCTATCTGTGGAGTTGGATCTCAAATATCTTGTAGACCGCTTTTTAAAAAGCTTAACGTCCTTACATTGACTGGAATTTATATCTATGAGCATGCAAAGTTTGTAAGAAACAACCCTGAGCTATTTGAAAAAACAACCCAACATCCACGTTTACGCAACAGGGATTTGTCCAGGTTTAAACAACCCGTTTTTAAGACAGCCTTGTACAACAAAAACTGTTACATGATGTCTGTGAGAGTTTACAACAATATTCCCATAGACTTAAGAAATCTGCCATATACATTGTTCTTGTCAAAACTTCGGCGTTGGCTCCATGACAATTGTTTTTATAATATGAATGAGTTTATGCATTTTAGAACGTAGAATTTTTGATATTTTTTATTTTTGATTGTAATTTGTAATTTGCATGCCACTGAAATGGTGAATTATGCTGAACATATTATTTCTAAATCCATCAATGTAGTGTACCATAATTCTGCAAATAAATAATTTTGACTTTTGACTTTGACTTTGACTTCCTCTTTTTTTATTTATTTCATGGACCCGGATGTCCGTTTAGATTTCTTCTTTTTGTTTTGCCATAAGGCAAGTAAGTGCAAAATCTCGTCATCGCTATCTGAATCAGAGGATAACATTTTTGATCTTTCAGAATCTGTCAACTGTCGATTACCGCTTGATATGTCACACACGCCGCCTACGCGCCGCTATCCCGCGCGAATACCGGGCGGGATTTTGGTGCGACGTCCTCCGCCCCGCATTCGCTTTACCGCAAAACCGCCTCCGCACCGCACCGCGCCGCGCCGCTCTCTGTGCGTTTGCTGCTTAAGGTCTAGTTTTCAATCCTGGTTGGAAGGTCAGATAGCAGTCGCTTTCGTAAAACTAGTGCCTATGCCAAATCTTGGGATTACGTGTCAAAGCGGACCCCGGGCTCCTTTAGAGCCTTATCACACTTGCGATTTGCGAGCGTGTTTTCTATACAATTATCAGTCGCGGCGAACACGCTGCGTGATCGCCTTCATACAAAATACGCTTTGAAATCGCAAGTGTGATAAGGCTCTTAGGGCACAACCGGGAATAGTGCTAGGAGGATGATAACCGCCATTGTGTCAGTGACATCCCATTTTGTTCGATTGCAAAATCGAACCTTACGCTGGTCGCTTTTCTCTATTGTACACTAAACGAGGCACACAAAATGTTAAAAGGTAAGGCCGGATCGTGTGGATAGTTGCAAGCTGCACGGCTTCCGGCAAAACCAAGGTCACACTATGAAGGACCCTGCTAGCTCCACCTACCGCTTGCCAGAGAATCTGCAGTTCAGGCAATGGCTTGGCAAGGAGCGTGTTTTGCCAATGATTTAATATAAACACATTATTTTGTACACTATTACTACTACATTAAAGTGTAAATTGCAATGTTCTGAGACACACTAAACTAGATAAGAATGCTGATCCCCCAGTCTTCAAGAAACACGGAACAGTAGTGTTAAATGGTCGACAGATTGCAATGCGGCGTCGTGTGGCAGCTAAGTCCCGCAAGCTCCACCCCTTGGACATTCCTCGGCAGGTTTGTATTTTGAGGTTCTATTTTAAAAAAATATTCGACTACTAGCGACATCTCTACGCCACCCTTCAAAGCGATGTTATGCAGATCGGTTACTAGATGGCGCTAAAAGTACCAAATACGATGAATCTATACCTACTAAAAACCTATCCTATACCTGTAAGAGCAACAATGTATGTTAAAATACTACTACTTAAAGATAAAATATAAAATAAACAGCTACCATCTACCATCACATTTACTTATTATATTATATTATGATAAAAGACAAATATAAATATTAGGGGACAATAATAATAATAAGTAATATTATTTATTGCTCCACAACATAAGAAAAACATGTTACAAGAGTACATTAAATAAATAAAGGTAACAACAGGCGGTCTTATCGCTTCAGAGCGATCTCTTCCAGACAACTTTTGGGTAGCAGGAAATTTTCAGTAAGAGTTGTAAACAGGTAGTGCAGGAATACATCAAGAAAAGCTTACTAACACATACATCACATTATATGACAACAGCACTCAAATACATACCTTCACAAATAAGCATAGTATAAATGACCGAGCCATAGAAGACTTAAGAGCCCGCAGTAAGCTCGGCCGAATTTCACCTTCCCATACAAACGTAGTTACGCTCTCATTTTAAAACTATGTGTTGGATTGTGACGAAACTTTGCATATACAATGGCATAAGGTATATCTATGTCTGTAATTAGTTTACATGGTTCCAGTTTATAAAACAAACGAAATACAGCAAAAACAAGTTTTGTATGAAAAACTTAAATTCGCTGTATTTTTTTTACTATGGTATCTGAAGCTACATAAACTAATTACAGACCTGGATATACCTCATGTCATTGCACATGAAAATTTTCGTTACAATCCAACACGTAGTTTTAAAATGAGAGCGTAACTACGTTTGTATGGAGAATCGAGCTTACTGCGGACTCTTAAGAGCCTCATTTACACCATTAGTAATATCATGTGATGGAGCCTTAGGGACTGAATATATGTTTTTTTTTTTAAAACAGCATCCAGATTATCATCCAAATGAGAAAAACCATACTCACTATACATTTTCTGACTAAAAGTTAAAGTTCAAATTTCACTCATATGAGCTGTCTCCATGAGAGTGACAGAAGACACATCAAAGCTTTTGATTGCGAAGACGGAGCAGGAATTCTAAACTAAGCTAGATTTTACAACCAATGACTCGGGAACAAATATTCGTGCTCATCAGACAAATAAATGCCCTTACCGGGATTCGAACCCAGGACCTCTTGCTTCGTGGGCAGGGTCACTACCAACTAGCCTAAAGCGGTCGTTAATATATCGTCGTATGATATAAACTAGCTAAATTAAAATTAGGCACCTAATCACTTTACAAATTTTATTACCATTTGTCTATTGCATTAATAGTTTACTAAGGTAAAAAACAACAACCCAAACGAGTAATCTCTAGGTACCTAGAGTATGTACAGTCAACAGCAGAATAAGTAGCGATAAGCAAAATAACGCGCTCTATATGGTCTTAAGGCTGACATGACCTAATTTGGTGAAATTGATGTTATTTAAGGAGTTTTTTAAGAAAAACTATTTGTTCTTGCACATTAAATAAAATATATGTTAATATTCACCATATTTCAAAGACCGTGGACGGGTTCGATATACAGCGTGTCTCTGACTTTGGGGCTATAAATGCAAATGTCAATTATGCTCCTTAAACGGAACTACTTTTGCTCTACAACTTTTCAAAAATACGTTCTTTTTATATTTTCATTATTCCATACAAATAAAATAAAATGTTCAATGTACATCATCCATTAGTTAGTTTTCATACTTGTCAGTGTCATGGATGTCAAATAATGAGGCCGTGTTTGCAATACATTGATGGTACAGTTAAAGTTCAAACACGAATAAATGATAGAAATAATAGTTATTTTACAAAGTTGCGGAACAAAAGTGGTTCAGTTTCAGGACCGTAATGGACATTTGCATTTAAAGCCCCTAAGTCAGAGACACACTGTATAATTGGACGAAATCGGCTCGATAGAAAATAAATGCAAAGATTAGTCTTAAAATCACTTTAAACGGTTCTATGTCTTTATTTGTTTGACGTATGGGTCTGCAATTAAAAACACGAAGTCATCATATTCATACCTAAACCGCTAACGAGTCATATTTCACAAATAATTCACCCTTTTTTATTTCAATAATTATGTAATATTATCTTCAAAAACCGGGCCGCCCAGTAACACTCGCTCTCGTTTACTCCGATACAAATAGACAGTGTGCACGCTATCCAAAATCCTCAAGGGCATTTTGGTGTTGACAGCGTCTTAACAGTTCATTCTCGACATTAAGGTTGTATGTTGTACAGGTCATATTGAGTTCTGAGAGCCCACGCAGGTACTTTTGCAGAAGTTAAAAAGTCTGTAAAATAAATATTTTGAAAGAATAATCGAACGTCTATTCCAGCACTTTGATTAAAGTTTAGTGCGAGTGTCCATACAATAGTATGGACTCGTAATGACTGGGCGCCAGCGGATTCAGCTACCACGAAGTCCACGAGCACGCTTCACAGTTTGGAGGTGATGTTCTGGAAGCCCTTTCTGTACAGGGTGATGACCACGGCTCCTCCTAGACCCAGGTTATGCTGCAGCGCGATGCGAGCGTTCGGTACCTGGAAAATATCGTGAAGAAATATAATTTATTTCCTTTTTTTTTAGCGTGGCAAAAAAAAAACAATACGGCCTTGTGAACAAAGACGTATCTTGGCCGTTTGCGACACTAGAGTAGTCACACCCGCGTTGTCGACTCCTTAATGATTTGAGGATTCGTTGTGTTAACAAACACGTCATCGGGCTCTGGCTATTTACCATGATATGTGACCGCAAGGTCGCCAGAGCTCCCGAGGATGCGTTGTGTTGAGAGCGAGGGAATTGGTTCCTTCAGCAACAACACGGCGAATCCTCAAACATATATCAAGGGTCGGCAACGCCCATTTTACTCCTTTGGAGTTGCATGCGTCTATAGGCTGCGGTGTCCGCTTATCATCAGGCGGGCCGTACGCTTGTTTGCCACCGTCGTTGTATTAAAAAAAATGTGACTATATACATTGATTTAATCTTTCACGATTCTCACACATATTTTTTTCTAAACGGGACGGGTTCATCGCAATTAACTTATTTATTTACCGTTTCTTCGCCGTTTATTTCCTATTCGATGTTTCGGATGTGTTGCATTGCAACATCCATGTTCACGGGAAAACTGGCTTGAGCGGGTATCAACATCTTCTTGCTGCGCGGGTTTTCCGAACTACCCGCACCGCACTTGGTCTTTATATACTTATATTGAAGAGGAGGCTGCTCGCACGGCAGCGCACGAGCACTCACCAACGCGCAGGCGCTACTAAAGGCGCCGTAGGTTCATGGTCTTCTTTCCCTCTCACTGAGCATAAGCGTGAGCGAGATGGAAGTGCGTGCTCGGAAGCGCGGATATCATGTTTTTTAATTTAATATTTTTGGCCGTTTAAATAAATAATAAAGTAATCACTGAGTTCTCTCAAACATGATATTGCCGATTTTTAGAAGCAATTTTAATATTTTTAGGTTTTGTGCATAATTTATTACGAAGATTTTAAGTGTAAGTATTTTAGACCTATGTTCGTGATTTATATCTATCGAGCGAAAATTGTTAAATCATGTTTCGAATCACTGCTATCAGTGATATCGCTGCAGAAAAGCCTCAAGATTATTATTCGTATTTTTTTGAAACCATATTACCAGACGCATTATATTGTTTCAAAAACTCTGTTCGCTTAACTTCGCTGAACATACGGCGCTTTAACAAAGTAATTCTGCATGCACCGGATTGCGATTTGTTTGCCTACAAGTGGAGTAAACTTCTCCCTATTTTTAAAAGATTCTGTGAGATACATTACATTTTTAAATATCATTTGTTACTATAACTTGTTTCTTCAGCGCCTTGGCATATGCTGTAATGCTGTTAAATTGCATATCTAAATAAATAAATTTATTAACCACTTGTACAATAGGGTTGTCAGTGTTGTCACCCGGCCGACACACAACACTAATCATGTCCAGTGTGATATAGCGGAAGATGTTTTTTGACTCATGATCGGATTCCACGAAGAGATGAGATCTCATGAGATGAAATGCGGTTGATATTACGATGCTTTCTGATTTCAACGGCTTCATGTATTTTCCTACTGTAGAAATGATTGTTTCAGTGATGTAAATAAAGAAGTTAAATTATACGCGCTTAGTAAAAATAATGTTAAAGTCATTATGCCGAAAAAACAACCTTTTTAACTTTATCTTTAAAATATTATATTATAGTTGACCTTGACTGTAGTTACAGAAAATACATGAGATGAATACATGAACAATCCTCAACTAAGTTTGAATGAGATGGTTTTTGAATGTACCAACCTGTCTATCGCCAGCTTCTCCCCTCAGCTGCCACACCAGCTCCGCGCACTGCGCCAGCCCCGTGGCCCCCAAAGGATGTCCCTTAGCGATCAGCCCCCCACTCGGGTTCACTACCACACGCCCCCCATACGTGTTGTCCCCGTCATCGACAAATCTCCCTGCCTGTCCCACTTCACAGAGCTGTAGCCCTTCGTACGTGATCATCTCATTTGTAGCGAAGCAGTCGTGAAGTTCCACCACATTGACATCTTTAGGAGACACTCCCGTCTTTTCGTAAAGACGTTTAGCTGCTAGAGTAGTCATGTCGTAACCAACGACGCTCAGGAGACTGTTCCCAGTGAATACTGGAGCCGTATCCGTAGCCATCTCCATGCCGATGATTTCAACGGCTTTCTTTTGCAAGCCATGTTGGACAACAGCTCTCTCTGACATAAGAACAGCCGCACCTGCCCCGTCACTGGTAGGACAGCATGATAGCTTAGTCAACGGCCCAAAGATCTTCCTAGACTTTAAAACTTCGTCAACAGTGTATGCTCTGCCTAACTGAGCCCGTGGATTTTTCGCTCCGTGCCTATGATTTTTGGCGGCTATCTTCGCTACGTGCTCTTCGGTAGCACCGTATTTCTTCATGTATTCTAACCCGGCGTTTCCGAAGAACTGGGCCGTTCTTGGTGCTGTAGTCATGCCTGCTAATTCGGCCATCTTTGCAGTGTGTCTGTCAAGAGGTTGCGTGCGGTCTTCGAAAGCGCTTCCTCCTAGAGCTCCGGGGGACATTTTCTCGAAGCCAACAGCTAGAGTAACGTCACAACCGCCTTCGATCAGCTGTTTAGCGAGGAACAGAGCAGTGGAGCCTGTTGAGCAGTTGTTATTGACATTGTAGATAGGAATGCCAGTCATGCCGACTTGGTATAGCACGCGCTGTCCGCTAGTCGAGTCTCCCTTCGCGTAGCCGCAGACTGCCTGTTGTATCTTGTCATACTTGATGCCAGCGTCACCGAGTGCGGCCTCTACTGCTTCCTTCCCCATCTCTGGATAGTCACGGTCGGGACTGGGTTTTGTGAACTTCGTCATCCCGACGCCAACGACGTAGACTTTTTGTGGCATATTTAAATGTATTCCTCGCGCATAGTAAACTGCTCTCGTATTCAACTTGGACAACACTGTTTGTATGTTACGTATGAACATTGCTGCGTTTATAACAATGATATGACTGATACAGCGACGCTATCGCGTAGGTATTAATGACTTGGTAAATAAGCCCGATGCCTTAAGTCTACATTCGTTGATAAAATAATATGAACTGTTGTTTCACTCTTTAGAACAATGTTTTCATGAATTATTCAGTTTACCTGTATCCACCTAAATTATTATGATTATTGATTACTCTTCCTTTATGTGCAATGATTAGGTACAAATCTAATCAGAGACACAGACGACTTGCAGTCGAGTTCAAACTTGTACCATAACACATTCACTGCCAAGAATCGCTACGCGCTACGCTCGAAACCGATCCCGTGGATTCCCGCGTATGTAACGGTAAGCGCCTACGGCGTAGGCGCCCGCTGGGTTCCTGTACGTCTAGCACAACTTGCTGACAAGTCACTTTGCGCGCGACTGAGCGTCTCCTTTCTCACTCGCACCGTGCAAATTAGAAAGAGGAGGGTAGATCTTTCTCGACTCGCGTCGCGGCGCGGCGTCAGTTGTGTTAGCCCCGCTGGCAGTGAAAGCGTTAAGCTATGTAGTTTTTTTAATGCACCTAATACGTTTCTTAGTGCATGCAAGTAGAACTCCTGAGACCCTGTACAAAGGCAATCACTGCATCGCTTCGGAGAAATAATTACGATTTATTTACTCATCAATAACAATGCCAAGCCTGTGATAACCTTTGGACATTCATGATAATGGGTTCATTCACATTAAGTACTTAAGTATTTAAATAAAACCAAACCAGTTGATCGGACCGCTGGCCAAGTTATGCTGATACTATTTCTTTAAAATGTGTAAAACACCACGGGGCTAGAATGGGTCCCTTTAATTTACGGTCCAATAATCCGCGTCCACTATATCTGTCACTTTCTAACACGTGCAAAAAGAGAGAGAATGCGTTGCTGCGGCGCTACCACGAACTTCGAAAGTCGAAGTTCGTAATACATGCATCCCTGTCACTCGATGAAGGGAGTGCGATAGAGATGGAAATACCCGAACTTCGACTTTCGAAGTTCGTGGTAGCGCCTCTGAAGTGAGCGGGGTGGGGACGCGAGTATCTACACTATAGTCTCGTCTCTATAGTACTCGTCGACAGCGACACACCACGTTTCTATGGATGTTGTAGGAACGTCGTAGCGCTAGCGATGAGACAGGGACGCGATGTTTTCTACTTTCGTGACGGCGATTATAATAATAATACTTTATTGCTCTCATGTTGACTTAAATCCGTTCTTCACACTCGTTCATTATCACAGTTTACTTACATATTGCGATTGTAACGGTAGGTACGTGTACGGAAACGCTATCTAATGGGACTACTATCAACCTTTTGAACGACAAGAACACAAAATCGTCACATGTTGATGATGCCGAGCCCATTCAAATAACCTTTATGCTTTTAAGTAAGGTTCATATTCGTTTAGCAAATGAAGAAATGATATGATGTTCAAAGATTTTAGTTTTGAAAAAGTGAAGGTTGCCTATGATGTTGTTGACGTCTAATGACGTCCAGTATTACCAAAGTGTACTTCATCGACTCCTAATATATGCACAGGTCTACAATACAAACAAATTACAGTTAACATTAAAACAATGGAAGATTTTCCATCATCTCACAATGACAACAAAGTTTTAAAGTACCTATACAAATTAATGTCCTTGACCGTAGATTTTTTTTCTTTAAATAATAATTTTTACCCATGGCGCACCTTATGGCCACGTTTAGGCTCGTTTCGCACACCTAAGGGGATTTGCTAACAGAGAACATTCTGTATGTAGTACTATAATTTATTCTGGGATATCGGCGATAATTAAGCGGCTTTTAGACCTGGCTAAATGCAGTGCACTAACTGGGGGAGGGGAGATACATCTCGCTCTAATCAGTGAGTGTGAGTGCAGTTAGTGCACTGCATTTAGCCAGGTCTAAAAGCCGCTTTATAGTAATTTATTTTTCGTTTGCTTGTAATTCAAGTTAAATTTTTGCCTTGCCGATGGAAAACCTGCTAGGGGTTGAGATGCCTAAAAAAAATAAGAACAGCTGGATTCCGTGAGCACTGGATGTTCCACAACAATGTTGATACAGTTGAGGCATTTAACGAAAGATGTGAGCGCGTTCTAATTAATATGACATTAAGGTCTAATTGCGGATTCACTCGCCTTCGTGAAATGCAAGCCGTATACTGGTTTTCCGTGAGACCGGTTCAGGCATAAAATCAGTGTTTCGTTATAAAGAGCGTATAAGGACGCGGTCAGAAAAAAAACATGGCTGCCTTTATTGAGCCATGTTTTTATTCTGCAACGCACACAGCAATTGTATAATTATAATACTGACTAGTAGATATACTAGATATAGATAGAAGTGAAATATCTTAAAATTTAATTTCTCAAGCTTCATTTGCATGAATACATTACAGTTGTTAATGAAGTATTCCTTGCTCTTGACCTGTCTGACATTATTTAAGCGAGAAACAAAATATCTACATAAATTCACAACAAATGCTCATAGAATCCGGCATAGAAAAGGTTAAATATAAAACTTTTATTAACAAAATATCCATTTATAAATATAGAAGGAATGATAACATTGTGAACATTATGGCTATCTATAAAAATACATTGCACCTAAAACTATCTGTATAATTTCATAAAGAGTTTGACTGATGTCATGGAACCAGCTATGATATCGATAAATAAATGCCCTAGACCTTTAGATCCAATAACCAAGAAAGAACAATAAAAAAAAACCAGTTTCAACTAGCTATATTTGAAGTTTACAATTTGGAGCGAATCTGTTCTATCCTTCCAGCGGCTTGTCTCTGCAGATCCGTGAGCTTCATCGCCAGCCCCATATTGCCTTGGATCTTGATCTTCCCTTGGAAGAAAGCCTTCTGAGGGTTAAGTTTTCCCGAGATCAGGTCGACGACGTCCTTGTCGTTGACTGTGAAGGTCACATCAGGTTTGTCCTTGCCGTTGTACGTCACTTTGCCCTTGCCTTGTTTAGCATTGATCACCCAGTAGCCCTCAGCACCACTGGCCCCCTTCACTTTAAAGCCGTATATCCCTCGTACTTTCTCGACCAGGTTCTCAGTGTCAGTCTCCATGGCATCCTCCAGGATCTTCATGTATTTGTAGACCTCGAACTCCTCTGGGTTCGTGGAGGCGGCGACGGGGTTGGGGCCAGCATTCTGGAAGCCTTTGCGGTACATGGTGATGACGACAGCTCCGCCGAGACCCAAGTTGTGTTGAAGTGCGATTCGGGCGCGCGGGACCTGGAATGAAGGAGAATATCTTTAACTAGCTGCCCGGCCCCGGCTTTGCACGGATTACCCGTTTTCCCGTAGGAATGAAGCATTTTCCCGCGGTAAAAAGTAGCCTATGCTCATCAGGGATAATGTCGGCTTCTATTGGTAGATTTTATCAAATCGGTCCAGTAGTTTCGGAGCCTATTCAATACAAACAAACAAACAATAAAATCTTTCCTCTTTATAATATTAGTGTAGATAACTTGGTGGACCGCTAGCTGAGATCCCACCCGCTACCCTTGAGGGTACCTTATGTGTATGATTATGATTCCCACCGAACGGGCGCGCTGGTCGGGTCGCGTCGCGCCGAATCGCGGCTGTAGTCGACCGCGTTTTAATAGAGTGCAGGCAAAAGTCGGGCGGACCCGGTCAGATACGACAGCCGTCCCGATACATGGAGAATTGAAATGTAACGTCTGTATTAAAGCTTCAAATTCCTATGGCAACTTGTAAAATGCGCTCAGGCGCGCTGCGGCCTGGCCCAGTGGGTGAGAATCAGAGCCCGTAATTTTCATGCCGATGACCAGGCCTTTAAATAGCGCTATTTTCGTATAGCGCTATCATTTATAACGTTATTATTCCTAAAACCGCTATAGTCAAAAACGATATTTGACGCGCTGTATAGCGATATCCATTATAACGTTATAAATCTGAACCATTAATATAAAACCGATACTTTTTTAACCGATATAATAATGTTATAACGTTATAGGCTACCCCTTTCTCGCATTCAGTATAGCCTACTCGTGCAATGTAAGCGATGTGATTACGTAACGTAGGTTGTTTGTTAGAGTGCACGGCGTCATAGTAAAATAGAGAATTTTTCGATTTGCTCGGCTTGTCGGCGCAGGTTGTAGTCTGATACGAATATCCTGACTAATAATTTTCAAATCAGATTGTCTTTAGCTACTCTGTTCCTCATTAATCGGAAATGCATCATCCCATAAAAAACATGCCATGTAAAAAAGAGGTCAAGTCTCGAAACTCTTCCACCGTAAAAAGTTGTGAGATATTTCGTAGAGCCAAGTCTCAGGCATTCTTTTATCTTTATTTCCTTGCTAAATAAAATTTTGTGACTTGGCAATCACACAATACTACATAGCTTTAGGTATGCAGAAATCCATTAATGCAGGAACGTTGTGTGATTGCCAAGTTACAGAATTTTATTTAGCAAGCAAATAAAGATTAAAGAATGCCTAAGACTTGGCTCTACGAAATATCTCACAACTTTTTACGGTGGAAGAGTTTCGAGACTTGGCCTCTTTTTTACATGGAATGTTTTTGCTTGCTAAATAAAATTCTGCAACGTGGCAATCACACAACTGAACTGTATTTATAGATTTTTGCATACTTACCTAAAATTATGTAGTATTGTGTGATTGCCAAGTCACAAAATATTATTTAGCAAGCAAATAAAGATTAATAAGAATGCCTGAAACTTGGCTCTACGAAATATCTCACAACTTTTTACGGTGGAAGAGTTTCGAGACTTGGCCTCTTTTTTACATGGAGTGTTTTTTATGGAATCTCACTTCTTTTTGTAGGTTAATGTGTTATCCATACATACAAACTATGAATGCAGGCCCATTCTTGCTTTTGAATTTTCCCATTCACTGCAAATGTAACTTTGTAATCCTAAATATTTGTATAGGATTACAAAGTAATGTATACAGTTGGTGTATCTAGAAAACTGGGTTGAAATAGCAATTTTTTATAGTTTTTCCTTTATGTGGCCATTAAATTCTAACTCTGTACCAAATTTCAGCTCTCTGAGTTTATGGGAAGTACTAGTTCTATTTTGATGATCATGAGTGAGTGAATGTCATAAATGCGAAACTTTGCTTTCGCTTAACTTCGGAACTTAATGACCTACAGACTTGAAATTTTGGATTTTAAGTATGTGATTATAGCTTACTGGATGACGAAAATTTCTGCATTCTGGTCTTATCCAGAGGTTCTCAAATAGGGGCCTGAAAATGTGGCGAAATGGTTCCAGTAAAGGATGGTACGGCAGTGTTTGCGTCGCGGTCGACTTGGCGGGGGCACTGCCGTTCCCCCAGATATTAATGGCATTGTTATAACATGGTAAATTATTAATAATTTAAATGCCTGCATCAAATGTTTCTGCTTAGTCCGTTGGTTGACTGGTAGAGAATGCCTTATGGCATTAAGTCCACCATAAATACTTTTTTTTGTATTGTGTCACAAAGTTTAAATAAATTAAACCGGTCTCATGGCACCAGCACGCACATTACGGATGGATGGTCAGCTAAGATGCTTAAAATGAGGTGGAGAGAATGAGAAATTTGATTTATCTATACATATCTATATTTATTGAATGAGAGAAGAGAAGACTTCCTGACTAATTCATCAACGCACAGCCGAAACTACTGGGACTAAAAAGAAGGGACAAGATGGATTTTTCGGAAATCCCATCCCTAAGGGGGTTAAATAGGGGTGCAAAGTTTGTATGAAGGAAACTTTTTTTTTAAACTAGAGACTTGAAACTTTGTAGGAAGATTACTTATTAAGATGCATAAAAAGTTCTTGCAGCGTTTTAGAAAATTCCAGTCCTAAGGGGGTTAAGTAGGGGACAGGGGTGCAATGTTTGTATGGGGGAAACATTATTTTTTGAACTAGAAACTTCAAACTTTGTAGAAAGATTACTAAATACAATACAAAAAAGGACTGTCAGCGTTTTGGACAATTCCACCCCTAAGGGGGTTAAATAGGGGTGAAAGGTTTGTATGAGAAACACTTTTTTTGAGCTTGAGATTTGAAACGTAGAAAGATTACTTATTAGAATAGAAAAACAGTTAGTACTTTTAACGTGTTATAAAATTCCATCCCTAAGGGGGTTAAAAAGGTACTAATGCAAGATTAGGATGAGAAACATTTTTTTTGAGCTAGAGATGGGCAACTTTGTGGTACGATTACTTATTAGAAAAAAAAATCCTTTCATCGTCTTGGAAAAATACCACCCCTAAGGGGGTTAAAAGTGTTAAAACGGTATTCAAGGTTTATATGGAGAGCAAGAAAATATAGTAAGATATTTCTAATGTCAGTCTTAGTCTGTATGTTAAAAGACAACAAAACTGATTTCAGAGTTTTTTTTTAAATTCATCCCCTATAGGCGTTAATGGGGCTTCAAAGTTTATATGGAGGGAAAAGTAATTTTTTAAGTAAGATTTTTTAATTTTGTTCTTAAAATAGAGAGAGCAGATTAGTAGATTTTTTTATTCATCACCTAAGAGTGTTTAAAGGGGATTCGAAGGCCGTATAGGGTCAAGACAATTTTAAAGTAAAACATTAGTGTAACTACGATTTTAGACGGTTTGTTTAAAACTAAAAAATACATTTCAATGTTTTTGAAATTCATCCCCCAAGAGGGTTTCTAGGGGGTTCAAAGTTTATACGAAGAGCAAGATATTTTTAAAATAATAGATTTATTACTTAGGTTATGGACCGTTTGTTTAATGATTAGAAAACGATTTCAGCGTTGTTTTTATTCATCCCCTAAGAGAGTTAAAAGGTTTGATGGTTGTATAGAGACCAAGACCTTTTTTAAAGTAAGACTTACAGATTTGAACAGTTACCAGAAATGTAGGATAGGTGAGGTTAGAACTGCGATGCTCCCAGAATCGAATAGATTTAATCAACATTGGGTACTTATTATTATAACAGTAATGTAGCTTAGTATACATATAAAAATATATTTTTCTTTAATACTGTGTGAAAACGTCTGTTGATGATTCTTAAGATCATCTGAATGATCATCATCTGATGATTCTGAAGACGAAGTTTTCAATTTAGATTTATCAATTTAAACTAAAGAACTCATCGCACTGTTACCTTTTACGTAGATCCCTGAACGGATTTAGATGAAATTTCCCGTACAGATAATTTGAGACCCTTGGAAGGATATAGGATAGTTTTTGTATATCTTTAAGATGGTAGAAGTGTGTTTGGGACAGCGATAAATAGCTTGCACCGAACATAATTTAATAGCATTATTTTTTCTAAGACCATAACAAGTTCCACGCGAACGAAGTCGTTGGCAACAGCTAGTTATTTGTATAAATATTTAGTGACTAAGGATTAATTAGAAAAGGAGGATGAATCGTAAGAAAAGGAGGATCGATACATATTTATGTGTACCAATCGTCCTTGGTCTCCCCTATCTAGACAGATTATGGCGAAGAACCGAAATCAAAAATTCACACATTCTTTGGTTTTATAATCAGATTTTATTTAACTTGTCGTTTTTGGAATGGCTCTAAATCGAAAATGAAATAAAATGTCGGAAACTAAAAGTATATTTTAATTTTATTACGATTAATGAACAAAAGCACATACCAACATACCTATGCATATTTTTTTGCTCACGGCAACACCGTCGGTCGTAGGGCTTGTTTGGAATAGGTCCTAATACTGGGAGTCTGCGATTTAGTGCCGAGGCAAACAATTAATATAAAAAAAATATTGACCCTCTTACATATTGTAATAGTGTATACCTAGGGAGTAGGGGCTATTAAGATTGGCACTCTTTCTTTTTATTTATGAGCAAGTCCACGAATCTGTGGACAGCGTTGCGTTTCCTGCGTCCCATTTTTATTCCGCCATTTATCGTCGCAACCAATCAAATATTCACAATTCACAACCAATTTGCAAATGATCGAGGTAAACAAGCATTAATAAGATTTAGAAGCTAGAACAACATAACGGCAACGTCGCACGTCGCGCTACGGCCCACGTGGTGGCATGTTGACATTGGCACAGAGCGGCAACGGCGCAGCCGTAGCGCGCGGCTCGCATTTTAAAACGATATTATAACGTTATTATATATCGTTCTGTTATTCATTCTGTTACGGTATTTATATCGTTATGGAGAATATTGATTTTGTTATAACGTAATTTTCGAACACTAACGGAATATACCGTTATAATTCCGGTTCATTTTATAACGTTTTAAAGGCCTGCCGATGACATCAATTTGACGTCACGCTACATATAGGATGATCCCAATTAATCATTAGTCGTCAATCATTTTAATCATGTACAAATTACTTCAAAAGTAATCTATTCACACGTGGAATAATTAATAGGTACCTGGCAGACGTCACGATCTGCGAGCGTCATAGTAAATGACAATCGTTTCATATGAAGGTGCCATTAGCTGTTTTGAGGGACAGAACATACGCCTTCTTAAAAGTTATTATAACTTTGTGATTATTTAACCTATTGCGTTGCTTTTTCTCCATTTGACTAAATTTTTAATTCTTTTTCGAGAAAATACAACATCGATTTGTGTAAGATTGTCCCATAATATTTATTTATTTATTATTTATTTATTTATTATTTATTTATGATGATGATGATGATGGTGTTAAAGTGTAAACATATCTTTGACTTCGATCGTATATTGTGCATCCACAAATATCCATGATCTAACTTCAAGAGATGCTCGTGATCGTATGAATACTATTGGAGGTTATTTAAGCCAATTGTTGTTCCAATATTTAATATTTATAAAAAAATACGGTCAAGACACTAAATAAAATAATCAATTGATTATTTGACCTAGTCCCATAGTAAGCTCAATAAGGCTTGTGTTATGGGTACTAGACGACGATATATTTAATAGATAGAAAATACTTAAATACATCGAAAACATCCAAGACTCAGAAACAAATATTCATGCTCATCACACAAATATTTGTCCTTACCGGGATTCGAACCCAGGACCTTCAGCGATCATATCAGCCGAAAGAAGTCCACTGCTGGACATAGGGCCCGCCAAAGAGCACCGGCAGGCACAGCGTGGGTAGGCCCCCCCACAGGTGGACTGATGACCTGGTAAAGATCGCGGGAGTCCGCTGGATGCAGGTGGCGCAGGACCGGTCATAATGGCACTTTTTAACACCCTATTCCTTTGTAATAAGGCGGAAAATTTAGAACTATATTTGAGGTATAACAGTAGTACATGTACATGTTTGTCATCATAGATTGATCAGAAACACGACAGCACGATAGGTTTTATGTGACGTTTTGGACCGTAAACTGTGAAAATAAAACCTATCGTGTTCGCTGGGCAGATAACCTTAGTTCTCCTAGATAATGCAATGAGTAGTCACGTCTAGATTCTAGAACAATGTCGATTAAGCTAATTAACGGCAATGACGAATTACGTTTTCTAAGCAAAAGCAATACAATTCTTGTTCATCTTCAATCATACATAACTACTACTAATTGGCCATAAAGTAACAACTAGGTACTTAATAATTTGCTTTAAAAACAAAGTTTTAACCGACTTCAATTCAGTACTGCGCCAAGCCACGAGAACATTTCCACATTTATTTTTCAATTTACCACATGAACTGATTTCCGTTGCGAATGCGTTGATTATTAGAGAAAAAAACCCAATGGCTGTATGTGGCCCGATAATATTTGAGGACTTCCGTCGATTCCACAAGGATCACCTTTGGCACTTCATTAGCTGCTATTTCAACGGAATCTTATCAGAATCTGTGACGTGCTTTTGTACTTTTAAGTACATAATTGAGGAATTCCATAAGTCATCTGTGGTCTTCATCATCAATTCCACTCCACCAAATTTATGATTTCCGGGTGTGAATACACGAGTTATAATAGATATACCAAAATCGCTACACGCGTGCCTGATATAATTCAGGAGTTCCCTCAATTCTTCATGGATCCCATCATCCAATAGATTTTTAAAAAATGGGACCCACCTGGAAGCATATACTAACAAACAAAAAAAAAATTACGAATCGGCTCGTCAATGACGGAGTTCTGAGGTAACAAACATTGAAAAAAAAAAAAAAAAAAAAAAAAAAAAAAAAAAAAAAAAAAAAAAAAAAAAACAACCGAATTGAGAACCTCTTTTTTTTGAAGTCGTTTAAAACTAGCACTTCCTGGCCAGTCGTAAAGTTTTGTACTCACCACGGGAGTTAATAAAGAAAGCCTCAGATTGCATATTTATCGCCGTTGCCTGAAGGGCGTCAAATAACTGCGACCTGAGACATTTTTTGTTTTACCGCCTTACGTATGTAATGTACTTTTACTATCTCATTTTAACACATAGAGACATCCTGTACCTAATCAGACTTTCGAATTAAAAACCGCACTCAAATCTGTTCATCATTTGAGACCCACTAACTTATAATAATTATTCCCCCCTTTTTCGTCGAGAGTTAAAAATGACACAATAACTACTTTCCGTCGTAAGTTTTTAAATAACACTTTAAATCTGTATGTGTCTTACTGTGCAAGAAGCGATGGATGAATGGCACTACCTCCTCTCGCCGTCAGTGGTTTAAAACTAGTCTTGGGACGTAGCACTATTATTTATTACGTGCCATGGGTTACATAAATACTGGTTTCGACACGAAATCACGCCGCCACTGCTTGCCAGTGAAGTTCGCATACATTTACGATTAGGCTCCTCAAAAATATCGCGAATACGTATTTTATAGAGTTGAGAAATTCTTGGTTTGCTAATGCTCCACAACCGCCAGTCGCGGTATCACTATCAGATTTATTTTTGTTCTGGAGGATTCTCGGAGCTTGCGTCTCATAGCGCTTGCGATGCTTGACGACGTCGGTTAAAAGAACCAGTATGGGGAGACTGGGCACCGTAAGTATTTGCAGCCTCGAGAAATGCTCCTTACAGCTAGCTTTCCCATGGAGGAATCCTTACGATAGGTCTATAGGTCTGTTTATACCTATAGCTGTTTCCCCAAATTTTGATACTATAGCGAAGTTTCGATTCAATAAGGGCAAAAGGTATAGTACAAAGGTGAAGTTTTGGACTATGCCCATTAGCGTCTTGCTGCGTTATTATAAGTATGTAAATGAAGTCTGTTTTACTTCATTCATAATTGCAGTATCGCTGCGCATAAACCTCTGTGTGTCGGTTTGGAATTATCTGTGGCAAGTCTATGACAAGTGACAGTTGATAGGTCAAAAGGTTTTACCGCTATACAAAAGTGCAAGTAATCTAACGAGTGTATAAATTGTTAATAGTTACTTAAAAAGATAGTATAAGAAGAATAAGTGGAATAATAGCTTTAATGTTGTTTCTCTTTTCAGGTAAGTTATTTTTGTAATTTTATTCCATAAGAAAAGTCAATTGTGCTAAACCTTAGTTTTGTGAATAATAAAAAACCGTTCTCTTTTCAGAGCAACTCAGTACAGTTTTATTTCACCACTTCGACATCCCACCACGAGTTTATAAAACAACATTTCCAGCTATTTCATGCACAAAGATGGAAAAACTAAGATTTGAGTTTGTGGTAAAAGCAAGTAGTGAGGACCCGAAAACCAGTATAATCTGCGTCTCCTCCATCACGGATGTTGATAAAAATGTCTTTATAATTCCGGAACAATACCAGCCAGTGAAATTGCATGATGAAATAATAAAAACACAAGCATTTCTAAGAGTGAAAAATACTCTACAACGGAGACATGATAAGAGGCAAGTTTGGATCTCAGTCACGCCTGAAATAGAAGGGGCTTATATAGATGAAGATGGCAATATGCAGTTCAAAGGATATTTGTTGGAAGAACTGTCACCAAAGACTCAACAACAGGCTCCGGGGGCCGGGATCTCTGAGGAAGCATTATCAAGAATCCTAGAAAATTTTGCTCAAATGAAGAGTGATAAATCTAATCCTCAAGGCTTGAAAAATTTGAAGGAAAGATTTGTAATTGAGAAATTCACAAGAAAGACATCTAATGTATCACAGTGGATTATGACTTTTGAAGCGGAGTGTACCCGTTTGGGAATAGAAGAGGACACAAAACGGATTGAAGTTTTTAGGCTGTTTTTAGAAGAATCCTGTCTGGACTGGTACAGTGCTATGCTCATAAAGCATACAGTTGCTTCAGAGTGGTCTCTGTGGAAAAAAAACTTTTGTGAGACTTATGCGGATAAGGGTTGGTCACCGATCAGGTATGCAATGTTGTACAAGTATAAACAGGGCTCATTATTAGATTACGCTTTGAAGAAAGAAAGACTGCTATTAGAGATTAATAAAAATATGGATAAACAAACTTTGATAGATTTGATCGCTACAGGGTTGCCAAATTATGTAACTGATAAAATTGAAAGGGATACTTTACAAGTAACTGAGGAGTTATTTAGTAACATTAGGAGTTTAGAATATTTAGTGGAGAGAAAGACATGGGAAAAAAAGACTGTAGGGTTTGAAAATAAAATAAAAGAGAAAAATGTCAAGGAGCAGCCATGTAGAATTTGTGAAAAGGAAAATAAAGGAAAACGGTATCACCCCGAGTCCCTATGCTGGTTTAAAAATAAAAATTATGATTGACTCAAACGTGATCAAATAAGGACTGTTAATAATTCTGAGTTAGAGACCGAGTTAAATGAAATGGACCAAAAAAACTAGTAACCCCGCCATTGATCAAGATAAAATTATTAATCAATGATACCTTGCAAGTGTTAGGAGTTTATGATTCAGGATCTAACGTATCTTTGATAAATTCGAGATTATTGTCCTTAAAAAATAACTCGAGCAGTAACAGAATAAAAAGTGCGGGTCTGAAAACGATTAATGGCGTAAAAAAATCCATTGGGATGGTAACCTTGAAACTAAAAATATTAGAGGTGGAAAAAGATGTTAATGTGTTTGTAATTGATGAAGAAAATTTCGATTATGATTTTCTAATTGGATTAGATTGCATAGAAAAATTTCACTTAATTCAAAATGAAAAGTTGGAAATTTCACAAAACATTCCCATCCTAACATTACAGGTCCAAGAACAAGTGTCTGATCTGAAAAATGCTAACTTAATTCCTGGCTTCACAGGTAGCAAAATGACAAAAAACAAAAAATATGAAAATGAGGATGAGGGTATTTTGGGAAAAACGCAACAGGATTGTGAAATAAATTTTAATGAACACTTGGCAGTCGAAAACTTTAACATAAGTGTAAATCACCTGGACCTACATCAACAGTCAAAAATTGATGAACTAATTTGCAAGTATACATCACTTTTTGCAAGGGACAAGTTTGATGTAGGCACTGTAAAGGACTATGAGGCTCATATTGATTTGATAGTTGATAAATATTGCAGTAAAAGACCATATAGGTGCACTATTGAGGATAGAATAGAAATAGAACAACAAATATCAATGTTATTAAAGAAAAACTTAATTGAAGAGTCTTATAGTCCTTTCGCAGCCCCGGTAACATTGGCCTATAAGAAAGAGGAAGGAAAAAAATCAAGGTTATGCGTAGATTTCCGTGATTTAAATAAAATTGTAGTCCCTCAGTCACAACCATTCCCGTTGATTGAGGATTTAATGATCAAGACAAGAAATTGTAGGTTTTTTTCCACACTGGACATAAACTCGGCGTTCTGGTCAATTCCTCTAAAAATTGAAGACAGGAAGAAGGTAGCGTTTGTCACTCAGGAGGGCCACTTTCAGTGGACATGTTTACCGTTTGGTTTAAAAACCTCGCCTGCAATTTTTCAGAGGATATTAAGCAGTATAATCAGGAAACATGGACTGACAGATTTTACTGTGAATTATATTGACGATATTTTAGTATTTTCTGAAACTTTCGTAGACCATATGAAACATTTATCGTTATTATTGGAGGCGATCTTAAAGGAGGGATTTAGACTAAAGTTCTCGAAATGTAACTTTGCTCAGGACTCAGTAAAGTATTTGGGCCACATCATAAGAAATAACACAATTACTCCATTAAAAGACAACTTGATTGCTATAAAAGAATTCCCTGTACCAAAAACACAGAAAAATGTCCGCCAGTTCTTAGGAAAAATCAATTTCTATGGAAAATATATTCCGAATAGTTCAATAATATTAGATCCTTTACATAACTTATTAAGGAAAGGACAAAGATTTGATTGGTCAGATAAATGCCAGGAATCATTTGAGTCAACAAAAAAACTACTGTGTCTAAAACCAATATTGGCAATATTTGATCCGAACCTACCGATACACATTTATACAGATGCAAGTATTCAAGGGATAGGCGCGATCTTGAAACAACCACAAAATAATGGCGAAGAGAAACCATGTGCTTACTTTTCAAGGAAATTAAACGATGCTCAAAAGAAGAAAAAGGCCATATATCTCGAGTGTTTAGCCATCAAAGAAGCCGTTAAATACTGGCAATATAGGCAATAATAATGGCTCCTAGGTAAAAGATTTACGGTTTTCTCTGATCACAAACCGTTGGAGAAAATGAATATAAAGGCTAGAACGGATGAGGAATTAGGAGACCTGACATATTATTTATCTCAATTTAATTTTGAAGTCATTTATTCACCAGGAAAGTACAACGTAGAGGCAGATTCTTTAAGTAGAAATCCGGTATTAGACCCGTGTGATAGTCAAGAAGAGAATCTAAAATGTGTTAACTTAGTTAAACTCAAAGATATTCAAAATGATCAGGAAAATAACGAAGACATAAATCAACATAGGGATGAACTACAGCTAAAAGATACACTTTACTACAAAACAAAAGGAAAAAAAGAAAAAATTATAATATCGGAGGAATTTAGTAAAAAACTTATAAAAAATACACACGATTATTACTGTCATTTAGGATCACAGCAAATAGAAAGCAAAATCAAACCGTTTTATACCGCGAAAAATTTAACAAGTAACATTAAAATGATCTGTGACAATTGTGAAATCTGCATTAAAAATAAATCAAGGGGAAAATATAAGTTTGGTTTAATGTCTCACCTAGGCCCTGCAACTTACCCATTTGAGATAATGTCAATAGACACTATTGGAGGTTTTGGAGGTTCACGTTCTACAAAAACGTATTTACATTTATTTGTGGATCACTTCACTAGGTATGCTTATATTAAGACCTCTAAAACTCAAAATTCTGGTGACTTTATAACACTTGTAAAAAATGTGACGCAGGGAAATAAAATTGGTATGATTTTGTCGGATCAGTATCCGGGTATAAATTCGAAGGATTTTAAAAACTTTCTAGATAAAGAGAATATACCAATCATATTCACTGCAGTCAACGCTCCATTTTCTAATGGTCTAAATGAGAGATTAAATCAAACATTGGTTAACAAAATAAGGTGTAAAATAAATGAGAGGAAAGATAAATTGGCTTGGACCACCATTGCTCACGAGTGCATTCAAAGGTATAATATTTAGGATCACAGCAAATAGAAAGCAAAATCAAACCGTTTTATACCGCGAAAAATTTAACAAGTAACATTAAAATGATCTGTGACAATTGTGAAATCTGCATTAAAAATAAATCAAGGGGAAAATATAAGTTTGGTTTAATGTCTCACCTAGGCCCTGCAACTTACCCATTTGAGATAATGTCAATAGACACTATTGGAGGTTTTGGAGGTTCACGTTCTACAAAAACGTATTTACATTTATTTGTGGATCACTTCACTAGGTATGCTTATATTAAGACCTCTAAAACTCAAAATTCTGGTGACTTTATAACACTTGTAAAAAATGTGACGCAGGGAAATAAAATTGGTATGATTTTGTCGGATCAGTATCCGGGTATAAATTCGAAGGATTTTAAAAACTTTCTAGATAAAGAGAATATACCAATCATATTCACTGCAGTCAACGCTCCATTTTCTAATGGTCTAAATGAGAGATTAAATCAAACATTGGTTAACAAAATAAGGTGTAAAATAAATGAGAGGAAAGATAAATTGGCTTGGACCACCATTGCTCACGAGTGCATTCAAAGGTATAATGAAACAGAACACACGGTGACAGGGTTTTCTCCAAAATATTTACTGGAAGGAAAATCATTTGAGGTCTTACCAAATGAATTAAAACGGGAAAGAACATATAGTGAATTAATACATGATCGTAAAATTGCATTACAAAACTCCATAAAGTCACACAATAATAATAAAAAACGTTTCGATAGAAATAGGAAAGAGTGTGAGATTAAAATAGGAGATTTAGTGTACGTGGAAAATGGAAATCGCCTGAACAGGAAAAAGTTACACGAATTAAAAATTGGTCCATATAAAGTATTAGAGAAAATATCGAGCTCGATTTATAGGATAGACACAGGCCATAAGAAATCTGAATCTAACCTGTTTCACATCACGAAACTTGTCCCTTTACTGGAACTTATGTGAAGTTATAAATTAACAGTTTAATTTTACACACAGATCGGGGGGGGGGGAGATGTAAATGAAGTCTGTTTTACTTCATTCATAATTGCAGTATCGCTGCGCATAAACCTCTGTGTGTCGGTTTGGAATTATCTGTGGCAAGTCTATGACAAGTGACAGTTGATAGGTCAAAAGGTTTTACCGCTATACAAAAGTGCAAGTAATCTAACGAGTGTATAAATTGTTAATAGTTACTTAAAAAGATAGTATAAGAAGAATAAGTGGAATAATAGCTTTAATGTTGTTTCTTTTCAGGTAAGTTATTTTTGTAATTTTATTCCATAAGAAAAGTCAATTGTGCTAAACCTTAGTTTTGTGAATAATAAAAAACCGTTCTCTTTTCAGAGCAACTCAGTACAGTTTTATTTCACCACTTCGACATCCTACCACGAGTTTATAAAACACACATTATAAGTTTAAACAGGTACTATACTATGCGTGTGTAGATATTTGTTATCTTTTACGTCTTGATCCGTTTAATGTTATAAACAAAAGGAAAGCATATCTTATCGTTTAAGAAACTGATAATGGAATACTGCCTCGTAGCTCAGTTTGTAGAGCAGTCTAGCGTTAAGAGAAAGGTTGCAGGTTCGAATCCTGTCGGGGGCTCTGTAGTCGTCTGTACGAAGATGGTTTATTTTTCCATTATATTCTTTCTCTGTATCAGATTGATTAATTGAATACTGGTAACTAAATGGTACTTCAATAGCGGAAACATTAAGTACCTACTCGTTTAGGGGGTTAAAAACATAAACATAACCCCCTTCTGGGGCAGGGTAAAAATGCCTTCGGCTCGGGCGTCAAATAACTCGATCTGGGTACTAGCATGATAGGGTCTATGGTCGTATTTTATGTGACGTTTCGGTACATTTGAGCCATAAACGTGACCATAAAATAAAACCTATCATGCTAGCTGGTCTTGATGTAAATTTATTCAATAGTTTCACTGCATAAAAGTCGAAAGCATGAACATTTTTTTGTCGCTATACAAAGTATACAGCTACAAAAAAACATAAATAATTGGTAAAGTATTTTAATTTTAAACCCTTTAATCGGATGTAACGTACCTAATTTAATCTAAAATAATAGAGGTTTGTTTAATATTTACATAAATAAATAAATAAATAAAGATGGGAATGCATCCTTTCTATAGAACGAGGGTGTCGTTGTTGTAGATAGTAAATCATGAATAATAAACATCGATTCACAATTTTATAAAGAGTTGCCTACAGCAAAATGTAAACACCAGTCTTGATAACCTCCTTATCTGAAGTTGGCCAAGAAATGCAGTGTCCACGGGTTTACTTTCACTCATTTACCTAGATTGTTTAGCCTTTCAAATCTGGTCTTTAACTGAGCTTTTTCGCGCCGCTACCGGCCCGGGCCGTATACGTATGCTTTGGGCTTTAAACCACAAAATCTCATAATTACCTTATTCACTAATACCCCTAATTTTCCAATTACCATTGGCTCACAATACCTAAAATGTCAGATCGTCTCATTCTTAAAATGACCGAAATTAATTATGACTTTGACCTAAAACGTCATATTCTCTGAATACCTAAAGATTGAAATGCACAATTCCTTCAAATACCGATGACAGAAATGACAAACTCAAACAGAAAACACCTAAATTTTGAAGTTTAGGCATTATGAGACGAAGCTATTTTGAAATTCGGCCATATTAAGATTCCGGTGATTTGAGAAAAAAAATTAGGCATTCTGTAATTTAGGTATTTTGAGACCAAGAAGTTTTGCGATCTGGGAATATTGATAAAGAGGTAAATTGAAATTTACGAGTTATAAGCCCAAAGCGGCACGCATTCTATCGCAGCGCGTTGCGTGCGATAGAAAGGGATGGCCAAGTTTAGGCTCGTTCGGCATACCTAAACAGGGGATTAGTTAACAGAGAACCATCTGTACTTAGTGCTATTATTTATTCAGTGGTATGAGTGACTCTGCAGATTTAGCTGACATCTCGGGTCGGCATTGTGTGATGAGCATGAAAATTTTGAATCCCGGGAATCGTCCCCTAAGGGAGTGAAATGGGGGGTGAAAAATTGTATGGAGCTATGATATTAAACGAGTTCCGAGAGAGCCGAGAGGCTGACGCTAGTAATAGTACATTGTTTAACGAGGGGCGTATGCGGAATATTGCGAACAAGATTCTATCAGAAGCCCGACGCCGAAGGCGGAGGGCTTTTGATGACTCGAGTTTGCAATATTCTTACGCCCGTGTTATACACAATGTTTTTCATCACATTTGTGAGTAAACAAATACATTTTAGATGAAATGAATACAAATCGTAATTAAAACTGCAACATGTCAGTCGTGCATTTTGTTGAATTTGACGTGAGGCGCGTATGGCAAAGACCCTTCAGTATACAGCCACGATTTGAAAACACTTAATTTTTTTTTACATAGACACTAAATAACTACATATTAAATCTGTAAATAATTCAGTTAAACATGTTTAAGTAGTTTTTTAAGTATAAATTTATTTATAAATACGGTTTCAGACATCGTATTTGATATAAAACCTCTTTGCTTTGTAACTGCCGCATGAGTGACAGATACAATTTTAGAAAAAAAACCATTACGCCCGTGGGCGTAACACAGGCTATTACAGCTCTATATGTCTGAGCATTATGAAGCCCTTTTCGAGCAAGTGTGATGAAAAGAATATTTATATTGTATTAGCTTCTGCCCGCGACCCCGTCCGCGTGGAACTCGTTTATATCGTAGCTCCATACAAACTTTCACCCCCCACTCCATCCCCTTGGGGGATGATTTCCGGGCTAAAAACTATCCTATGTCCTTCCCCAGGACTCAAACTATCTCTATACCAAATTTCATCCAAATCGGTTAGGCGGTTTAAGCGTGAAGAGGTAACAGACAGACAAACACACTTTCGCATTTATAATATTAGTATGGATTGTCGCTGCTGGTGGTACAGTCACCGGGAAATGTAAAAAGAGTCAAGTATCTACTTAACATATTTGAATAAGTTTGGTTTTGTCATTATAAAATTTTTATTTACACATTAATTACACGTGTAATGAAATTAATCATATTTAATACTATCTCAGTATATGATAAGATAATTGGAATATCGATTTTATAAAAAAAAAAATAACTAGGGAATCAACCCAATCAATCACGCTATTATAATCTATCTTGCTAGATTATACCCAAAATTATCCACTCACCATGTGAGCTTTGCTTAAAGATCATAGATTGTAAAAGATAATTATCTAGTTCCTGGTCGGTGTTTTTTACCAGACTGCGGCAGAATTAGAGCCCCCGCAGACTGCAGACTTCTAGTCGGCCGATAGCAGCTATCGGCTCTTATTATACTACTTTTAGGGCCAGTTTTTCGATCACCAGACCGGTTTTTCGATGTCAGACAAAATTATCACTATCCTTTTCCCCAGACATATAAAAGAGAGGGACAGCTAACATTTATCTGACAGATATGTTTTATCTGGGGGCTGAAAAATCGGTCCTTAGTCAGCCGATAGTTTGGTCGGGCTCTCAAGTCTGCAGTCTGCGGGGGCTCTTAGGGTTACATGTTTCTAGAGTATGTATGTATGTATGTATGTCTGCTCCCCCTGCAGCTTAAAGGGCTCGATGGTTGTGACAATACGGGTGTAGACTCGAAAATTATTATTACTCCAAAAGAAAGAAGGCAAAAAAATATGCCTAGTGACGAAAATCCCATTCAGATATCTAAAAGAATTACCAAGCTACAACCGTTTTAATAATGCTTGTTAGAGAGAGAAAACGCAAACAGTGTGTAACGTCACAATATGCGAGGCTGCCGCAGACCGAGCCGCGCGCGGCAGGCCGCATCGATGGCGGCCCTGAACACGATGGGGCAGGGTACGTTGCCGCCTTCTAGTGACGTCACAAGCTGCGAACGTCATCGTTGCATATGAAGTTGCGTTTTGCGAAAAAGGGACAGAACATACCCCTTCTTAAAATTTTGGACACTTATAACTTCGTGATTATTTAACCTCTGGCGTTGATTTTTTCTCCATTTGACATACATACATACATACATTCACGCCTTTATTCCCAAAAGGGGTAGGCAGAGCACATGAAACATATGTTCCAGCGCCACTTTTAGCATAAATGTGGGTATAAAAGATCGACAAAATGTCATATTGCAGTGATAGGTTGCTAGCCCATCGCCCACAACACACTTTAACCCTGGTCCCTTAGTCAACTTTTACGACACCCACGGGAAGAAAGCGGGTCTCCATTTGACTAAATTTTTAATCCTTTTTCGAGAAAATATGGCATTATTGATTATTTTATTTAGTGTCTACACCCCTATTATACGGTAATCCTTAACCTGAACATTAAGCTTTAGGTAAATATGTAATAATTATATTACGTACGGAAAAAATCGCGGCCTCCTTGTTCCTGACTTATATATATGTGAATTTTACTTTAAGGTAAGAGCTGCGAGAGGAGAGCCACAGGTAAATGTAAATGCACAAAAAAGAACACCTTGGTATAGAAAATGGTGACTGAATGAAGATTGTGTACCTGATTTCTGAAACATGAATGCGCTCTACCATTTAATGCCAAATCCAATAGTCTTAGGACCAATGCTCACGGTCAGTTCAAGAAACTGTATTTCAATGAATTTAGAAAACCTGAACATGACTGTATTTATAGGCAAGAAAGCCACATATTATGCACTCTCAGAAGCCCTGCTTTTGATATTTGAATATGTGTATACTATATTGAATAGTCATTAAGTTGTATAAATGGCATGTTGTGTATGTATCAAGAGCTGGGACGGTTCTGTGCAACGCACCTGTCTGTCGCCAGCTTCTCCCCGCAGTTGCCACACCAGCTCTGCGCACTGCGCCAGCCCAGTTGCACCCAGAGGATGTCCCTTGGCAATCAGTCCTCCGCTAGGATTCACCACCACACGCCCGCCATATGTGTTGTCACCGGCATCAACAAACTTGCCCGCTTCACCCACCCCGCACAACTGCAGGCCTTCATAAGTGATGAGCTCATTCGCAGCGAAGCAATCATGGAGCTCAACAACGTCTACTTGCTTTGGCGAGATACCAGTCTTTTCATAAATACGCTTAGCAGCAAGCCCTGTCATGTCATAACCAGCTATTTTCATAAGACTGTTCTGGGTGAATACCTCCTCTGTGTCCGTGGCCATTTCCATACCTATGATTTCGACTGCCTTGTTCTGCAGCCCGTGGCGGATCACAGCTTCTTCCGACATGAGGACCGCAGCACCTGCACCATCGCTAGTTGGACAGCACTCCAACTTGGTCAACGGACCGTAGATCTTTCTAGAACTCAAAACTTCTTCTACTGTATACTCCCTTGTGCCTTGTGCCCGAGGATTCTTAACACCATGCCTGTGATTCTTTGCGGCTATTTTAGCCAAGTGCACTTCGGTTGTGCCATATTTCTTCATGTGCTCCATAGCAGCGTTGCCGAAGTACTGTGGGGTCATGGGGGCGGCAGCTAGGTCGGCCATGTCGGCCATTTTAAGCGTGTGGCGGTCCATAGGGTTGGTACGATCCGTGTAGGCGCCCGCACCGAGCGCGCCGGCAGCCATCTTCTCAAAGCCAACAGCCAGAACTATATCGGATATACCACCCTCGATCAGCTGTTTAGCGAGGAACAAAGCGTTCGAGCCCGTAGAGCAGTTGTTATTGACGTTGTAGATGGGAATACCGGTCATTCCGACCTGGTACAACACGCGCTGGCCGCAGGTCGAATCCCCGAAAACATACCCGCACACCGCCTGCTGGATCTTCTCGTACTTGATCCCGGCGTCGACTAGCGCAGCCTCCACCGCCTCCTTCCCCATCTCGGGATAGTCGCGGTCGGGACTCGGCTTAGTGAACTTCGTCATCCCTACGCCAACAACGAACACTTTTCTACCCATTTTAAAAGCTTATAATTACCTCAAGCGATTGCTGCGAACTGCGGAGTACAGAGAGCCTCACACAAATAAGCGTACGCGCTCACCAAATCTTAATTCCCTCGGCCACTGATAACACAGCGAAGATAAAGCTTATCTTGTAATAGCAGGACAACAGTCCTATACGATAATCGTTAGGTCAATGTGCGACGACTTAAACTGATTTTACTGCTATTTCCTAGCAATTAAATAGCCGTACGTACGCGCGTCTCTACTAAAGAGAAAGATTGTAATGAATGAATTATAAAAACTTATTTCGACTTCGACACTTCACTTCGCAATTCGCATGCATGACGTCTTTGACACAATTTGATATGTCTTTACGCGTGCCAAAGGAAAAACATGCAAAAAATAACCTTGTGTGGTACCCATAAGAACCATACACCTACAACTACAACGCAGATTGAAATATGCCATGTCACTGACGTAGTAACTGAAGGAGCGTTCTGATAGCACACTATTAGTACTACGATTAGCACGATTTTCAATCTTAAAAAAAGAAAAAGAAAATAGCCATCATGGTACACAAATCTCAAGTAATAAATATGATTTAGATCATATGATAAACCATATTATTTTAATCTAAATCTAGCGACTTTATCTTCAGAATCACTTCTTGGGTTAGCCGTGGTAAGTACGTATCTGATCGGAATGTCAACTAGTGATGTGCGGCCATGCACTATGCAGGTTGAATATCCATTACCGTTGAAAAAATAGAAATAATTTAAGTTATACTGCTGAATCTTTTGATTCAAAGAGTAAAGGAAAAAATACTTTTGGTATAATATTAGGCATGAATAGGTTTAGTAACTAAATACTGGCTAATAATAAAACATACGCGCTGAACACTTATAAAAAACTCACCTTTTGAAATAAAACAAAACACTGCATCACTGACGGATTGGATAATGAACTAAATTTTGGTTGGAACAAAACGTTTTTTATTAAATTATTTTTCTATTTTTCGGGTTAAATACAAATTATTCAGACACCAGTTTACCATAAACGTTAGCGATGGCTTTAGATAAGCAAAGGTTATTGAGTGAATTGGGAAATGTTATGAACCAGTTAAAAAGCGCAGATTGGTGAGTCGAGTACGATTTAATTTAACATCTTATCCCAAGAGGGGAGCGTTATTTTATCAGAACAGTGTACGTATTTTTCAGCGGTTGCATGGGAAAACTATTTAACCAAGGGCACGGTCAAGGCATGGCATCTCAAGGCATGGCATCTCAAGGCATGGCATCTCAAGGCATGGCATCTCAAGGCATGTCATCTCAAGGCATGTCATCTCAAGGCATGTCATCTCAAGGTTACGGAGGCTGCTGTCGACGGGGCTACGGGCATCCGTGTTGCGGGGAGCCCTACACGATGGGCGAAGGTATGCCAGCCCACGGGAGACCGTGCATGAGCTACTGCAACGCTCCAAAGCTCTATGCCGATGGCTATAACTTCATGAATCAAAATGTCATGCAACCCGTCATTAAAGAGGTGTATGATGATCTTAGAAGTCTAAATTCTGGGAACACTGTTACAAATAATCCCCTGGGAGCTCAGATGGGGCTGACACCGACGCTACCTGGCGAAGGTCAGTTATAGTACCTACTCAGTTTTTTTTTTGTTTTTGGTACTAAGGATTATTTTGAAAATAATGTAATATTTTAAGTTTTCAACTTTCTCACAAAGCACGAGCGTAGTGTTGTTTGCGTCAGTACTAGTAGCTAGTACATTAATTATTGGTAGCAATCGCTTGAGGTACAAGCCCGTATACTCCAGGCAAAATACGGTTTTGAAAAACATTAATTTATAATAGCGGTTTTTTTGTTGATTTCATTTGAAAATGTTATTCTAAGATGATTTAGTCAAGAATCCGACAAACTTTCCACCCGGAAATAATTATGTAGATTTAAATGAAGCATGCATTATCTTTTTTTGTACGATTTGTCTTGAATATTATAAAGCAAATGTAAATGAACCAAAATAAAGACAAAAACATTTATTAATATTTTTACTGACTTTTTAGAAGCCAGTTAACTTATCATTTTTTCGATGTCTGAAATTTTGCCGGATTTTGTCGCTGGGTAACTATTTAATTGATAATATATCCGTTATACATAAAAAATAAGCTATTATAAATTATTTCCAAAATTGTCATTTTTTCCATACAAGTTGTCAGTTCATTGCCTGGACTAGTATAGCACGTGTGCCATATACACTAAAGCGCTCGGGCGTAATACCGTGCGACACGCCAAGCGAGCTGTCAGGCGAATAAAAATTAAAACTCGCTCGTCGCTCGGCATGTCACGCGACATCACGCCTGAACATGAAAGGATTTGTAATCGACGAAGAACATACGTTACGTTTATTATTACATGATCCACCGTATTGATGTAAACAGCAATAAATTTAGATAATTACTTACTCTACAATGCTGCTGCTACTTTTAAGTAATAGCAAAAGGTCAAGGTTTAGGTAGTAAACGTATATGTTGAATAGTCTAGGTATAAGTTTAGCGACATATTTATTAGTAACCAACATGGAGGGCTAGAACTAGTCGGCGCAGCGAAATAAACTATTCGTCTCATTAGAACACTTAGATAGAGACGGATAAGTAGTCTATCTTGCCGCGAGACTGCTCGCGCGCCGTCTGGTACTAACCTTGCTGTGCGAGTTTGTCAAGAATGTCAAGTAATAATTTTAATGCACTTATTATTATTGCAGGGAATATGAGCCAAAACGCACACATGGGAAATATGAACGCAAATTCCGGAGGCCAAAGTATGGGCCGAGGTCACCCAATGATGCAGCACATGCAAGCTCAGCATAAGCAGATGGCTGGTGGTCAACAAATGGCTGGTGGCCAGTCAATGGCTGGAGGCCAGTCAATGCCAGGTGGCCAGCCAATGGCTAGTGGTCAGTCAATGCCAGGCGGCCAGCCCATGGCTGGTGGTGGTCAGGAAATATCCGGAGTTAGAAGTGGTGGTTTGGCAGATTTCAATAAAATGTTCCCTGGCATAATGCAAGGACAAGGCGGTGGTCTATCCTTTAACCCAATGGAGATTGCCATGCAGATGAATCCAGCTCTAGGCAAGCAACAGCCTGGTATGGAAGCAACGCAAAACCCTATGTCAGGTGGAATGGCTCAACAAGTACAAAACCCTATGTCAGGCGGTGGAATGGCTCAGCCAGCGCATAGTTCTATGGCAGGAGGTGGAATGGCCCAGCCAGGCCCTATGTCGGGAGGGATGGCTCAGTCAGCGAATTCAAATGGAATGCAGCCTGGAACAAACTTTGCTCCGAACCAGACAGCGCAAGGTTATCAAGCCCAGCCAAATACTACGAACCAAGCAATGCCAAACCAGCAGACAAACCAGGCTTACACAGCTCACACAGGGAATCAGCTACCGTCTAACTTCCCTCCTCAAGGTATGAATCAAAGCGCCCAAATGGAAAGGATGAAAGCAAACCAAGGAGGCCAAGGTGGTAGCTACGGTCAGCATACGGCTGGCATTTCAAAGTTTAAGGAAATGTTCCCAGGTGTCATGCAAGGACTGGGTGGTGACGTCAATTTTGATCCGATGGAGATTGCAATTCAAATGAACCCAGCTAATAAACAAGCCGCCGCTATGAATTCTCTGGAAAAACTCATGTCAGCTAAGCCTCTTGAGGCAAATTCGTCGGCTATGAAGCCTGTTATGAATGGTATGAATGCGGTGAACGCCAACTTTGCTCCGAATCAAGCAGCGTCTGCTCAGGGGCAACCCCAACCAGACCAGGCTTCGAACCAAATACAGCCAAATCAGCAACAGTATGCCACAAACCAAATACCACCAAACCAACAACAGTATGCCACCAATCAAATACAGCCTAACCAACAACAGTATGCCACTAATCCAGCTACCATTGCCAACCAACCTCACCACATGCAACAGCCGCAACAAGTATACACTGCTCTCACAGACAATCAAGGTCGGCAAGTTCTGCAGCAAGAAACTAATGCACAGAATGACCAAGATGTCGAACCGCCCCAGCCCATGGCCCAAGGATATCCGAACCAAGTGCCTTGTGGCCGGGTTTACGAAAGAGAACCAATACTACCCGTGGACAATTCTAGATACAATACCATTGGACAGCCCATTGAACTCTTGCAGACGAGGAAATACCGCATGGCGGAACCAAACTTACCACAAACACTGTCTCCTCAGGGACCTCCTTCAAGGTTGAGGGTAAACAACAACGTCAAGTCAACTTTGAGCAAGACCTCGTTATATGCAAGACAGCAAGGGAGAACTGCAAGCCGAGCGCAGCTGCAGCAGGTCTACAACCAGTATAAAGGATCCCAGTCTTACACCAATCAGAATCAGTACGTCAAGGAGCCAGCTCAAGGGCACACAGCTTCTGATGGGCGGTTGAACGCTGCTCCACCAGTAACGGAAAAGCGACAGATTCCCGTGGAGAGGGTCGGAGGGGACACGGCGGCGAATAATCAAGCTTACGCGCCCGTGAAAGGGGGACATGCCGTTGGTCAAGTTGGAGACGTCGTTGCTAACAAGCCTGCTTCCCACAACTTCGATTTGGTAAATACACTTTTTTTAGTTTATAATGGCTTGCGGAATAATTATGTTGTCTGATAAAAGATATTTTTCTTTGTGTATTCGCTCAAAAAAACCCCGACTTATACGAAATCACCCAATCAATAGGTACCTAATTATGTAGCACAGTCAGCAACACAATTAACCAGTAATCAGTAATCAGTCATTTATTCGCTTAAACATGGTACGAATAGGTGGTTCAATAATATACAGAGCTACATGTTTGGTCACAAGGACATGCAAATATATATGAATGTCGTGTGTATCGCATGCATAACTTGCTAATACTAAGAATTTAGCTCATTAAGGTATTCTTGAACGGAGTAATAGGCTTTGATGCTAAAAAGTTATATAACGCAGTCTTAAATTCTTTATCGCTTTCTAATTTCAAAATATTTGCTGGCAGTTTATTGTATATTCGGGGTGACAGGTCAATTATGCTTTTTGATAGAAAAGCTGTTTTTGAAGCATTATAATTAATTTTCTCCTGATGCCGCAAGCTCTTAAATCTAGTATATTGGTCTATGTTATATTTGACATACAGTGATATTTCGTACACATACAGGCAAGGTAGAGTCAATATTTTAAGTTGTATGAAGTGGGGTTTGCATGAATCGATCGGTTTAATACCGCATACAGATCTTAAAAATTTCTTCTGACTCTTGAACACCATTTCACGATCTGTAGCATTACCCCAAAAGATCACACAGTATCTTAAAGTAGCCGTTACATGTGCGTGGTATACAGTCAACACGGCTGATTGGTTTACAATTTTTCTTAAATTATACAATGCGTAACTAAATTGATTAAGTTTTGTACATATATTTTCAATTTGATTTTTCCATGTCAGACTACTATCTAAACTTAATCCTAGAAATTTAGTAATGTCAGTTTAATTAATTATTTGGTCTTGGTAAGTAATAATCAAATTAGGTGTATGTTTTGTTCGTAATTTAAAGTTCATAATGTTCGTCTTTTCAAGATTTACATGTAAGTTATTCCGGTTGAGCCACTCAATTATAATATGTAAAGTCTGGTTTATATTGTCCTGATGTACATGCATGTATGTCTCTGTAAATATCACAGTGCTATCATCGGCGAATAATAACATTGGGTGATTGGCTCTAGGCAGATCATTGATGTATACAATAAATAGAAGAGGGCCTAAAACACTTCCCTGTGGTACACCATAGCTTATTTCTTCAAAATCAGACGAATACGTGATTTCCTTTTTGGTCTTCATACATATCCGATCGATTTGAGTGCATTGTTTACGTCCAGTCAAATATGATTTTATAAGGTTATGAACATTGCTCCGTATCCCGTATTGATATCATTTTGATAAAAGTATGTGGTGGTCGACAAAGTCAAAGGCTTTCGACATATCCATGTATACAGCACAGACAGGTACCGTTATACTGAACGGGTTTATCCACCTAGTTGTCCTAGTTATACTATCAGTTATACGATATTACAAAATTGGTATAGTAAAGAACTGTCAAGGTTAAAACCTTGGAATGTTTTGTCTGACGAGAACTATTATATATTATTTTCAGATGCCGACTAAAAGCGCCAACTTAAGGAACGGCCTACAAGACATGGTGTTCACGGCCTATCCCCAATCCACGGCTTGGTCCTTCCATGGACGCAGCGACCAGCCGAGACACAGCGTCAGGGCGTAACGTCTATTTTGTTTCGACTAATGTGAAGTTATTGTTAATGTTAAGTGGTGAACTGGTGAACAGTTCAGTCGTAGGTATTTATTTTGTGGATTTTGTGAAGAAAACCCCAAAAATATAGAAAGTTGCAAGGAATTCCGTATATTTAAAAAATCAAAAATAAAGTAAGTTGTGTGTTATACCGTTGTTTCAACTAACACTGTCACCTCCATAATGCCCATTTATTACACATCTTCACCGTTAATCAAACCACAGTCCACGCACAAATGCATTTATTTCAGACGAAAAAGTGTCCATAGCTTGTTAGTAACAAGAAAATTGTGACCGTGACATTTCTTGGTAGATTTGATAGAATCTAATTATGAATCCGAGTTTACTAAAAACGCGCGTTAAAGCGACGGCGCGATACTTTGCCATGCATTTTATAGCAGGCGTTAATCTGCTTAAAAGTACATAGCAAAGTATCGCGCCGTCGCGTAAACCGCGCGTTTATATACATACTAGCTTCTGCCCGCGACTCCGTCCGCGTGGAAATCGTTTATATCGCAGCTCCATACAAACTTCAACCCCCCCATTTCATCCCCTTAGGGGGTGATTTCCAGGATGAAAACTATCCTATGTCCTTCCCCGGGATTCAAACTATCTCCATACCAAATTTCATCGCAATCGGTTCAGCGGTTTAAGCGTGAAGAGGTAACAGACAGACAGACAGACAGACAGACACACTTTCGCATTTATAATATTAGTATGGATAGTAGGAATATACATATTTTAACATTTTCATGTGACCAGCAGCTGACGGGTTTTACACCACTGTACAGTCAGCTGACGATTATTTTTAGGTATAATATTGGATTAATTATCATTTGATGATAAAATGAATCGAGGGTAAATGGCAAAATGTTCTTCTTTTTTTTACGTGTTTGGGAGGCTGCTGCTGGTCAACCCACCGACGAAAACCCAGCTGACGTGCACGGGGCTTCATGATCAATGACATGATACAACATTCTGAACCTTCTCACAAGTTATCGCACGGGGGTCGATTGGTCACGAAAATCTGTTGCTAGCTCGCGGGCCAATCAGAATGGAGCTACTATATCTGCCACGCTGTCATAATCATAAGTACCTCAAGAAGTATAAAAAACGCTTGACGTAGAGAAATAAATGATAATTTGTTTGAGATTTATAGTGACTTCAAACGCCAATCTTCAAACTCGAACTCGCACTCAATATAAACGGTTCAACGAACGTGTTGGTATCGATACTATCGATAGTTGAAAGAGCAAACGAATCGAACGAAGTTCTCCGTTTCAGCTTGGGCCAAAGTTCTTTCGTATGTCCGGATTCCAACTGTCCGGCTGTTTTCCTGTACTCAACCGATTCTGTGAGCTGGTTTAATAGTTAATATAGTTTCTTTTTGTCGATTCAGCACAGTCCTTCTAATTATACTGTTTTAATTAGATAGAGACGGATGGTCTGTCTCGCCGTGAGAAAGCTCGCGCGTCGCGTCGTCTTGTGAACTGCGCAGTATTCGAAAAAAAGACAGGCTTGCAGCAGTTGCAGCAAGCAGCACACAGAGCCACTAGTTTTACCATAGATGTTTTGAAAATTAGCTGTGTAGAATAGTAGTACTTACTTTACTCTTTTGGTGTAGTACCAAAGAGTAAAGTAAGTATATTGTAGTACTCTCTGAGTGGCTACCGCGAAACGAAAACGAACTTCGCTCATGTATCTCCCTCTCTGTCGCTTGAACTAGCAAATGCGACAGCGACGGAGAAACACGAACGAAGATCATTTTTGTTTCGCGGTAGGCCCTCTGGTCCTCGCGGTGACTTCGCTGGACGACACATTATACAATCAATGTATTCTTCTAAATAGGCTTCGTTATTTGTTGTGACTACATGAGATATTTATATGTAACAAACGATAATACCAGCTATAGCGAATCACAAACCATTTGCATTTGTATTTATCGATGCTATCGATCTAAGTATCGATTCTGAGGTCATGGAAAGTTTATGTAAGCAATCACTACAACACTACTTTAGTTTGACGTTTAGCCGTGCGTGTTTGTAGACTTGCGAATTACCAGAGATTTCGATTTTCTGAAAGCATTTGAAACGTGAATTTTGTGTTGTTTCTTTTGATCATCAGTCAATAGCACGATAGGAGTGCTTTTACAATATTTGGATTGTTTTAGTGACGTGAAGCATAAGAAATATGTCTCTTTTTGGATCTTTGATGGGGGATGTTGAAGATGATCCTTTCTTCGGGTAAGTTCTTAATTTTGGCATTCTCTTGGTTATTCTATTTTGTAGCCAAATAGTGGTTTATTACAATCAAGTCGACGAAGACCATACCATAGCCACGTGATAGCCATTACTGTTAAGATGTTTTCAAGCTTTTTGTGTATGTAGGGTGACGTGACATTCGTATTTTTTGTGTAAGGGATGAAGCAATCTTTTTGAAAGCAATGGCTTTGCTAGATCCGTATTTGTTTTGCACACTGTAATATTTCTACAGGAATAATTTATTAGCCCTGGGGTATTAGAAATACAATTGATTTACAAATTTTACAAAGTATACACAAGTAATTTAAGTGTATGGGTAGATATTATTACCCTGGGTCTAGATAAATTTATATGGCACCATGCCGTTAAATGTATGATAATATATTTTGAACAAGGGCTAAAATACATTCAGTTTTGAGTTCAATGTTTTCTAAGTAGCACATTTGTAATTAACTGTTGCTGCTCTTCCATGGTTCTAATCATATTACATCTCATAAAATACATAACAGACTGATATCCTTTCATAGTTGAAAACATAATGTGGCTTTATTTCTATACTAGCTTCCGCCTGTGACTTTGTCTGCATGGACCCGGGATAAGAATTATCCTATATATTAAACCAGGTTATAAACTATCTCCATGCCAAATTTCATCTCAATCTGTTCAGCTATTTTTGCGTGACTAGTAACAAACATCCAAACTTTTGTTTTAGTAGGTAAATAAAAATGTATTTTTTTTATAGTATGGAAACAATGAATGTCTCATTACTAGGCTTAGGACATTTGGTAGCATACCGTGGTTCTAAAATCCATGGAGTCGCCGAATGTGAAATTTTCGAAGTGAACTTCAAAGTATGAAGTTATATTGAAGGCTTAGGACTTTTTGAAACATATCATGCTTCTATATTCTATGGAATTTTTAGTTGTAAAATAATATATAATAAAGAAAAAAGGACATTTCTTAAAAATAGTTATATATATTAATTAACAATGCATTTTATAACGGTGATATAAAAATTAAATCTAGAAAATATAACGTTAATTTCAACAGACGAAACGTGATTCACTCAACAAATCAAACTCCGCTCTATCCAGTATTTAATCTCGGAACTAGGAATATTATTAATTTTAGATAAAATCAAAAACCAATTTGACGGTCTTGTATCAAAAGTGTCAACCGATTATGTCAATATTTTTTAATTTTAAATTGCGATTTAATTTGCACTACTCACTAAACACGGGAATTAAAGAGGATGTATAACTACACTCAGAGGCAATGAAAACGGGTCACTTGCCATGGATTACTTTACAAAGTGACCCGTTTTCATTGCCTCTGAGTGTAGATAAATAATATTGTAGCATCACATGTGATCAGTAATTAGTATTATTATATAGGTTTGTGATAACATTAATTACGTTCGATTAAAATGCACTCAGTAACGATGTGGCAGTATGTATAAATCTTTATAGTTAATAAGACATCATACTTTTTGACTTTGACTTTGACTTCGAAATTTTTACACATGGCGACTCCAAAGATTTTAGAACCACGGTATGCTACGAAAAGTCCTAAGCCTACTCATTACATATTCTATATCATGCAAAAGTGAAGTTGTAATAAACTGTTTCTCCTGTAGTACTATAAGTTCCCTTGCACATCTGGGTAACCTGTGTGAACCCTACAACATAGAATTGTTATCGAGTAGAATTCTACTGCATGTTTGGCTTCTTTTTTTATATTAAACTGATGCTGTACTCAGCGAGTTACTCACACAACTCTCCTACCCAAAAAATAAACATATGTGAGTGATTGAATTTAAACTTTAGTGAGACATGTTTAAAATACTAGTAATAAATACATGGTTAAACTCACATTGAATGTCAGGACTGGATGTTTCACTCTTTGGGAGTTCTTCTTCATGATGGGTGTTTTGTGTGATTCATTACTATTTCATGTGGGTGTTTTCTTTTTTTTTATGTTTTATACCTACTCTCGCAATTTTTTTACCAAATTCAATAAATAGGAGGATGTTCTCAATTTGGTTATATTTTTTGAATACCTTGTTTAGAGCAATGTCTCTTACAACATGTCAATTTTGATCTCTTGCGTTGCCAACAAAACTTGTATATTTAGATTACCTACTTAATTAATTTAAAAAAAATACCGGCCAAGTGCGTGTCGGCCCATGCGCAGTGTAGGGTTCCGCAGTTGATTGTCTGTCATTGTTACATCGACACGCACACGCAAAGTAAATGGTGGTGGAATTTGAGTTTAGTGTCGAAGGCACCGGAAAGTTCTAGATACGATTATCGGATCCCTGTTGCTGACGTGTGTCGTGACTTGTCCACAGCTCCCACATGCGCCACATGCGGCACATGAACAACATGATGAACTCTTTGTTCTCCGACCCGTTTGGGATGCTCGGCTCCCCGCTGTCGCTCATGCCGCGCTCCGGCATGGGGTTGGGTGGCATGGGCATGGGCGGCATGGGCATGGCCGGCATGGGCATGATGCCGTTCATACCGCAGATGCCGCAAATGAACCGGCTCTTCTCTGGTGAGTGCATGATGAACTAACTCTCAGACCTTAATACTGTCGCGTTAGGCACTTGTAGGCGAGTACTCTCATAGTCATTTTTACTCGCGCGAGTAAAAGCGAGTAAGAATTACTATGAGAGTACTCGCTACTTGCCGGCGGTGGGACAAGTGCCTTAAGCTCATGCCGTGGGAATGCGTTACCGCATCTATGCATAGACATGATAGTTTTAATAATAAATTTAAGGCAATTGCAAAGCAAACTCTGGAAAAATGAGCCTATTATAAACTCAGTGAATACTTAGACGATAAAGACATATGGTCAAAGGCCATCGCTATACTTAAGAAGACTGTAAATGTATAATATTGTTTATTGTGTAACCTCTGACTTTCAAAAAGTGTTCTCTATGAATTCATTTTGACTAATACTCCAGGCAAAATACGGTTTTGTAAAACATTAATTTATAATAGCGTTTTTTTTGTTGATTTCATTTGAAAATGTTATTCTAAGATGATTTAGTCAAGAATCCGACAAACTTTCCACCCGGAAGTAATTATGTAGATTTAAATGAAGCATGCATTATCTTTTTTTGTACGATTTATCTTGAATATTATTATTATTTGCCTTAAGGTTTGACTGGTAGAGAATGCCATATGGCATTAAGTCCGCCTTTTGTACGATAAGTGTTCTTTTGTGCAATAAAGTTTAAATAAATAAATAAATAAATATTATAGAGCAAATGTAAATAAACCAAAATAAAGACAAAAACATAGATCTGTTATTGTTAATTAGCGTTAGGTACAGTAAAGTGAAAGAAAGTATATTGGTTTCAACTTACACGATTCTCACACTATATTTTTACTAAACCTCAGAGAGGTAAATAAATAAGTTGATTATATATTATGTGCTTGAATCTCGTTTAGTAAAATAATAGTGTGAAGGTAATGTAAGTACTTACATGGCAAATAGTTAGTCCGAACTCTAGCTTTAAATAAGCCATTAATGGCTTTAGCACAACATAAAACATGAAACTCTGCGATAAAATTATTTGGAACTTAAAAAAAAAAAAAAAAAATATTAATATTTTTACTGACTTTTTAGAAGCCAGTTAACTTATAATTTTTTCGATGTCTGAAATTTTGTCGGATTTTGTCGCTGGGTAACTATTTAATCCATACTAATATTATAAATGCGAAAGTGTGTCTGTCTGTCTGTCTGTCTGTCTGTCTGTCTGTTACCTCTTCATGCTTAAACCGCTAAACCGATTGCGATGAAATTTGGTATGGAGATAGTTTGAGTCCCGGGGAAGGACATAGGATAGTTTTTATGCCGGAAATCATCCCCTAAGGGGGTGAAATGGGGGGGTGAAAGTTTGTATGGAGCTGCGATATAAACGAGTTCCACGCGGACGGAGTCGCGGGCAGAAGCTAGTTGATAATATATCCGTTATACATAAAAAATAAGCTATTATAAATTATTTCCAAAATTGTAATTTTTTCCATACAAGTTGTCAGTTCATTGCCTGGACTATAAATGATTTTGACTTTGACTAACTTTATATTGATGATGTTCTCATGTCGGGTTTGGGAATCATTCATATAACCAACAACTTTTCGCATGTTTTTATTTCTCAATTTTTAAAAAGCTGTTCACTATTCGAGATTTAAAAAAAACATCGCGAAGGTTTGGTTTGTTTTATAACAAACGTGAAAGATTTACTGTTCCACAAAAAGGTAGGTATGTATTTCCCATATAATGAGAATAAGTGAAACTAATTATTAAAAAAAAAATGCTACGCATTAGTAAAGTGTGAGTGGGTGTGCAATAAAGAGTAATTGTATTGTGTTGTATTTATTGTACTGTTTTATAATATTATTGTTCGTGTACCTCAGCAGACCTGGTGGAAGGGCCCATGTCTGCGGGCAGCTCGTTCAGCAGCAGCACTGTCGTCATGTCCTCGGGAGGACCCCACGGGAAACCGCAGGTATCTATCTTATATTACCAGTAATCATTATTTTATAATATAGCACAGTGGTTCTTAAACTTTTGTTAGGCATAGACCACTTTCAGAATTTCAAAAATACCGCGGACCACTGTTTAAGAAAATGTTGAAAAAAAATCTACTACTATGTAGGTACTTACCTGCCTACGTTAAGAGTGAAGGAAGTGGCCGTGGGCCCCTAGCAATCATGTCACGGACCCCTAAGGGGTCCATCGACCACGCTTCAGGAAACCGCGATGAAATAGGTGGTAGTAGGCAGTAACTGTAAGAGTAAACTATGACAAAAAACGTAAGCGCATTACATAACTATATGAAAACAAAACGTACATCTCTGAAGGATATAGTATCCAACGTTCTAAGAGTGGGTAGGTATGCTCTGTCCCTTTTCCGCAAAACGCACCTTCATATGAAACGATTGTCATTTACTCAAGCGTTACTCTCTCTAACAAGCAACAATAAAACGGTTGTAGCTTCGTAATTTTCTGAGATATTTGAATCGGATTTTCGTCGTCAATAATTTTTGCCTTCTTTCTTTTGAAGTAAAATACATTTAAGTCTACACCCCTATTATAGTAGCCAGACGGAGACAGCGAATTTTAACGTGCTACGCATAAACCTAAGCACTTATCGTTATGAATAATGTAGGTGCGTTTTAATCAGTAGTGTCATATGTGGTAAGGACGACGGCCGCGGTCAAGGTCGGGCAAAATTGAACGTGTAGGCAGTTTGCCAATGCCGTGCAATACGAGTCTAATGGAAAATTATGATTCCGTTGATACAAAATACGGTTGTTATGATGTAAGCTTCAATTTGGGCGGGAATCAGTGTTGCCATACCGACAAAACTTGTGAGAGTATATTGTACCCTATTTATCGTTTTTTTTCGTCGTCAGTTATGTAGGTACTTGTTGATTGAGTTGGCTGATGTGAAAAAGGAAAAGAAAAAAAGAAAATTGCATATAATCCTGTTTGGTTTCTGGCAAACATTAAAATACATAGTCTACAATTTTGTTCCTGAAAATAGTATCAAGTATCAAGTTAAATTGACGTTATCCCAAAGCTCAGAAGCAAAAATGAATAAAACTTCACAAATGTACGTATTTATCGACATTTTTCTTTTGGTGTTGTTTTATGCAAAAAACTTGTTTTTTAGGCTGAGTGTCCAGCGGAGCGGTGTGCGAGGACATAATCCACCAATAGGAATTAAGCGACGCGTGAATCTAGCAATACTATTGGTGGATTCCTCGCACGCCTAGCTGCCTCGCACAGCTCTAGTGGATACTGGATACTCACCTACACGGGGGCATAGAATAAATAATAATACTACGTACAGAAGGTTCACATTTAAGAGGCTGACAAGACCTAATTTTGTTGAAATTGATGTTTTTTAAGCAGTTTTTTAAGAAAACCTGTATGTTCTAACACATCAAAAAATATATATGTTAATATTCACCATATTTCAAAGACCGTAGACGGACTCGATACATAATTGGACGAAATTGGCTCGATAGAAAATAATTGCAAAGATTGGTCTTAAAATCATCATTAAACGGTTCTACGAGGGGCGGCTGAAAAGTAATCTCCTTGGTTAAAAAAATATGCGAAAATGATACTGGCTGAAATGCATTCTTGTTCTTTGGTTATTCTTTTTTTTAATTATTTGACGTTCATTTGTTTTTTCCGTTCCATTTTTCTACAATTCTCGAATGTTTGCGACATATCGGTTGAAAAAATGAATATCGCTAAAATTGAACATCGTGCAGTGATTAAATTTCTAACAAAAGAAGGAAATACTCCCTCACAGATCCGAGAACGTATGATGTGTGTGTTCGGTAGTTCGTGCCCTTCCGAATTTACTATAAAGTTTTGGTCTAAACAATTTAAACTCGGTCGTGAGAGCTTGGAAGATGACGCTCGTAGTGGAAGGCCGGTTTCTGCGGTTACAAACGAAAATGTAGCCAAAGTTAAAAAAATAATTTTAGAAGACCGACGAGTGAAGCAGTGGGAGATTGCTAGAGATGTGGGCATCAGTAAAGAAAGAGTCAATGAGATAATTCATGTGCATCTGAATATGTCCAAGGTGAGTGCACGTTGGGTCCCCAGAATGTTAACGGCGTTTGACAAGGACCGACGTGTCAAATGTTGTGAGGAGTTTTTGGAAATGAGTCGAGGTAATGAGGAAGAAATTGTTTCTAAAATGGTGACGTGTGATGAGACCTGGATTCGACAGTGGGACCCCGAAAGCAAACAAGAGTCTTTGCAGTGGAAATTCAAGGATGAGAAGCCTCCTCGGAAGTTTAAGGTCAGGCCGTCGGCAGGCAAACTTATGGCTACCGTATTTTGGGATACAGAAGGAATTTTACTAATAGATTATTTACCAAAAAAAAGGACAATGAATGCTGAATATTATTCCAGCTTACTGCATCAGTTACGAGACGCGATAAAAGAAAAGAGGAGGGGTAAACTTAGCAAAGGGATCCTGATTTTACACGATAATGCACCTGTGCATACCGCCCGCACAACAATGCTTACCATGAAGGAATTAGGGTTCGATGCCGTTAACCATCCACCTTACAGTCCAGACCTAGCCCCATGCGACTATTTTTTATTTAGACACCTCAAAAAAGATCTCCGAGGAAGACGATTTCTGACCGATGACGAAATGAAGGCTGCAGTTAGTGACTTATTTGACGAGAAACCGAAAGATTTTTTTTTTCATGGGTTAATGTCAATATTTGACAAATGTAATAAGTGTATTTCACTAGCAGGGGACTATATTGAAAAATAAAAAAAATACATACATGACAGTCTTTTGTTTCATACTTAGGTAGATTTCTTTTCAGCCGTCCCTCGTATGTCTTTATTTTTTTAACGTATGGGTCTGCAATTAAAAACATGAAGTCAACATATTCATACCTAAAACGCTAACGAGTCATATTTCTCAATAATCCACACTTTTTTTCATTTCAATATTTATTAGTTATAATTGACGAGCGGTTAGCCTAGTGGGTAGTGACGCTGCCTACGAAACTGAAGGTCCTGGGTTCGAATCCCGGTAAGGGTAAATATTTGAGTGATGAGCATGAATATTTGTTTCTGAGTCATGGAAGTTTTCTATGTATTTAAGTATTTATATATATTATATATATCGTCGTCTAGTACCCATAACACAAGCCTTAATGAGCTTACTATGGGACTACGTCGATTAGTGTAAGATTGTCCCCTAATATTTATTTATTTATATTTATTTATGTAGGGAAGGATGTTTGTGATATAATTAAGGTACGCTGAATTTATCAAGGTGTAAAAATCATTATATCTTGACGATTACTGGTTCTAATGTTTCGCTCGGTACCTGTGTCGCCATCTATGAGTTCTTTTTAGTAACAATTATACGTTGTTCGAGTTGGGAGGCCATGTCTCAAACCAAGCCCCTGTCAGCCCGTCTAGCACAACTCTCTCTCGCGGTGAAGTAAGGCACAGCGAAATGTCATCCCGCTCGAATGTGGCAGCCCACCTGGGGAAGTACCTCCGCCTTGCAGAAGACCACAGCCATAATAACACTACTACTTGCTCTGTAGTATAGTAGTGTTGTGTTCCTGGATGTGAGGTATATTTTATAAGTTAAGTAAATGCAATTAAATTTATACTAAACCCATGTAACTCGTAATACCTACACGTGTGAGCTTTCAAGCTTGCTACGTATTATTGGGTACTGTCACTAGATGGCGCCATCACGGGTCGCGATTTTTGAAGTGAAAACTTCTTTAGCGGCGCTGAGCACTTTTTGGGATGGGAAAAAATTGTTAAATACGCGACAGAGTTTTGTGACGTCAGATGTGAAGGAGGTCACTTTTTGCTGCTAGCCGATTCAACTTCCTTCAAAACTGAACGCTATTCGTAAGAGTATAAAGCCGTTAAACACTTTGCAATAGCATATTCTGCAAATAAATTTTTAATAATACCAACGCGTCCTTCACCGTTTTGCTATTGACAAAATTCGAATAGTTCGAATTTAGACGTTATTCCTAAAGTGATAAAGCTTTGAAAAATATTTGGCAATGGCAAAAACAAATTGGTATTGTGTTTGCCGCCGCCCGGAGCCGGCGGTCCGTCGCACCCTACGCGCCCGCGGGCCGTCCGCCTAATTAATTGATAATTGTTTATAAATTTGCGTCAAATTCATTTTTAGGGTGACACCGTAAGATGTCACGTGACCTGATCGAAAAACTGTTACAATGTTATTGCGTTTTCACTTCTGCCGGCACTCCCGGAGTGCAACCCGGTCTTTTTTTTTTGGTTTGGTTATGTATATTTTTGTGTGATGTGTAGGTAATATTGTCTCAAAAATACTACTTTTATATCAAAAAAATCAAAAATACATAATCGCGCGTCTATTTGTTGCCCGGGAAGTCAATGCCATCTGGTGATATCTCAATGTATTACTAAAACTATCAGGTAGGCTGACAGCGTCATAGCCGTGGTAGCTCGGATACTGCATCTACTGAGGCCGTAGACAAGGTTACAATCGACAAGCGCTAACGCCAATAGAAAACTAATAAAATGTATGGGAATGACAGATGCCGACGAAACACTTTTCGTTAACATCTGTCATTCCCATACATTTTATTAGTTTTATATTGGCGTTAGCGCTTGTCGATTGTAACCTTGTCTACGGCCCCTAGTGTAGCTACGGGACTAAAATTGTATACAGAATTGCCTACATTAGGACGGTACGCTTTTGCTCTATGAGTTTGGGTATCTGTCTCGTATTCTTTGATCTGTGGTTTGAGAGAAGCGAGGCATCTACTTATGCCATTGTTATGTTGACTCCAGGTGTACAGCTCGACCAGCAGCACCAAGATCGGCCCCAACGGAGTCAAGGAGACGCGAAAGACCCTGCAGGACTCGCGCACTGGCACCAAGAAGATGTCCATCGGTAAATAACACCGCCCATGCTATGTTTTTTATTTTTTTCCCTATATGGCAACACTAATATACAGGGTGTATCAAAATTGGGGTGTTAACCGATCAACGGCATGTTGAAATGCATAAATGCATTTGTTTATTTATTTATTTTTCATTTGTTTTTGTTTACATTGAAATGTTTGTTTCTGTTTACATTAAGCCGGGTCCGCTGCGCCGCGTTTTTGATGTTTTTGAACATCTAACATGTAATCCGCCAGTTTAGGCAAACAAATAGGGTATTGTTTTGAATGGCAAAACATGTTAGATGTTTAAAAACCTCGAAAACACGGTGCACCGGACCCGGCTTAACAGTCTTTGTTTTTGTTGACATTGTTTGTGTGTGACAGCAAAAACGTAAAAGCTGCACAGCTGTGCGCGCAGCGGTTGAAAATGAAATAAACCCTCCCACCCTATACCCTCGCTGGGGAGTGTTGTCATACACAAGCAATGTCAACAAAAACAAAGACTGTTAATGAAAACAAAAAATAGAAAACATAATAAAATGCATATTTGGAATGGCAATGCGCTACCGAATATGGCCTTTTTTTTTTTTTTTTTATGATATAGGAGGCAAACGAGCAGACGGATCACCTGATGGTAAGCGATTACCGCCGCCCATGGACACTTGCAACACCAGAGGTGTTGTGAGTGCATTGCCGGCCTTTAAGATGGGAGTACGCTCTTTTCTTGAAGGTTTGAAGGTCGTATCGGTCCGGAAATACCGCAGGCGACAATCCATTCCACAGTTTAGCTGTGCGAGGCAGGAACCCTCACACCCTACTCGCTCACACCCTATTTTTGATACAGCCTGTATGCTACTATGCCAAGCAGTGGTCTTTCGGCTGATATGATTATGATGAATGATGATGATATGCTACGTCTATAGACGTTGTGCACGTGAACGGGTTAGTGTATACTATTATAAAAAAAAAAAAAAAGGAAAAGTATGTCAAATTGTAACTTTACATATGATGGGTAATCGGTACCAGTTATCCAATTTCACAAATTCTTATACCTGTGTATTGAATGAAATTTCTAGATGGATATAGGCTATATTTTATCCTGAACAGAACAGATTAGTAGTTCTGAAGATCAATTTCCATATCAATATTATAAATGTGAAAGTGTCTCTGTCTGTCTGTTACCTCATCACGCTTAAACTGCTGAACCGAATGAGATGAAATTTGGTATGGAGATAGTTTGAATCCCGGATACGGAGACATAGGATAGTTTTTATCCCGGAAATCGTCCACTATGGAGCTGAAATGGGGGGTGAAAGTTTGTATGGAGCTACGATATAAACCACGCGGACGAAGTCGCGGTCAGAAGCTACATATAAGCATACAAAGCTACACACTTGCAAACTTTTTTTTGAACGATTGGAACTAGTGATAATAAGTTTCTGTCAAAAAAAATGTTTGCCTCAAGCTTTTATTGCCAACTGTGCCTAATTTTCTGTATACGGTCATCAACTGCTCGTTGCGACGAGTACGTCGGTTAAGTACTGAATTCCCATGGCCACCTTCTGTCTCCATCATCAGATCAGCTCGATGGTACCATAATATTGAATTGTCATCCAAACTATGGGGATGCCTTGATTTGAGTCGTACACGCCCCCTAGAGAGAGACACGCTGATGCCTTCCGCCCACGAGAAAAAGAGATGTAACACTCTTCGGGAATCACTGTTTTGGACAAATTTCGATAAATACCTAACTTAGTGAAGGTTTATTAAAATTTCATAAAGTGAGATTTTAGATGAGATAAAATACTATAAGTAGTATTTACTTGATTGTGTCGTAAAATAATGTATCGTTTGAGTAGGCTGAGTAAAAAAAGGAAACTACAGACCCAACTAGATTTTTTTTCTATCGAGGAAATTTTAAGCAATCATGTATCCATAAAATCAGATGAACAATCATAAAGTCAAGAATCATATATCTGAAAATCAGACCTTATTGTTTCTTAATCAAGTCAGAACGGCGTTTCAAAGCACGCGATAATTTCCAATGCACCGCTTTAAGCCCAAAATTTCAGCTCAATCGGTTGAAGATATAGCTTCAAAATAGAGTTGCAAGATTCCACCCAGACAAATGTAGTAGTTACATTGCAAGTTAAATAAAAGCTTGTAAAAATAACATTTGACCCGCTATTCAACTAGTATTATGAATAGTATTTGACGACCGGTTAGCCTAGTGGGTAGTGACGCTGCCTACGAAGCTGAAGGTCCTGGGTTCGAATCCCGGTAAGGGCAAGTATTTGTGTGATGAGCATGAATATTTGTTTCTGAGTCATGGATGTTTTCTATGTATTTAAGTATTTCTATCTATTATATATATCGTCGTCTAGTACCCATAACACAAGCCTTATTGAGCTTACTATGGGACTAGGTCGATTTGTGTAAGATTGTCCCCTAATATTTATTTATTTATTTAAGTAGGTATAACGCCATCGCAGTGCCTCCTATACGAACATTCAATACTGAGTAAGCAATTAGCGACAGGTTTACATTTCTAAAGTGCTAATTTCAAGGCCAATTGGCACGTAGACTAAACATAGATATGTACCGTAGAACGAGGTTTTATGATTGAAACAACAACTTAGAGTAGTTTTTTTTTTTTTTTTTTTTTTTAATTTATTTCTCAAAAAAGAAGTATGGTACATTTTAGGCTTAAATTAGGTTCGCCAAACTTACGTTTAACGGCGAAATGAGGCACTCATTTTCAACGTTAGTACCTTGATCTAAATTACATGATTAACTTATAATATTACTAAGGTTAATCATAATTACAGTTATATCATATTAACACAGTGTATGTGTGTATAATATTTACCCAACCTACTTATTCAGTCATGCGTGTACCCAATAGTCTCTAAATATAATTTATTTAGAGAGTAAATGTTTACTAAGCAGAAACTAACGACATTCCAAATTTCGATCAAAGTGGCTCAATGCTACGATGATGGGTCAGGAATTTATTGAATTGAAACAAAAGAAGGTCGCTTTGCAGGCCTCCAATTTTGCATTATATTTCATTATGTGTCCCTCGTCTCTCCGCACCTGAAACATGATACTTCGCTGCTAATTATAAGGAACGGAACGTCAATATTTCATTGCATGCTTGAGAAAAGTAATTGAATGTATTGTACAGGGTTGGGCAGTATTTCAATTATAGCCCGACAAGTCCCTATTTAACCATGAGGTAGTGTCGCTGTAAACCGCGTTATATATGGCAATAATAATAATAATAATAAATACTCTTTATTGCACCACTACAAGAGAGAAACATCTTACAAAAAAAAATGCTTAATAAAAAATGGTAACAACAGGTGATCTTATCGCTTTAAAGCGATCTCTTCCAGACAACCTTTGTACAGGACGAAACACTTAGAATTTTAAACAGGTAGTGCAGGAATTCATCAAGAAGAGCATACTAACACATCAATCTTTCAAATATTACTAAACAGGACACACCTAATAAATGAATAAATACGCAGACATATATACAACCATACATACATAAATACATACAATATACATACATACAATACATAAAAGGCAACTTAAGGGAGAGGCAGGTAATATTGTTTCAACAGATTTTTGAAAATAGGAAGAGATAATAGAGAGAATAGAGGCAATAATGTACATACATGTATAGTCGGGACAGTGTGTATTGGCATTGTGTTGTTTGTTGAATGTAAACATTTTATACTTTAATATAAATACCTGATATTTATGTATTTTTCTAAATGTGACTCTGATGTGTCGCTTTCAAGACGCCGACCTCAATTATAAAACGTTCGGTCTGGGATTCGATTAAAGGACTTTTTTACTTTTTCTATATTTATCTTAAATTCTTATTACAATATTTTAATAAGAAAAGAAATTACTAGTTAAATCCAACCAAACTAACCAGTTGTTCTATCAATACCTACGACCGCACTATACAATGTCAGTACCGGTCATGTCAACAACCAATTTCAAGACATTGTTTATAGAAATACTAGACAATCCGGCATCCTTTTTTTGCTGTAAATAGTCAATTATATTCAAAATAAGCTTCCTGACATCACTATGCATTGCTTTCGTCATATTTATTGTAATTTATTTTACAGTACATATGGTGCTACTTTCCCGCACTAGTGCGGAAAAGTGCACTTTCCGTGCATATGTCTAAACTTTAAGGAGCCATATGTACAGTAAAACGTTGTACAATACACGTGCGAATAGGTAATTCGCACCTCGTGTCGATTCAAAACACTCCCTTCGGTCGTGTTTTAATTTATCACCACTCGTTGCGAATTTCCTATTTTCGGCACTTGTATCGTAAATAACTATTACAATCTCGAAGTATTTCGTCTTCCTTGCTGTTTGTTTACATCGATGACATTCGATGACTTCTAACGTCTGTTGTCAAAGAGTACTCCTTGCCAGTAAAAGAAATTAGTTCCATTAAAATTCCGCAACCAGTCAAAAAGAAACTTGTCAGGCTATACATGTATTTGAAATACAAATACGTATTTTGGTTTCAAATACCGCACTCACATGTATTTAGTATTATTATTTCAAATACTCAAGTTTTAAAATACATTTCCACTAAAATATATATTTTTTTGAATTTTATAATCGTATAACCGGTATAATGGAATGTATTTAGAGTGAAAATTGTAGTGGCTATATCTGCGAATATAGAAGTAAATATGGTCGTTAGACAAAGCCACTAGGAGCGATTGCAGACCCCGTATCATGGTCGGCCTTATCACACGATAAGTGACAGGATAGAGCGTCCGTCACTGGCTGACACCGTTCGATAGAACGAGACGACGCTCCTATCTTGTCACTTATTGACCTTGCTAAATCAGGCCACTGACTGTATTTTGTATTTTATATAAAAATGCTTAAAATACTGTATTTTTAACCCCCGACGCAAAGAGAGGGGTGTTATAAGTTTAACGTGTCTGTGTATCTGTGTATCTGCCTGTGGTATCGTAGCTCCCAAACGGATGTACCGATTTGAATGCGTTTTTTTTTGTGTCATAGATAATTTTATCCCGAGCGTTCTTAGCCATGTTCCATGAATATCTGTTCGGTCGTTTTTGAGATATTGGACTTTGAAATGAAAACGTCGTGGGTTTTTCTACTTTTCTAAGGTATATTCAAATACACAACAAAAATATTTTGTATTTGAGTTACAGGCCTTTTGTAATTTGTATTTTAATTAAAGTAAACCTTGTATTTTGGCCAGCCCTGATTTAGTATAACGTTATGGACAGGGCACCACATCGGAGAGCGCGCGCACGTGATCGAGAAAGAGCAAAACGTGTACTCGGGAGACCGCGAGGAACACGAGGAGTTCATCAACCTGGACGAAGACGAGGCCGAGGACTTTGACAGGTATACCAACTTAACTTAAACTATTAGAGCGCGTTCAGACTGGCGGGAACCGCGCGGTTCCATAATCGCGCGATTCCCGCGCGGTTCCATATTTAATTGAAAGCGCTCAGACATAACCGCGTGGTTGCCGCCAACCAACCGCGAGAAAATACATTACTATTTAAAGCTTGAACTCGCCAAAACGTGGTCACATTTTTTTTTATTTACTTAATATACCAACTATTTAGTACTTATTTTAAAATCTCCATGGTACGATGATTAAAAAATATTATGACAGAGTCTCATTCGTTCATTTGTTTTCGTGATGGCGAGCTCTGAATATCAAAATCCACATTTAAGCTATAGATCTCACGTTATCCACGTTAATCCCCTAGCCTGATCCCCCAGGGGAATTAGCGGCAATTATTTTATATTCAACTAGGAAAAAATGATAATGTTCGGTTATGGCGCTTCGCCGGACGCTACCGCGTCACGCTCGCTTCGCTCGCTCGGCTCGCGCGCTGTAGGGTCGCAGTTCAACTAACAACCTAACCGTTTTTTTCCCCTGTGGGATCAGGCTAGGGGATTAACGTGGACAACAGCATAGATCTCTAGCAAAATTGTTAAAATATCCACAATCCACCGTATGTTCGGTCCTAAAAACGTTTCGGGAACGTTTAACGTTAGAACCGAAGCCAGGAAGCGGAGAAAGCAAGGAGTAAAAGACAAAAAAAAGGAAGCCCGGGTCTTGCAGCTTTTTAGAGCGGATCCGAAGTTATCATCACGTGATGTTGCAAAAAAGGTACAAATGTCGCAATCTTACATACAGAAAGTTAAGTCCAGGGCCGGATTAAGATCGTACAAGGCCCAAGCTGCACCTAATCGCGGTGCTAAGCAGAATTTATCCGCAAAAAGAAGGGCACGAAAATTGTATGGCGAACTTTTAACAAAATTTGAATGCGTTGTACTAGATGACGAAACGTACATAAAAGCAGACTTTAAACCTGGGCAAGAATTTTACACTTTTACGAGTCGTAAAAACGCTCCAGAAATTTGCAAAAAGAAAATGAGATCGAAGTTTCCAAAAAAGCTCTTGTTATGGCAAGCCATTTGCCTGGGCTATAAGCGGGAGGTATAATGAATGACTAAGGCATCTATAAGTATGTATGCTGCACAAGCGAGAGACACATCGTCCGACATCGTGGAGTACCAAACCAACACTGCGCTGCGCAGATCCGGAGATCCGGCTTGTCAGCGGCCTTCTCGTACACACTAGAACCTTGTTACTGTATCTGTTTGGTTACAGTTATAGCTCGCAAAATGAGTACGCTCGGTGAAAGCGTTCCGGTGACGTCGTGAGCGTGAACTGAAGCCCGCGTACACACTACAACCTAGTTACTGTATCACGCATGTTCGGTTACGGCTCGCTAATGTAATACAAATTTTCAATCTGTCGAATCTTACGGTCACGTGACATGTTGCGAGCATCTCTCGAATCTCACGTCTCACGGTCTCGTGACATCTTACGGTCACGTGACCTGTGGCGAGTTTAATTTTTCCCCATCGCAAAAAGTGCACAGCGCCGCTAATGAAGTTTTCACTTCAAAAAATCGGAAAACTTTCATGTCTCGGCCGCAGTGCAATGGACTGGCGAATGACTTGCACGTCTGAATCGGAGGCGACGCCTTCGAAGATACGAGTCAGTTTCTATCCTATATGATAACCGGACGAGTGAGTTCGTGGGCCTAGTTTCGAACGATACGAGTTATCTTCTATCCTCTACAAGCATTGGTGGTCTCGCAGGGAGTTCCAGGAGAGGTCGGGCAGCTACGCCAACCGCAATGCGGCGCTGACGGCTGCGCGCGCGCCCATGCTCGCCATCGAGGCCGCGCCGCTGTCTGCGCCCGCGCCCGCGTCCGCGTCCGCATCCGCACCTGCGCTGCCGCAATCCAAGTCAGTATCTAGCTCACTTCAACGGCTCACCGACCCCAAGCGAGTGTAGGCCTTCGTCTCTGACGCGACTTGTTGCCATGTCTGCCGATACATTTAGGAGGCTAAGGATTCCTTACAGGGATAAGTACACCTTTGTACTTTGATCTATTGTGTGACATGTTCAGGTAAATTACTTTCGAGACGTTTTTGCATTTGTAGTAGTATTTGCATATTTACAGGGACACACGGTACACGTTGACGTACACAGACACACGTATGTGTGTGTGTGAGGCTGGCTACATCACAACTACAAATGCAAAAAGGTCTCGAAAGTAATTTACCTGTATATTCTTATCATGTTATTGTGTACAATAAAGTGCTTATGTAACCAAAAGAGTATTAAGGCCGAAACGCACTGACAGCGACGGAGCGGCGCGGAGGCGGTACCCGGTTGTAATGTTCGAGCTAGTATGAAAGGATCCGCACAGAGCGGCGCGTATTCTGTGCGGACCCTTTCATACTAGCTCGAACATTACAACCGGTACCGCATCCGCGCCGCTCCGCCACCGCTGACAGTGCGTTTCGGTATGTAGGCATGAATGTGGATGGACTGTGTGGGAGACGATATCAAGAAAGAAGTGAGCGATGACATGACGGCGGCAGAAGTATGGAAGAAAAAGACATGCTGCGCCGAACCTAATTAAAAGGGATAAGGGCAAGGAAATTTTGGCATTTTCAAATATCAACGTGGTAGCAAACGAACATACAGTCTGCTTGAAGCTAGCTCCATAAGTCATGTTTTACACTTAGGGTGGGATGCACCAAACGGATAGTTTTCTTTACCATGTTACATTTTGACACATTTTCTATGGGTAATCTGTCAAAATGTCACTGCTGGTAAGGAAAACTGTCCGTGGATTGATTATTGGGAATGGCCGTAAGAGGGATGTACAGCTAGCAGCTCGCGACTGACAATATGTAATTTTTATATGAAATTTCCATTTCGGGAGAAAACGTTTTCCACTAGCTAAATCTTAACAAATCACTTTGATTTTGATGTCGATCGCTTCAGCATCAGATTTCTAGGTTTATAGGTTCCGCTTTAAAAAAAAAAAAAAAAAAATTATGTGCCTATAAATTTTAATTTATTGCAAATAAAAAAAAAGGAAAACCTATAAACCTAGTCTTTCATTGTGTCAATTAGGTACTAAAAAATCATTGAGATTAAAAATATTTAGAAGTGGAACGATTTATGGACGAGTACGTATTATTCCAAAGGTATACTTCCCTCTTAATATCTGAGTGTATCGAAAGCTTGACATGTGTCTATTAATGACAGCCGCCGGCGCCATATTAATCCACCCTTAATGATTGGATGATTAGATTGCTGACAGAAAGAGACAATTGGGCAGTCCCTCGTTTCTCTCTTCGGGATCTCTAGCCACCAGGAACACAATACCTACAGAACAAGTAGTGTTGTGGCTGCGGTTTTCTGTGAGGTGGAAACACTTCCTCGGTTAGGCTGCTAATAATATGAGCGAGATAGCATCCTGCTATGCTCTATCTCAACACCTCTGCTGTACAAATGATACAATTTAAACTTTTACACTTCACGCACAATTGTACACAATATGATATACAATTATATTCTTCCACCTACTGTATACCATGTAGATGTTCTTAGCACTATTATGTAATTGATTTATATTTGATGGTTGCCACAAAGCTTTGTAGTTTATTGATAATTTTGTAAAGAAAATGAGCATTTTTCATTGCCCTTTTTTCACTCGTGTAAAAGACGCTTACGCTATTTTATTCTAGAATATTCATTTATGATTTTTGAATTAACTGGAGTATAATGGTAGAAATAATTTGGAATTGCCCATTCAGATTTTGTTCAAAATATAACTAAATTTCGGGATGGTTAGATTCCAAACGAACAAATTATATTTCACTAGCTTCCCCCACCCGCGACTTCGTCGGTGTGGACCCGGGATAAAAACTATCCTATATTTTCCAGGCTACAAACGGTCATTGTGCAAAATTTCATCCAAATCTGTTAAGCCTATACATACAAACATCTAAAGATCCAAACTTTCATCGTATACTAAACAGTTCAATGTGCTCACTTTTTTTACAAATGGTTGCATATCTTGATCAGAAGCTGATAATCTGGGCAAAAAACCTGTTCCCTTCTGATAAGGCCAAAAATGTAGGTAATTGGGTATACACCCACTGTACAAGGTACAGTCAAGTGCAAAAATATGTACATATTTATGAGCGGAGCCCGTGATTTTCATGCCGATGACATCAATTTGACGTCAAGCTGCATATAGGTGATCCCAAATAGTTTTATTGTAGTTATTAATCATTAGTCGTCAATCATTTAAATCATGTACAAATTACTTCAAAAGTAATCTATTCACACGTGGAATAATTAATAGGTAGCTACTTGAAGGAATTCTGTTTTCTACGTAATTATTGAAATGTGGTAACAATACCGTTTAATAAAATGTATGTATAAAAACAAAACAAATAGTTTAATTTACGTTTCACGTATCAAGTATTTTTTACATGATTAAAATGATTGACGACTAATGATTAATAATTACAATAAAACTATTTGGGATCACCTATATGCAGCGTGACGTCAAATTGATGTCATCGGTAGACCCCGCTATCGGCGGTGCAAAATGGTAGCTGTCAACTTCGAGCCATCCTTAGGGATGGGTAATAAAATATTTTGAAATATGCTACATGTCGATAATTATAGCTATACATATGTCGATAATTTTTCTTTACCATAATGATAGTCGATGACTTTAATTAAACGTGTTTATTTTATAAAATATGACTATATAATTACAAAAAGAACATTTATTAAACATTTTTACATTTTATAAATAAAAATCTTCAATCTTTCATCATTACTAAGAAATTATCGTTTTCATAGCACAAACCATTCATAAATGAATTAAAAACAAAATGTAAATCTCTCTTATTTCCACCAAAGGGGATACCGTATTCTTAATGAATGATCAGGTTTTTGTAGATTCTCTGCAAAAAAACATGTTAAATTATAGTCAAATAAATGGTAATAACGATAAAAAACGTACCTATACATAAAAAACGAATTATACAGAAAAATCAAGTATCGATATCGACAGAATAAATACTTTTACCTATCCCTAAGAACTTGACCGCTACCATTTTGCACCTCCGAGCACCTCTAGTCATCGGCATGAAAATTACGGGCTCTGTTTATGAGTAAGTTGTATGCACCCATATTACACTTGACTGTACTTTCAGGACCCAAACACTTGATGACTCGGCAGGGCAGCTTCTGGTTAAGATATAGAGAGTAGCTGGCATGTCTAGAAGTGCTGACTTTTACTTTTGCACATATAACATTATATTTATTATTTGCACAGACTTGGAATATTTATTTTCAGATTATGTATATATGGGGCTGTCTATAACATAAGACATTACATTTTTCATTACAGTCTGTACCACTCGAAAAATGTCTTATGTTATACGTATAACAAGTTCGTATCTCATCCATGCGATAAGCAACCTTAATACATAAGCACAAGGTTGAATTTCCGAGTGACGTTGATACGAGCTTGTTCCCTCTGTTGCTAGGGTCGCCATCAACTAAGGAAAGGATAGTAGGCGGACCCACAGACGGACGAATGGATAGGCAGACAATTTTTTAATATATCCCTTTACATTGTTGTTTAAAAAAACATTTGGTCGTGTAATTTTACATGTTTCAACTGTTTTTTTTTTTGTAATTCGTTTTGGTTATTGAAAGTTCTCTTTAAGGACTTCTCGTACTTGCGTACGAATTTGTTGTCAGTGAAATTCGAATCAAGCCGTTAACAAAATACAGCGGAATTTCACTTATACAAAAAAAAAAACATGCAACTTTGGGTTTTCTATTCTTCTCGTGTTTGTTTCTATAAAAAGTTTAAAACTACATAGAAATACAACGCCCATTCAAAATCGTGACTTTAAAACAAACTCCCTTTGCATGCCCTAATCCGGACCAATCCAGTAAAATCCAAGATGGCGGCCCTATCTGTAGCTAGCGCATGTATTTCAGTTCAAGTACAAGTAGCGAAAGGCGCACCATACGGCCCGAGCCGCGCCGCCCGCTCCGCGCTCCCGCCAGCCCGCTCGCACACAGCGCCAACAGGTGAGAGAGAGCGAGACGACGTGCTAACACTCACCACCGCTAAGATCATTCGGTAGAGATGCAGTGAGGGTGAATAGACACTGACGGATTTTTAAATCTGAACCACTCAAGAGCAAATAAAACGGAATTCTACAAAGGATGTAGCTTTTTACCCGATTGTCCTAGAAGGAGGGTTATGTTTTTCGAGCGTATGAATATATGTATGCATGTATGTAATTTTCTTATCCACATAAATACATATGCAAAGTATGTATGTGTAATAGTGTATAAGAAATTGAATTGATGACTCGACTCTGAACAAAGATTTTGCTTTAAAGCCCAACATCTCGCAAACGAATCACTAAATTGAAAAACCGTTTTAAGAAACCCATAATATTTTAGAACAAGCTATCCAACGATACTCCACACTATGGGTTTAACGAGAAAAAAAATACATGAGCTAAGCCGACAGGCAGACGGACGGACGGACGGCCAGACGGATATGGCGAAACTATAAGGGTTCCTTGTTGACTACGGAACCCTAAAAACAGTAGGTTTTCACTTATTTTTGCTATTGAGTGTTCGTTTCCAGTGACTGAATTCGGTCCGTGTGAGTTCAGCCTAAGGATACATTCAGTAACCTAAAATCAATTAACGGGCTTATTCATGTTACATTTCTCACCTTGACAATTAAAATAAAAAAAAGGCCTCGTCGGCGAAAACCACCGTAACATAAGACTATCATCGCTAACAACTTTGTTTTTCAATCTTGGATTCAGTGAAGATAATTTGCTTTCCAGTCAAGTATATATTTTGTCATAAATAATATGCCATGTCCATTATCCATAGTCTGCTAAACATACTTTGTAAATTTCAAAATATCGTAGAATTCAAAAATTCGTTGTGAGCAGGAATCGAACTAGCGACTTCCTGGTATACCGGACCAGTCCCTCTTCACAGTCTCAAGTGGGTCATTGTCAGATTTAGGTGCGCGTCTTTTCGGTGGACATTGCCAAAGTCCTGCCAAATTGTTGGTTGAACTCTGAATCCGCATAAACGGTGTCGCCTCTTCTATAATTCTATCCAATAAAAACATATTATATATAAACATAAGCGCTTAACTATTGCCCACTGAAAAGACGATTTTTGTTTTACTGACTGACAATGACCCAAGTGATGTGCTAACTTTGTACAAACTTTTCAGGAACAATCTTCTGAAAATAGTTTTCTCCCGCTCTCTTTCAGTTCCAAACTCCGGAGACACTAATAGATGTATCGTTATTTTATCCTCTAGCCGCCCAAAAGCCTATTAAAAGGCATCCTTCTTTTCAATGGAATTTATATCATACCCTTTTCACGAAACAAATTATTTAATTAAATATTTTCGTTTTCTTGTTATTTTTAACGAGGAAGTTACCCCGATCATTTTATAAAAGATATGATACAGAGAAAGAATATAATGGAAACATAAACCATCATATTTAATTAAATAATTTGTTTCGTGAAAAGGGTATAATGTACACCAGCGCCATCTCTCTTGCTAAGTCCGAAACTACCTGATGTGGTTCGATTAGAATGGAGCGAGCGCATAGCTCGCCCATTAGAGTGGTGCCAAGACTGTGAAACAAGTCTATAATTCGATACAGAGAGGGCGCTAGTCTTAGCGGGAATATAGTGGAAAAATATACAACTTGCGTCACTGTCCTCGTAGCTCAGTTGGTAGAGCAGTCTAGCGTTAATAGAAAGGTCGCAGGTTCGAATCCTGTCGGGGGCTACAGACGAAGATGGTTTATTTTTCCATTATATTCTGTCTCTGTATCATATCGTTTATAAAAAATGATCGGGGTAACTTCCTCGTTAAAAATAACACGAAAACAAAAATATTTTATTAAATAATTTGTTTCGTGAAAAGGGTAGGAAATAGAGTACCTAGTCTTATTACAGGTGATGCAAATTGCATTGGCAATTTCTGTTGTATGGCGGGCTGCTAGAAGTATTTATCTGTACCCTGTATACAATGATGTAATATAAAAAAGAGGAAGATAGGTTATAAGCCCTCCAAAAGTGGCACACTAAAACTGAGTCAATTGTATGACCTTGCCTCAATGTCGTGTCGTCAATGGACACGTATAAACGGGTCTCAGCTGTCAGATTTGGTGGCCATTTTTAAACACGGAATTTCATATAGACAACGTATCTACCTCTTTTTATATTACATTATTGCCTGTATATATGTTTGCTCGGGTCCGCTTGGATAGTAGCGGTTACACACGGCGAACTTTTAGCTGCGACACGAACGCGTGATAGATCCCTTCCTGTCATAGTCCTGCACCGATACTAGGGATGTTACGAATATTCGCATATGAGAATGGTTCGCCTCACTCTAATCAGTCGCATTCGCATCAAGCTATGCGAATGTTTTGCGAATGCTTGCTTGTTGACCGTCGCCGTCGAGAGCTCAGTGCGCGCATAGACAAAATTAGGTTTTTTTACCCATTTCCTTTTACATACGCACATTCGCATCCTAAAGCCGGGTCCGCTGCGCCGTGTTTTCGATGTTTTAAACATCAAACATGTCATCCGTCAGTTTCGGCAAACAAATAGGGTATGGTTTTGATTGGCCAAACATGTTAGATGTTTAAAAACATCGAAAACACGGCGCAGTGGACCCGGCTTAGCGGTTCGTTGCTATCTGACATTCGTAACATCCCTAATCGATACTGCATCGCCTTTATATTGCTAAATGTCGCAGTGTGCACCGATCATTTTCGCATGTTTGAAGACTTCAATATTTTTATCGTTGCTACATTTAGTAGAATTAGGCCGGGTTGCACTATAGCTTACCGTTTCAGACCGATCAACGTTAAGAGGAAACAAGGGCCGTTTTTCCATAGAAACGTAGTCCCTGAATAATGGCAGTAGAGCAATTTTTTTTTCCATAAGTCTATGGAAACAGATTACGATCGTAAGCGGTGTTCGTTAAAATAGGAATGTATGGGAAGTTTGTCAAGTTTCTATGGTATGACAGCTCCCAGCGCCATATTTAACGTTGATCAGTCTGTAATGGTAAGTTGGTGCAACCCGTTCTTATATGTACACAGTTATGTTCTACTTTAGCATGAGGTCGAAGCTATGCACGCACTTGCATATTATTATTTTGTGCTTATTTTTGTGGTTTAGTAGGTATGGCATCTATTATCATGCGCACCGTTATAATTCTCGATAATTTATTTCACATAGCACTGTATAATATTATTATTATTTGAAAAATACCCTTTGAAAGTTTTTTGTGTCCTGAAATAATCCCTAATGTTACAATTTGGAATGTAGGTATAGGTAACATATTATTTTAATAGATATAAGGAGAGTCATGCAATATGACACCTCCATATTAGATTAGGAATGTAGTCCATATATGGAGAGTAATGTGACGACTCTCCATATATGGACTACATTGTTACCTATACCTACATTCCAAATTGCTAGAAGTGGCAGTGAAAATCAATTTCCATGTGCTCTGCCTGCCCCCTTTGAGAATAAAGGAGTCTATTCAGAATTTAGATTGTATTGTGTGTATTTAATCTACTCGTTTGTTCACCAGTTACGTCTCCTGTATTACTTTATAAAACTGCAATTTTATGGGTAAATCCAACGAAGGTGGGGTTTTCTATCCAAAGGGTAAAACGGGACCCTATTACTAAGTCTTTTGACAAACGAGACAGAATAAACAAGAAGTAGTCGCTTGACCCATGTACTTACGCTTTCGTGAAAGTACCCCATCGCCTAAACCATTTTTTAATATTAAATTCCATCAAATCTACCACGGTGTTGCTATTGAAACGAAACATTCCATCATTAGTTAATTACCTCCCGTCGTAACTAATTTAGTAGTAATTTTAAAGACTCAAGATTAGATTAGTTTCATTTTGAAAATTTTCATGACATTTTTTTAAAATTAAATAGCACGAATTCACAAAAAGAGCGTCCAGAGTGTATAAGAATAACAATAATATAAATAAAAGTCAAAATCAAAATAGGTATATACATTGCAAAATGAAAACAAAAATAAGAATAAGGATCAATGAAATAATATTAAAATGGTATAAATGTCAAGGAAGTAGGGTCAGTTCGGGTAAGTGCGCCCCTGGGGTAAGTGCTGATATTGATTTATTCATATAAATGCATGATGAATGAGGCGCACTTTACCTGGTGGTGCACTTACCCGAACTGACCTTAAACTGTGTTTAAATGTCAAATTATGAATAAAAGCTAGGGCATCCTAGATATAAATAGTCAATAGTCAAAAAAATAGATAAAAAAATATAAACAGCATTCATATTTTTGTTGGTGTTTGTATATATATGTATATTTTTGTTAATTCTAGTTCCGTGCGTTCGGTGTACGGCACGCCGCACCCGCAGCGCCCCCGCGCGCGCGCCCCGCGCCGCCCCGACCACTAGCCGCGCCGCGCCGACCCCACTATGACGGACCCTTACCAACACTACTCAACTGTTTTTCATTAGCATGAGTTACGCATCCTTTTTTACTGGAATCTGTTACAATTTAACAGTAAAAAAATAGTACATTGTAGAGGCTAGAAATAAGTAGATGGTCGAGTGGATTCGACGGCCGAGCCGAAGGTGAGGAGCACGCGCCCTGTGAGCGCCCTACCATAACACAGCGCTTCTACTCCATCCATTATGATCTTTAGTTAATTTATTTTGATTTATGCTTATTTGCAATTTACTCGCAGTACGTGGAAAGCATAATGTAAAGTGCAATAGATGGACTCTCCTTTGAGGCTTCGAATCCACTCGCCCATATATTGCCTGCTTTCTAGCCTCTACAACAATGTTCTATTACAATACTAACCAGAAAACTTAAGATCGAAAATATCAAGTTACAACTTATTTTTGCAATTTAAATACAACCCGGAAAGGGATGCTGCTTGACCATAGAAAACTATTATGTAATCTAAAAGACATTTCACAAAATATTGATTTAAACTTCACGATTCTCACCAAAATGTTTTACTAAAAGGGACTTAATCGCGTATAATAACAAGATGTTGATACCGGCTTAAGCCAGTTCGTCCCGCGACCAAGGATGTTGTGACACATCCACAACGTCGGGAAGTCTCACAGGTAAATAAACAACTTAATTACACGCGGTTAGGTCCCGTTTAGTAAAGAATATTTCATAAACGTTGTTAATTTGACCACGGGACCATGTTGACTAGGTCTCCTCCTATTATGTTAAAACTAAAGTTCATGTTTCCAAATGGTCAGTTTAGGAATGTACAGTCATGTGCAACATATGTATAGAATTAATCCTCTCACAAATATGTACCCAAACTCGCCGACATACTCGTACGAGCATTGGCATATATTTGAGTAAGTTTTATGCGCCCATATTTGCAGTTGACTATATTCGATGGTCCATTTATAGTTGGCCGTCAACCTTGTGAAACTTCTGTAAGAGTTAGTTCTTAGTAAAGGACTGGAACTAGACGAGGCTCTCGTTTAAGACACGTCTCACTATCAGTACTATCGACAACACAGCTAACTGACCAACCGCGCACTTTATGTGCATTGTAATAAGGCTCTATATAAATACAGGATGGTTAGTTAACTGTGTTGGCGTTTGTAGTCGGCGATACAAAACCTTGCGAAACATACGGCATGGCATTGCGCACCAAGAACCTGTGCAGATGGCGCGATTTAAGCGCGAGTCCGCGCGCGCGTAGGGCTTGTCCATTAAGTCATCGTTTTTTGTCGATTTTTGACCCTCCCCCTATCATCATCCTATTATTCCTTGAAATGGACCCTCCCCGCCTAATAAAATGACTATCGTCATCCAATGGCCAGACCCCCCCCACTATTTTGAAATGACGTAATATATGGATAGCCCCGTAGACACTCGCGCGTTCCCGAGGTACGAGAGCTACATATATCCCGTCCAGATGCTGCCGCGCGTTTCCTTACTCGCGCGTAAAACGCGTGCAACGAGCGCGATTCTCGACTCGCTCGTTTTTACGCGCGAGTTGAGATACTCGGGTGCCATTGCGGCGTCCAGTATTAGGCGCGTGTCCGTGGCGAGTGGACGTATTTGGATTCAAAATGGAGCGCGATAATTTCGATTGCGGCACCTGGACGCAACATAGAAGCGCGCGAGAGGATTAGCGCGTAAATGCGTCATCTGGACTGGCCCTAAGCCCTGATTGTTAGAGAGAACCAGTATGCTATAACCCCGCCCTGTTCCTTAACTATGTGTATGTGCTACTGCATTAAACCTTGGGAGGCCGATGTCAAAAATGGGTTACTCAAATCATGACCTGGGCCCTATTTCACCACCTTGACAATTGTCACCTGCCAATGACAATTTCACGTACATTGCTGGGTCAATAAGCTGTCCAGCAACCAACTTAACCTGTCGACGCAGCCATGTAAAGCGAATTGTCATTGTCAGGCGACTCAGGCGACAATTGTCGATTTGGTGAATTAGGGGCCTGGACGTCTTAAACTGTACTGGACGGATCCGAAACAGCCGTAAGAAAAGTTAAATGAATGTACTGTGGTGATGAATCATCGCGTTAGGAAACGCGAACCACTAACTCTTATTTATTACTAAATGCCCCAAACAGTTACAACGCGTATATCGAAATCTAAACTTGAGTATTCGCTGGTGGAAGAACGAATAAGCCAAAATACCTATTAAGATACCATGTATAAATTTGTATATACATGGTTGTTCAAAATAAGACGAGAAATGAATTCCCAATCATATTAACTTTAAACTCGTTCGTTTGCTTGTGTAGAATTAACTATATATTTATTTTGTCGTTCCTTTAAGACACAGAAGCCACGCGACATGGAAGCTATAATTGAGATTATTTGAGTTGGCCGTATTGCATCAAAGTGGTCCATTCAAAAAGCAAATCTAGCGGCCAAGATAGAAGATTCCAATTCTAATGACTGCTTTATAAAAAGTCAGCCACGTTAAATAATCTCAACAGTACGTAAGTAACCTTTATCTTTGTTAGGCGTTTCACGCATCGCCAACTACGAGTACATACCACAATATAAAACGATAAGTGAGTTGGAATTGGAAACACTGCGAGACGTATGACGAATCTCCGAGCGTTTGAACCGCTAGGTCGTATACTCGGCGGTCGTAGCTCGGCTCACGCAGAAAATGTTGAGAACTTACGTTTTCATCAAATGTTAGTAACCAGCAACATTAACACGTTCGCAACCAAGAACCCGCCTAGCGGGCACTCGTAATGTTTGCTCAGATGCCGGCTGAGCGGGCAATAGTATGAACTTACACGCCTAGCGAATTCTGTCGGTTTCTGGTGAATTGTTCCATTTTTAGTCCGGTTGCGAAAGTGTTAAGGGTCATTGCTCCATCAGAGCAGCACGGCTATCACAAGCCGGCGCGCGAGCTCTCGATTTCTCTCGCACTATCCGTCTTGCTCTTATTAGAAAACTTAGAAAGAGACGTATAGTGCGAGAACGAGAGAGCTCGCGCGCCGTCTTGTGATAGCCGTGCTGTGACAGGTTGTGAGGCGGTCAGCGAGAGAAACAACCCAACAATAGTATTGTGGTGCATTTTTTCCTCGCAACCAGGCCTACCCCACTGTCATTTTGGCGCGAAACGACGCTTATCTATGGTCTCCTGTGGAGGTCTAGCTAGGGCTGTAGAACGTATCGCACACTTTGAGGTTTCATATATACGTTCCGTTGTACGTAGTAACAACATAATTTCATTGATCGTACATCATTATACGAATTTCAATTTTACAACATTTCGCTAACACGATGATAGAAGTAAAATATGAACTCTTTTGGAAAAAAATAATCTGTATTTATTTATTTTTTTACTCAATCTTGACTTTCCGGCTATCGTATTTTTTATTATCATATCACATTATTATTCCCAAAATATAATAAAGTTATAAAACAATTATAATTTTGGTTGTTCAGTTATGTGGTACGTCGACGACCCTATCCCAATCTATGATTGTCTATTGCGATAAAATGACTGCTAACGTCATCACTTAGACAGTGGACCTTCTGTACCTAACCTCGCACCCAGCTCTAGTGGACACGCACCAAAGCCTTCTTGACAGTCCTAATGTTATATAACATATTATGGCTTGCATAGTACTTTAGCTTGTATGTCGCGTTACTAATGTGTGGTTATCAGGGTGAATCAACTATTTTCTGTCACTAGTTGCCGTGGTTATGTCTCTTGGGTCACTTGGGTTTAAATCCGCCAAATATATTAGTTGACATTTTTAATCAATTTTTCTATAGGGCATCTTCCAAGCACTTTAGAAGTACATGTAGGAAAAATTCTATCAGGTTGTCTCCTGGATAACGGAACGGCATAACGACAAGAAATAGTTGATTGACCCATCAGTGTCCTAGGTTAAATACTCGTGTTCGTCGTAAGACATAAGACCATAAAAAGTAGACTTGTCATCATGTGTACTTAGGTTAGGCATTTCATGAATCATTATTTTTGTATGGGATCGGTGTAACTGTAATGTATTAGGATATTTGAATGTTTGACTCGACCATTTTCATCGCAGTGTGACTTATATTCTCATAACCAGACCTCGGACAGGGTGAGCTGTTTTAAGAGTTTGCATAATATGGACATACCTACGTAGTCATTCAATGGCAGATGTGATGTAATTGAATAACGAATTAAATTATTCTATTTAGATCTTTACATAACTAGCAAAACAAATTAATTGTATAGCAGAAGGAAACAAATTAATTAATTAATTAATTTTATAACAAATTTCGGAAGGAACAGATGTGGACGGTATTTTAATGTACTTACAACTTCACTCCGCTCACTTCAGTGGAAGTAGAAAGGTCTTTTTCCATCTATAAGTGGATATTAAACTCAAGAAGAAGTGCGTTGAAAATTGAAAATCTAGAAAAAATTATAGTTCTTTATTACAATAACCAATAACAAAGAAAAATTTGAATAAATAAATAATACTTACTCGTTTTGTACATAATGCACTGTCATTTTTGTTTAATTATTATTCATGAATTCTTTTTAATATTTCATCTTGAGGCATATCTATATTAACATCTACACTTGACATTAATGACGTAAAAATGGCTCACTCTGTCCGAGGTCTGCTCATAACTTAAGTATGAAAAACATCTACGGCAGCCAAAGAACTTACATGTGACAGTTATTACCGCTTTGGGCTCCAACGGCGTCTAAATACGTCACCAACTGACGTATCAACAATTTCATGGACAAGTATAGTCGTTTGTGGAGAAACATCATACCACAACTTAGGGGGTTTCGTCGCCATCTTGGCGATAGTCACGTCTATTTGTTTTTAATAATGGTTTAATTCGTTATTTCGTAGTTAATTTATATGCTTACTGTCTCTGGCAAAGGCCCTTGAGGCTGCTTCTCTTTTATAATATTAATTGTCGTTTGTGCGTAAGTAAGGCTCTTGAGTAGAGCCTGTACAGATGACGCGATTTAAGCGCCAGTGTACTCGCGCATTCCCGAGCAGAGAATTCAATCTCGATCTCGCGAGATCTCGAGCGAATTTCGAGATTCAATCTCGGTGGCAGGAAATCTCGTGTGTTGAAATCTCGATTCAGATTGATTGCGTTCATGTTATATTGGTGCGTTTGTGCACATTTTTTACAGTCACCGAAAAATGTTTGTTCAGTATTCCATAGATGTCTTTTATGCTCAAAATATAATAACAATAGCCTAAGTAGGTATTCTTTAATCGCATTCGGGCAATTCTGACCATATTAATGCTATGTTTAAAAAAAGTGGAATCTCGATATTGTCGAGTATTTTCGAGATCTCGTCGATTTGGCTGACGAGTTCTCGATTCCCTAATCTCGACATCAGAATTATATCGATTGTCGAGGTCTGTACTAGAGGCTACTTATATCCCATCCAGATACTGCCGCGCGTTTCCTTACTCGGGCGAAAAAAGCGTGCAACGAGGGACTCTCGACTCTTTTACGCGCGTGTTGAGATACTCGGGCGCCATTGCTACGTCCTGTACGCGCGAGTCCGTGGCGAAGTGGATGGATTAGGGTCAAAATGGAGCGTGATAACTTCGATACGGAACTTAATCCCCCCCCCAATAATAAAACCCTCCCCCAATCCCCCCGCAATATAAAATAAAGCGCGGGAGTGGACTCGCGCGTAAATCACATCTGGACAAGCTCTAACTCTCAAATCATGTGGTTTCAATTCAACAAGTCTAAAATTCTCTTGTAACAAAGGTTTACGCGGGACTTACTGATCAGTATACCCGCTTTCGCTTTTCAATAGTAGTAAACTGGGTCTTTAATCAAAATGATTCTTTCCAAAAAAAAAAAAATTGTTTTCGCATGATTTGTAATAAAAGTATTAGTATACTATCTTGCTGTTTATTTGATTACATCTTCCTGATTTTAAATAGAACCATATTCTAAATTATGAAATATAAGGCCGATTGTTTACGGTGCCACGGTGACAGCTGTGAGTTATTTGACTGCCGTCTACGTCATCATCAGTTGCTGTCTTAGACTTACACAGTACTTTAGCACAATAACAGCTACCTAACCCACTGTGTCATGAAGTAAGAGTGGGACTGGTAACTATATTGCGCAATAAAATTGATATGCGAATGGATTATTTTATTTTATTTGTTATTCGATCGAAAGAGCATAAGTTTTTGTACATGCTTAAAATGTATGGGACCGAATTGTAGGTCATTTGACCTTGAACTGATCCAGCTGGGCTGGTGTTGAGTGTGATCCTACCTGACTGCGCCAGAAAAGCAATCTGAATGAAATAGAGCACTACAAATTATGTTAATTTGTCTTTTATTCATTTATACTTTGTTGTACAGTGACATGTACCAAATTCAAAGGCGAACTTAATGCCACAAGGTATTCTCTTTTGTCTATAGTTTTTAATAACCCTCCTCTCCTTCGGCAGTGGGGTATAAACTCGTGTCGTTGAGGCAGCAGGCCCTAAGTATCATTTAGCACCGATTCACACTGCTAGATAACTGCTGACAGTTTGTCTATTTAGTCAGTTTTTGAACAGGTTCTAGCGTTCTTTAGCGTTGACTGCTTCGGAGAGTTCACTATTCGATTTGTGATGAAGTTTTGGCGTTTTTTTTTGTTTATCTACTGACAACTTATCGACATTAGTTGTGCTCAATTTCTTTGGTTTTTGTGGCGCCGCCACATTTGGTGAGGACAGGGACAGGATTATTTGGTGTTAAGTGTTCGAGCACTACCACGAAAACTTGACTTTTTAAATAAAATGTGACATTTCGGACTGCATTGTTGGATGCGTCTAACAACTTTTTTGACGTACACTTCGATTCGAAATAGCTGTGGTAGTGTGAATGGCACAGGAAATTGGATTCCATTTTTGTATGTTAAATTATAAATTATTGCTAAGACTAAGATGTGTTGCATTGCATGGGAGAAATTATGAGGCAGTATATAACCTCTGATTGTTCTAGTGAAACAAACAGAAATACGTACCTTTTTCGCTCTTGTTACAATGACTATGACAGTCTATCTACCCTGCTACTCTTTTCTCCAGGTTGTATCCTAAAGAAGCCCTAGTCCGTTTTAGCACCTAATCACAAGATTTGTGTATTCGTTTTACGAAAGCGACTGCCATCTGACCTTCTAACCCGGAGGGAAAAATTGACATTGTTGGCTTGGACTGGTTTTCTCACGATGTCGTTTCACAATAACAATAAGGGAAAAAATGGTACGTGTTTCCTTTACCGTATATGTACGGTACTAGACAGATACCTAAGATAAGACCCAGGTTATGTATATTGTTATGTCTATCTTATAACTGTACATCTCAGTGACTGTATATTTAAATGATTGTAAGGCATATGTTTTCTCCTATCAAACACTACATTTTAAAGTTAGGTGTAAAGTACAGTTAGCGGCAGAAAAACGTGACCCAGATCTAGAAGAATAGAGATCGACTGACCGACTAGACCTACCCTGCATAGAAAGCATGCAGGTGGGTGACGTTTCTCTGCAGCGGACTGCACTTGATAACAAATTAATTTGCGTTAAGTGTTTCCCTCTTTCTGGAGCAAGATGCTTAACTTACGGGTAGACTAACCCAATCTCATAAGTTCACAAATAAGTAAGTGTTAATAATAATTAGATGCATAGGAATAGGTTATTAATATGGTAAACTGAACCTTTTTCGTTTCATGTTTTATTTCTCTGATTAATACTTAAGTTCGCACAAAACTGGTCTGTAGACTTTAATAAATTACTTTAATTTATTGCATTGTTGTTTATTTTGTCCGATTCTACTTATAAAAATTCCATAATGTAATACAGGAATGGTAAAAGTATTTTTAGATGTATTATTGATGTTAGGTTTAATTCTTATCTTCGTGTGATCACTAGGAATAAATAGTAAATTATATATCATATAGTGTTTTTTATTTATGCGATTATATTGGTAAGCGATAAATGAAACCAAAATGTCTCCCAAATAAAGTGTATTGCTAAAGCAAATAAAACCGAGTCGCCCAATCCCAATAAATAATCTGAATTTCTTATTCTACAAAACATTGTAAATTTTAAAATAATCCCTCCACCCGAAAAAAATATGCTACATTTACATAACTAGTAAATTAAGTGTATGCCAACCGACTTCCATGGATTCGATCCCATCTGGAGATAGAATATTATCATTTATTAAATAAAAGAAACCTTATTGGTAATTAAATGAACCTAAATGGCTGTGTTCTTCTAATATTTGAGGAGTTCCATCGATTCCTCCTTGGATACTATCTGGATATTATCTTAACCTTGATTTTATCGTGAATGTTTAGGTTTTCAAAAAGGTACAGTACGTTGCTTTATCTATCTGCACTTTGGTAAACAGTAATAAAACTATTACGAAACCTCAAACTGAGGCAAGGCTGAGAATGCACGAATGTAATCAAACATGTGTTTTATTGCAATTGAATTGATTCTGGAAGTCGGCCGATAAACTACAAACAATTGCAAATATAAAGGCAAAACAGCTAAGAAAGCGTTCTTTAATCTGTGGCGTCGGCCTTCTTGCCGACGCCATTCTCTCGTCAGAGGCTGATGCGGCAGATGTGTTCGTTGATCTCGAGCATCTGATCGATGAAGGGCTGATGGGAGACGACCGTGGCCAGTTTGCTGAGGATGCGGCGGAGTTCGCCATGGGGGTAGTTCATCTGGTTGTTGCACAGTTCCACCTCGTCGGAGAGCGCTTGGGGGATCTGGGAAGAACGTACGTGCTTATAGTAAGTATAGTCTTTCACTGTTCACAGAGGCGTCTCTAGCCCATGTAAGTAGTAACGCCCGTGTGCAAACATTGTTCTAGCGCGCCCTAGTAAGCGCGCTGTCAAAATGGAATGGTAGCGGGCGGCGCTCGGCGCCCCCTAGGACCGCTGCGCCTGTGTGCAACGCACACCCTGCACCATAGGTAAAGACGCCTCTGGCTGGAATAATGGGCATTTTTAATCATTCGTGTACCCAATTAGCGTGAGTTGTTAAATAAAAATTAACTTAAAGTTTTGTGACGAAAGTTAAACATACAAATGATAAAATGAACTTGTTTCACATTTAAATAACGTTTTTATTTATTAAAAAAAAGTTAATTTTTATACAACCTGAATGCCTAATTGTCGTCACAAAACTGACACTGAGTTAATTTTAGTTTTTTTAACAATTTACGCTAATTGGGTAAGTAACGTAAGTTGTTATCTATTACAAGTAAACCACTGTTTTCGATGTTATACTTATCCCTTTGGCATACAGTCAGCAGTAGTAACTACGCGTTCTAAGAGGTCAGAATGATACACACACGTCTTTATTATAAGGCAATAAGGTTTAAATCATTTCGAGTGCTTTACCTGCGTAGCTATACCTGCTTTTGACTGTTCCTAGGTAGATAGTAAAGTTATACCATGAGTTTTGGCACTCGATAGAATTGAGGGTAATGCTCCATTCACAGTCAGCTAAACGATTTATGTTACTTTTATTGAACTCTATAACAACGTAACAACAGTGAATAGATACAGTTAACTAAGTAAATATATCTAACTCCTATGCTTTATTTTCCTACGTAGCCCGCTACTACATATCATTATGTATTCAAAGCCTTCATACGTAATGTGTAATTTAGAGCACAAAGAACCAATTATGGACTGACAGACAAACAATTTAAACTTCAGAAATCCACAAACATTATAAATTATTCGCTTTAAACCCATCATTTATGTGTCAAATTACTAACTAAGTTCAGGTTAATGGGCCTTGAATGATAACAGATTAGAGAATCTAGGTATAGGGTGTACGATTCAAAATTCCATGAATCAATTGTGGGATTCCTTCTACTGGCCATTAGTTTGGGAAATATGTAGGTATGTTATTAGCGAAAAATTTTCGGCTTTTATCATGAAATAACTGGTTAGTTAGTTCCTAAGGATTTTAGTTTGTGTGAAAAACTTGCTTCGGTAATTTGGAAATGAGCGATTTAAAAATCAAACTTCTAAGTTAACGTAAAAAAAAGATACGGCTGTTTCTGCCGCAAAAAACGTAGGTATATTTCGACACTCAATGGAATCTAAATTTATAGGGTACCTACCTACTTTCCGTTGACCTAAATAGAACTATGAAATATGGCAAGTAGGTAATATCGTCTTATACTACAAGTAGGTACAGTCGAGTTCTCCAATACAGACAACCTGTCAAAAATATCTACACATGTGTCTTATGTCAGTAACAATAAAATATCTGTATAGATATTTATGAAAGGTTGTCTGTGTAGATATTGGAGAACTCTACTGCACAAGGAAATCTGAAAACTATACGTACGGAACCCTCGATTGGCGAGTCCAACTCGTACTTGTCCGGTTTTTAGGGTTCCGTAGCCAAATGGCAAAAAACGGAACCCTTATAGATTCGTCATGTCTGTCTGTCTGTCCGTCCGTATGTCACAGGCATTTTCCAAAACTATAAAGTGTATTTCAATAAGATTTTGAGGATAGGTGTATTTTGTTAACCGCTACATAGTTTTGTAATACAATTACTAAAAAAAAATTGTTTTAGGGGTGCACTCCATACATAAAACTGAGTCAAAAAAAATTTTCAATCAAGATCAATCGATAGGCCTTCCAAAATAAATATAAGGTTTCTCAGCAATTTTTTTGATTAAGTGAATAGAGTCGGAGATAATCGCCTCAAAAGTCACTAAAATTGTGTCCCCCCCCCTCTAATTTTTGAACCGTGTATTTTAAAAATATGAAAAAAATCAGCTCATAGCGCTTATTAAATTCTTTCAGCGAAAATTGTTTTGAACAAGATCGGTTCAAAGGTTTTTGAGATATTTCTAAAAAACTGCCTTCCTTAAAGGAAAGGCCGTAAGTGCCATAAGATTTCAGTAACGATACGACCTTTTTAATAGGCACGGAACCCTCGTTGTGCGTGGTCCGACACGCACTTGGCCGCTATTTTATAAAGTAATTAACCCTAGTTTCACCCGGTAAGCGACGACATACACTAACATAAAGCTCACTGGTCAGTATAGCCTAGCTATTCTCTCTTCTTTTGAAGGCAGGCGCCTTTAAAAGAAGAGAGAGAGAGATCGTAGGTAATTGTCAGGAAATACCTGGGTAAGGACCAAATTATTGGCAGCTTAACTCACTCAATTAAAATTTATATGAAAGTATTCCGTTGTGAGACACGAAAATTAACCACGCAATTCTAAGGTAAATTTTTGTGTCACAACGGAACTTTTCTCACTTCTTCGGTTTGTATGGCTAACTAACGATTAACCAGGCTGTCTGGCCAAGAATTTGGTCCTTACCCACATACTTACAGATGACGGGAGCGAATTCCATTCCTTAGCAGTTCGCATTAGGAAAGACGAGGCAAATCGCTTCGTAAGAATAATGGTAAGGTGAAAGCATAAGATGCATTCACTCCACAGCCACACGCATGGTCGTTCGGTGATGCAACGGGGAAGGAGGAATTAGGTTGTGCAGTTCCTGCGCACACTCTCCATTATGTATCCGATAGAACACCGACAGGCAGGCGACTCGTTGGTGTTGAAGACTGTAGTTTTGACTTAATGGTGTGGTCGTTACCAAAGAGTATGTGAGCTCAGCGCTCAACTGAATCAAAGGCCAGAAACTAATATTTGGCGAATGCGTCCCATAGGTGATATGAAATATGAAGGAATTCTCTTGATAGACTCACCTCATTGCCATCCGTGAACACGCTGAACTTGTGCTTGGTCTTGAGTTTCTCTGCGCCAGTGTCGAAGAACAGCGTGAAGGTAGCGTCTTTGCCGCGCGCGCCCACCGGGAAGTATAGCCCGGCGACAAGTTGGCCCTTTTGGTCTCGGGCTAGGAGACTCCTGTAGTGAAGAGATTTTGGTTACACAGATGTCATGTTCATCATCTTCACCGTCAGCCTATATAAGTCCCACTGCTGGGCACAGGCCTCCTCTCGTGATTGAGGGTAGGGGCAGTAGTCCGCACACTGGCTCACAAGATTAAGATAATGTAAACATCAAAACTTTGTGGGCGTTCAGGATTTACTGCACTGAGCGAATGGTGCACTCAGGGTAGTAGGTATCTATCATTGACAACCGATTGGGTTTGGAAGGACTAGAAGTAGTGTGAGAGGAGTGAAAGGACCAGGTATTTCCACTCGAGAGACTTACGGCAACATTGGACCCCTTACAGAATGATGGACAGCAGTGAGCGATGTCCCAGTCTGACTTATAGTTCTGCCTGGTGAACTGTGTTGGAGCAGACACCTCACTGGCAACAGCTTTCCTTTGGACCCAGGATCAGATGGACATAGCCCCGCTGTTGTTCTAGTAGTGTAGCTGAACTGTACCAATCTGAAGGAAGTTGTAGACGAGGTTCCTCCTCTCAGTGACTTCATTGAGGCCTCTGATAGTCGACTCGTGAAGACTTTCTTATACCTACATCAACATTAGGCAGACAATGCCGCTTTACAGACCGATGGAGAGGACGTGAGCAATGTCTCGCTGATTTGTTGTTCTACCTGGTTGAGTTGCTGTGGCTTCCTCCTTTTGAAGGGCATAGCCCTGCTGTTCCTCTAGTTTAGCTGAACTAACCTGAAGTTGTAGACGAGGTTCCTCCTCTCAGTCACGTTGACCCCGTCCAGATACGGGCGCGCGGTGTACACGAGCGAGGTCTGCCGCTTCACGCTGCCGTCGCGCGTCGTGCGCTCGCGCCACTCCACGTACTGCGGGCTGTGGGGGCTGAACACGTAGCTGTACTCCCTAAGGAACTGCTCGTCGGTCTGGGTGAACCAGCCTGGGGAAGGGTTTGAGATATAAAGTGCATGTTTGACGACCGGTTCAGCCTAGTGGGTATATAGTGACCCCGCCTACGAAGCAATTGTCACGACTATACCAAGTTGGCCTAATGCCTAGACCAGCGACTGGAGATTTTTAAGAGAACACAGTTTTAACTCTTTTCTCGACATTGTGTCTTATAAAATAATATTTTGATGCTCTTTTCGAATATTTCTTGCAGACAATATTTTTTGCTCTACAAGCCGCAAACAAAGCTTATCGAACTGACGATTGTTTTTATATTTGTCTAGAAAAGGGTTCAGACAAGCTAACTTTTTCAATATTTTTACTGAAGCAAGATTTCTACCTAGGCAGCAGTTCGGAACGGTAATTACCGGTGTGGGGATAAAGTCCATCCTGCATGACAGTGACGGCCCTCGGCACATGGTACCCTGGGTCCGCTAGCAGCAGCCCTGGCCTCCCGTCCACCCGGATCTGCACTCCCACCATCACGTGTTCCTTCTCGGCTTCCACCACAGCTGCCGGGCTGTCCCCACTCGTCACATAGCCCCGGACGTCTACCACAGCTTCTTCGCAGGAGAGCAAGGCTGTCGCTTTCGCCAAGCCGGGGAATTCAGGGTCCATAGCGCGCCAACGCCTAATCAGCTCGAAACCCAAGCCAACACAAGTGTGTTTCTTCGCCCGTATGGGCGGCTTGTAGCTTTCATAGACGTCATACAGCGGCTCCTTCTTCTTCTCAAAAGCGTCGAACAGCGAGATGAAGTTGCTGACGGAGTCATAGTTGTCCGTGACAAGTAGCCGGCGCAACGCCGCTTCTGCTACGGTCACGAGCTCCTCATGGCTGGACGACGTGAGGTCTAGCGGAGTCCGCTGGAGGCCCCACCGCGCGGGCGGCAGGGGCGGTCTGGTCAGGTCGCGAGGCCGCGGCTCCGAGGCGAGTCAACTCGGCCACTCGGCGCCCCAGCGGCCCACGGCGGGGGAGGCCGGGTCGGCCTCGGCGCCCGGCTCGAGCGCTTGCTCGCGCGCACGCTCGCATACATTCTCGCGGACATCTTCGCGCCGCCCTGAGAAGTCAAGTGCGACGCCCTGTGCGAGCGCCTCACGCTGCCTCTCTAGCACGAATGGTGACAAATGTTCAAGCTCTGGAAAGAAGAATCATCCGTTAGTAAGTTACAAACATTTTATTTGGTGCCTAAGTAATTATTGTAATTAAAATCTTCGCGGGTCACCGCTCGAATTATAATTCGGGCAAAACTGGACGCTCCGGAGCTTATACTCGTTTTTTCGGGTATCGTCGTGTAAATTCAACTAAATAAGAATAAATAATATTATGCCCTGATTAATGCATATAAGCTAGTACGTCGGGTTAAGACCTTATTCCTGTTAAGTCGAATAACTCCTTTGTGTTTTTAGTCTAAACTCTATCACTGTAGGTACAATCATCCAATAATATGGTCAACCGCTTTTGAACCTTAATGCACAAATAATAGAGTCGAAAAGTGGTAGAATCACTTTCTTGGCTCACTGTACAAATTGGCATTAGTAATCTGTGTACACGCGTAATGATAGCACACTAAATGTAACATAATTATCTAGTTTACCGAGACCGAATTCATTAAATAATTACCCATCTTGTTAAAACTAGATTCATCTCATAACTGACAAGAAGTTGCGCAGCAAATTAGGCGATTTTACATTTCACATCGCTTGCGAGGCTGTTACCTACGTAGAAATTTATAAAAGATCCCAATTCCTTGGGTATCAAAGGATAATACGTCGTTTTAGCGCGAAGGTTGGTTAATGATCTCACTCAAAAGATATTTGCTTTGGGCCGATTTTCAGTCGACGTTATCAGTGCCGAACAATCTTCAGGAAGACATCTCAAGGCTGTTATCTCAAAACACGGTTACTTACCTGAGTAAACATCTTCAATAAGAAGATGTTTACTCAGGTAAGTAACCGTGTTTTGAAATCCAACAGGAGCAAGTTTACCTATGCAAATCAACGATATAACTCCTCGCTGAGATCAATCCTAGTTGTAGCTACACTACTTAGACCTAGTAAAACAGCTACTTAGGTATAATTTTAAAACTTTGATGGACACTATTCCAGACACAATAGAATTACGCCTATAGCTTTCGCTACGTAGTGGCTTCCCTAGTCCATAGGATCTGAAAATACAGATTACGTAATTTGAGATGTCTTAAAATCTGCCGGCTCCCCTGAAGGGCTCGTAAATTCGTCGAGTTACCGTGCCCGTAGCAACAAGAACAACAATAATTGTCATAGTGTACCTATACTCTGTCAAAGCAACCTTCGTGTTTTCCAAGCGAAGTATTCCCTCACACTTGCATAATATGCTGGCGTAACGTAGGTACCTAATAAAAGATTTGTACTGGTATTTGTTAGGCAAAAGCAACAGTTTTTGACGTGAGTAATGGTAACGGTGATCAAATCCTTGTTGGATATCTCGACATGTCTTGGTGAGTCAAGAAATTGGTTACAAATAAATAGCTTTACCTTTGCCTTGCTACCTGACCCTTCTACTATGGCTGCATTGACCTAGAATCCATAAAAATAGTCTGCCGGCCGCATGCCAAACCAAGTTTAAAAGTCATTCGTCGCATCCCACTCTGTAATAAACTAATTTCGAGGTATGTTCATCATTTCGTTTTATAGATCAAAAGATACACCAGCTAGTTTAGTGGTAATTTCATCTGAAGTCAAAACGGGTAACGGTATCAAGTCAACTAGGTATAGAAACTGAAAACAACAGACAAGATGGTATAGATTTCGATTAGTTTGATAAAATATCGGCATTGAACCAGCAATGTGGTGTTCCAGTGTTCAAAAACTTCCATAAGATTAGAAATATGTTAGAATAGGTATATGTAGGTAGGTTAAAATTGGTAGCGCATTTGTGCAATCTAACTGGCTTAACCTGAGTGATCTAGGGGCTCGTTTACCTGCTCAATAAAAAGTCTTTCCTTAATGAAATCCATCTACCACTCGCCCTCGACGGCGATAAATTCAAGGTGTTCGTTACGAAGTGCTACCGTGACGTGACCTATGTTCCTGCAGAGACTATACATGTTTGAAAATAGAACATGGCTGCAAGTTTACTGAGTTGAGTGTACGTAACAGTGGCGGAGCGCCCATGAGACGGCCGCGACATACTCTCGATTTTTCTCGCACTCCTCTTGTTCTAAGTGTTCTAATAAGAGAGACGGATAGTGCGAGAAAAATCGAGAGTTTGTCGCTGCCGTCTCATGTTATGGCCGCTCCACACGATGGGCCATTCTGACCCATCATACAGGACGCGTCTATGCGGTAGAACGAGACATAAATATGTCTTACTCCCTTTAACGCACAGTTGCGTCCTGTATGATGGGTCAGGATGGCCGGTCGTGTGGAGCGGCCAATAGACGTGCTGCCGATTCCCACCGGCTTCCTAACTTTTTGTGTTCCGGGTTGCCATTCGAAAATTTTCACGCGCCGCCATATACCTACCTATCAGCAATAGACGTGGCCCGATAGGTGTGGCCTGTAATAGGAGCAAAAAATTAAACGGTGGCTTATTAAGTTAATCAGTAATTATTTCCAAGTGGTTAAATTGAAAAAAAAATGGAAAAAAATTAGAAAAAAATAAATAAGTAAAAGCGTACGTGTGTTCTTTTGCTTAACTGGAATGATATCCATTTTGTTTTACTTCAAAAACACCAAAAAATCTTGTAAAATTGAAAAAAAAAAACAAAAAGAATTAGAAAACCAAAGTTAGTATAATCGCAATTACGAAAGTGCCCAGTGTTCTACCAAGATAGTTAATGACTGGCATGCTACGATATCGAGATGTCGAGATCCATTACTTAGGTATCACAACTTCAGATAAGATTATTTCCGAATTCAAGAATCTTGAAACACTGGTACCTTTACAGAATCACTGCGGATAATACATAGAGTCAGCCCTTAAATTTATTGCTCCCATTACAGGCCACACCACTATCGGCAATAGGGGTGTAGACAGACACTAAATAAAATTATCAATAATGTTGTATTTTCTGGGAAAAGGATTAAAAATGTAGCAAATGGTTATAATCACAAAGTTGTAAGTGTCTAAAGTTTTAAGAGCGGTCTAAAGTTTTAATTTACAAAACGCACCTTCATATGAAACGAAACGATTTTCATTTATTATGACGCTCGCAGATTGTGACTTCACTATAACTGCGAGCGTTTTCTTTCTCTAACAAGCAATATTAAAAAGGTTGTAGCTTCGTAATTCTTTAAGATATCTGAATAGGATTTTCGTCATTGATAGGCGTATTTTTCTGCCTTCTTTCTTTTAGAGTAATAATACATTTTGAGTCTACACCCGTATTGATTTGATTTACAAGTGTTTGTTAAGCAAGCATACTGTAAGCAGACATTGTAGCTGGACGCTTGAGACTCCAAAAGAATCTGCGTTGCCGACTTTATTGATTTGAGGATCCTTGTGTTGACAGATAGCAACAAATGCAGGTCCTTATTAACATAGCGCATTCCCAGGAACTCTGGCGATCTTACCACCAGAAACACATATGTACCTCCAGAGCAAGTAATAGTTGGTTACGGGCTTCGCTTCTGTAATCCTACCTTTACCTTACATAAGCGAAGCCCGGAGTAGCTCCAAATATGAGCGAGATGACATTTCGCCGTGCCCTCCCTCTCTAAAAGTACCTACTTCTTTTCAACTATATTCCTGCAGAAAATATAATAATGTTTTGAAAATAAAACACCAGCTGTAGCGGCGAATGTTATGATTATGCTTCAAGGCTGTGTATACATGTACCTATGTGTTATCGTGGTAATAATAGTTGAAACAAGTCTGCACGGAAGTGCAGTACGCTGTAATTTAAGTATAACCACTACATGGGAAGTAGGTCAGGTCAGTGGGTCTGTGGGTGTTAGATGGGGCTTAACCCTGGTCTTAATACCAGAGTAATTGCCTTTGTGAAACGAGTAGTTCCTTGATGTCAGCGTTGCAGGTTTTTTTATCAACATAGGTGGCGAAGCTAGCTTTCTTTTAGACATGGATACGTCTAGACCTTGCTTCCGAGCATGTAATGGCTGCTCTACAGAATAGGCTATCATAGCATACACTACGCAACTATGCGTTAGAAGGAAATACATAAGTACTTTCATCTCATTGCATCGTATAACTGCGTCGTGTCCCGCGACCATGATTCGCCCATTGCGTGGAGGAGCCTTCAGACTACCTATATAAGTTAAACGCTTTTACCCATTTTAACGCATGTATAGGTAGTTATTTTCTTCTGCATTAAAGAAGATATTCTGGAGTTCCTTTATTGACGATCCTATTATAGGTCCTGGTCAGAAGAGAGCTAAGATATGAAGTGGAATAGTATTTATACATAACAACTATAACAAGCGGGTCTTTAACGGTCGGTATATCCGGATTGTTTCGCGCTCAAACCAGGCCAATGTTGAGACAAAGTGCCTCGCACTGATGCGAACCAATTACATTGGGGTACAGTTGCTTTTGGGGGAGGCCTATGCCCAGCAGTGGACATGTTTCGGCTGATATGTATGATGATGATAGCTGCTTTTCATTCCGGAGAAATATTTGGTTGGTTCTGTGTAAGTACCCCTTTTGCGTAAGGTGTGCGTTCCAATGTATGCAGGTATGAAGGTACAGTCAGACAGCATTGCCAAACGAATATAATAGGGGGCCGATTCCAGACATAGGTAACACATCCCAATTTGGTGCAAGGAAGTTAACGCTTCCTCGCTCAACTAACGTACCAGAAGAGCACGCAAAACGCGTTGAAATGTAAAAGAGTCAACCCCACGGTAACGCGCAAGGCCTAATTAAAACGTGCAATGTTGTCAGCAAAGTAGCAAGGTCGGTATATATGTATAGTCGTTTCAGTTTCATTAATACGTGGGCGCGGTTAGAAAGGCAATGCAAAATATGATACTATGAAATTCCGTAGAGAATAGAGTTAATTGGCTTGAGGGTATTTGACACGTGCTTGAGAGAGCACGTTAAAGTGGGTTAAACTCTTGTGCTCAGACCTCGCTGACACTGTGTGAAAAACTAAATCAGTGAGCTCATAAAGAAAAATCTGAAAAGAGTTTAGGTTCGGTATATCGATATCGCTACAAACATTACCAAGTCAAATGATAGCGCGATTCTTCAAAACTCCTCACGCTCGCATCATCATACCTTTCTAATCGTAGAAGCGCCCTGGACGCAGCTATAACGTGACCGAATAAGCGCTTCGTTTCGTCCGCGAAGCTTTAAACTTGCTTAGGTAGATTGGACTTGCTCTATTTCCATCAGCTGGTAAACTTGAGTGCGTCATCACAGTCATCACTCATCATCCTCCTTTCCATCCAGCGTTTTCCCGGTAACATAAAGGAGCCCGGGATCCGCTTTAGCACCGAATCCCAAGATTTAACTACTGCCATCTGACCTTCCAACCCAGAGGGAGCAGTAGAGCTTGTTTGGGATTCTTGTCTCTTCCTCATCTCTTCCTCTTCTACTTCAGCGGGTATGTGCCCACCGTTGGGCATACGCCTCTCTCATACGTCTCATACTCGGCATAGGTATGTCTCATTCAGTTCTCGACGAAACTGCAGGTCGGCCCCCAGGCAAGACATAAAAACGACCGCAGGGCCAGTCAGGGGCGTGCTACGTCAAATAGGGCTGAATGGTTTGGGGTTCGACAGAATAGTCGGTATCGATTTGATATCGGCTGCCGTTATATTATATAACTCTAGTCCTCAGTGATATGACCCCTGTCTACACTTTCAAATCGTTACGGTAACGACCTTTTGTTCCATTGGTAGAACTGATATCTACTCAAAACATAGCCGCTCAGACTGTTATGCTCTAATTTAATCTAACTTCCTGCTAGTATTAGCATTCCATTGCTAATTTAATTCCTGGGAAAGCGCCCCGCTCCTTCTCATAGAGAATTAGTTGTAGGTACCACTACCTACTGTATAATTCCATCGAATAATTTTTCCATTAGCATGTTTTTTTCCGATTTTCACAAGCCAAAAACCATGTTTCCACTGAATGAGTTTTAGATTTTTCAGGATATAATACTACTTAACCTAACCTATGTAATTTATGTATTCTATTAAATCATCTGCGTCCAAATTTTCGTTTACCGATAAATGGCGTTCGGAATTTTTAAATTTCTGAATATTGATGCTTTCGGACTACTTAATAACTCTTCGGACTTTTGGGTGTTCCCCGTATTAAGTAGTTTGGGTTTTGAAACCCCGATGATTTTTAAAACGAGGGGTAGTGTTACGTGGTTAACATGGTAATCAGTGTGCCCGTCTGTGGAATCGTAGCTCGCAAACAAATGAACCGATTTGAATGCGGGTTTTGCTAATCGACATCGCCACTCGTGTCTGTAGAAATGGTTCATGGTTCATAGGTACTTAGCTGTTTTATGTGCGGGAGTGTTATATTTTTATTATTTACGTAGTGTCCATAGGTAGGTATATTACGTTAGATATTATCGTGATTATTATTACCAATATGGCGTTAGCTTATATTTGAATACTGATGATAAAATGTTAATGTTATAGTTACACGAACAATTCAACTTTGTCCGTGCCAACTATATGTAGGTATGTGTTAGTATCCATAAGTCCATAACCCTCATTTGGTATTTAATAGTAAAACAAAGTTCCCACTGATATACTTTGTCCAGTAACTACCCGAATATTGCAAATATCCTGATATCTACAAGCTCAACTGCAGTGCGGTGTTTTGGCGCACGACGCCATATTTATCGCACAGGCAACCCCAGCATCCCTCACCCTCCCAGTGAACCCTCCTGTTTTAGAGATCCATATCCCAACTTGAGGAAATAATAAAATTAGGTACAAAGTTACAGTATTATACTTTCACAGGGTTACACTGAGCGCGTTTAGCCAAATACGAAGCTATTGAGAATAGTAAATAAATAAATATTAGGAGACAATCTTACACAAATCGACCTAGTCCCAAACTAAGCAAAGCTTGTACTATGGGTATTAGACGACGATAAACACACTTAGGTTATAGATAAATAAATACTTAAATACATAGAAAACATCCATGACTCACGAACAATATTTTATATTTAATAATAATATAATAATAATAATATTTAATATTCGTGCTGATCACACAAATTAAGATTTGGGTTTGGGATTGGGATTGGGATTTGGGACCTCTTGTTTCGTAGGCAGGGTCACTACTAACTAGGCTAAAGCGGTCGTCCAACCAAAGTAAATCCCGGTAAAGTCAAAATTGATGTTTTTCCATGTATATTTTAAGTTTGTACGTATTAATAGGTAAACCAGCATATGGGTATGTACACCAGCATTAGACTAAATACCTACATACATACATATAATGACGTATATTTCCCGGAGGGGTAGGCAGAGATCGCGGATGTCCACTTGCTACGATCTTGACAAACCTTCCGTCATTCACTTTCATTACATTACACTAAGCGGGTAAAAATATCTGACACGTCCTAACGGCCGCCCCAAGATAGAGTCATGTATCATGTATATAGTAGATTGCGTCTCTAGGGACCTAAATGATGTAGTATTTACGGCGAGAGCGGTACCTATATTGAATCCTGAGTGAAGCGAACCCTTCTACAATACAGTAGAGTCTTCAGCGTAAGTACGGATTCAAGTTTTTCGCCCAATAAGGCGGAAATAATTTAGCTACCGATTGACACATTCTGCTTTTCACACCTTCTATGAGGAAAATTTAAATCCTTCATTTGAGGGTAATAATGACTCTTTTCTGAAAAGCAGGTGTGAAATAGTAGATTACTGCAGAGGCCGTGAAGTAAGGGATTGCTGGACGAGATTGGGGTAGACGGCCGAGTCGTAGACGAGGCCGAATACAACGAGTCCAGCAATCCCTGTTCCGGCCGAGGATTGTATAGTGCTTTTCTCAAACGATGTGAGGAAATATTAAAATTAAAATAAATACTAGGTAATCAATTAAATAATAGGTAATTTGCGCCTTTTTTATTTTTTAAACATGCCGTTTGAACAAGCCGTTCGAGCACCATGTTTAACCGCACATAAAGTATAGTACCATAGATTTTTTTTATTTTTTTTATGAAGCAAGTATGCTTCAGTGTCTAGTGGTGGTTGGCAGTATGTAAATTTTCCTTTGTCAGTTTAATATTAGTAAGCAAATTTAAAAAGTTAGAGTAGCGTACAATAATGGTTTTACTTAGGGTTTTCATACATTACTTCTTGGCGTAAGGCCAAGAAGTAATGTAGGGAGCCATAAACAAGAAACTTCACGTCTTCATTTCGTGATATTAACGCGTACATTTCCGAGCATGTTTGAGAAAAGTATATATTTGTATCGGGGTGTTTTGGTATCAAAAAACATAATGTTCGAATCGGATCGATAAAATTTGGTTCCATACATTCACATATTCACGCCTTTATTCCCAAAAAGGATAGGCAGAGCACATTAAACTTATGTTCCAGCGCCACTTTTAGCATAAATGTGGGTATAAAAGATCGACAAAATGTGATATCGCAGTGATAGGTTGCTAAGCCATTGCCCACAACACACTTCTACCCTGAACATACACATATACATTTACATATATATTTTTAATCAACTGACCTTGCGTGTATAGTTTAATTACTCCATATATTGCTCCATCTATTGACAATTCACTTTCATATCTTATATATTTTATTATTTGCAATGAGACCTTGATGGTTCTTGCTCTTGTTGATAATCGAATTGAGTGTCATACGATACCATTATGCCTTATCGGTTGATCTAGACGTATTATCTATTAAGAAATTACTTCATAAAAAAAACAGCTTCGCACGTATTACAGATAACCCAGGCAGAGGGATAAAATATAGCCGATGTTAATCCTGAAGATACTTATGCTGGTGAAAGATTTTTTGAACTCGGTCGCGTGGTTCCGGAGATTACCTCTCTCGCCCCTACACTACATACAGGATGTCCCGTAAATGGCACGTCACACTGACACCGAAGGTACTAGCTTAAGAGGAGCCGAACCAACCTAACATGGCCCCAGTAAAAGTTGCACGGTTTTCTAGTTATTGGCAAAAAGTTTTTCCCATTTTTTTACATTGTTAGTGTCGTCATTTACTTGGAAAGCCCTCTAAGTTAGTTCTTTCTTTAATTTTCAAAGCTCAGTTTTTTGACAAGTAATAAGATACTTTTTATTATACTTTTCTTTTTTTGAGGGGGCGCTCCGCGAAATCGGGGTTCTTAGATTGAATATTTACCTATGACAAACTAAAGCGAATGCCAGGAAAAAGAACATACCAAAACTACATCATATTTACAATTGAATCGTCTGAACAAAACCATACAAAACCAAAATTGCCTCGATAGAAAAGAACAGCCAAAACATGTCTTATTTTTACTCAATTTCAATAGTGTGAGGTTCCCGTGCATATAAATTAAGTAAAAGTTGAGTGTATAATAGCTTTTCACATTACCTAATGAAAGTACTAGCGGGGTATTTTTATGTAGTCCCTTTTCAGACTTATTGAGGTGAAACGTATTTGGCGTATAGGCCTTTTTTATTTAGCGCGATACCCTTTCTCCCGTCGCGTGTTTCGTGCGGTTCTGTATATCTTTTGTTGCCGTTCGCGGGCGGAGTCGTAATCGCTCCGCTGAGACGAGAGGACTACGTTCTGTGCTCTCACGACAGCACGATGAACATAATTATTTCAATAATATTGTGACCCAGTATATTCGTCCAGTGAATGAACGTATCATTACATTCCAGTAGATATTTTGCTACATTTTGAAATAATATATTTAAAAGTCGACCTTAACATATAGATCTTAAAGTTCAAAATACAACTATAAGATTACGCAGCGATCGGCGGGTGACCGGCTTCTTAGAATAATTTGCAGTACATGCAAAACTAGACGAACATTTTTCTGTCGATCGTGTATTTACTTTATGAAAGATTATCACTATCACTATCACTACATAGTATAAAACAAAGTCGCTTCCCGCTGTCTGTCCCTATGTATGCTTAGATCTTTAAAACTACGCAACGGATTTTGATGCGGTTTTTTGAATAGATAGTGATTCAAGAAGAAGGTTTATATGTATAATATAGTATCCGTGCGAAGCTGGAGCGGATCGCTAGTTGAGAATAAATCCGGTTATGTTCAAAATCGATGTCTGAGAGGTCTAAATACGAATTCATAGTCAGAAATATTTCAAAAAGTGGTCGCATTATTTAAAATTTTTGTAACATTCGTTGTAAATTAATATGCGCGTTTTTTTAAAGAACAACATACATTGGCAGGCTTCTCGATGGTGAAGATTCTAGAAATGATGTCCATTTTGAATTCCAAGATGGCGGACATTGCTTTTCGAATTTAAACTTTCGTGAGACGTGTTGAAACAGTACTAATAATTACACGGTTCAACTTACGTATTAAATGTCACTACGGGCGACATGTTTCGAACTCTTCGGGAATTCTTCTTAAGGATGTGTTTTCGCGGCGGTGTCGCTTGAATCTTGTCGTGATTCAAGCGACACCGCCGCGAAAACACTCATCCTTCCTATTATTGACATTGTTTTTCTTTATAGTCATCACGGGTGTCGCTTTTAGGGTTATCGAGAGTGCAGATTCCAACGATTATTGCCTGCGAACTTGGACATTTTGATATTAAAAAAGTGAACATAATTATGCACTTTTTCTTTAATAATGTTCAAAATTGATAACTAAAGGGCCAAAGCGTCTCCATTGTCTCCAAGTACGAATCCGAGATCAGAATTGAAAAATTTGGCCGCCACACAGTAGTGGCCTGAAAATCTGACTTTCATAGACATGATCGAAGTTTTCATAATATATTATAGTTTTTATTAATGCTACTAATAAATTCACGGTTAAATTCACGTATTAAACGACACGACAGGCGACATGTTTTGAACACTTCGGGAGTTCTTCTTCAGGATGAGTGTTTTCGATGTTTGTTTTGAAGAAGAACTCCCGAAAAGTTCGAAACATGTCGCCTGTTGTGACATTTAATGCGTGTTATTAGTAGTATTTTAGACATGTCTCACAAAAGTTTAAATTCGATTATAGCTTTTTTTTGCTTTAGGCTTTTACTAGCCATTATTATGCTAGCTCACAACCCTTACGTGATTTAGTAAAAAAACGGAAGGCCATATTTCAGTTATAGCTCCGGTGGTTTTTTAAGCAACAAAAATGTAGGTAGTGGTATTCCTTGGGTAATTAAAGTAATTTGTACTCTATAAAGTGAGTGTTTTCGCGGCGGGGTCGCTCAATCCTGAATAAGAACTCCCGAAGAGTTCGAAACATGTCACCCGTAGTGACGTTTAATACGTGGGTGAACCGTGTAATTATTGTCATTTTTTTTTCATTAAAGTCATCACGGGTGACGCTTTTAGATTACAACAATAGGGGCGTAGACACTAAATAAAATAATGTGATATTTTCTCAAAGAAGGATAAAAAAATTAGTCAAATGGAGAAAATATCAACGCAAAAGGTTAAATAATCACGAAGTTATAAGTGTCCAAAGTTTTAAGAAGGGATGTGTTCTGTCCCTTTTTCGCAAAACGCAACTTCATATGAAACGATGACGCTGGAAGAATGTGACGTCACAGAAGACGGCAACGTGCCGCGCGCATCGTGGTCGGCGACGCCGTCGACGCGGCCTGCCGGCAGCATCCTGTAATGTGACGTCACACACCGTTTGCGTTTTCTCTCTCTAACAAGCAATATTAAAACGGTTATAGCTTCGTAATTCTTTGAGATATCTGAATGGGATTTTCATCACTATGCATATTTTTTTGCCTTCTTTCTTTTGGAGTAATAATAATTTTCGAGTCTGCACCCGAATTATTGCCTGCGAAGTTGGACATTTTTATATTAAAAAAAGTGAACACAATTTTGCAGTTTTTCTTTAATACGAGTATGTTCAAAATTGATAACTAAAGGGCCAAAGCGTCTCCATTGTCTCCAAGTACGAATCCGAGATCAGACCCCGTATCATGGTCGGCCTTATCACTCGATAAGTGACAAGATAGGGGCGTCGTCTCGTTCTATCAAACGGTGTCAGCCAGTGACGGACGCTCTATCCTGTCACTTATCGCGTGATAAGGCCGACCATGACACGGGGTCAGAATTGAAAAATTTAGCCGCCACACAGTGGCCTGAAAATCTGGCTTTCATAAACATGATCGAAGTTTTCATAATAAATTACAGTTTTTTTTTAATGCTACTAATACATTCACGTATTAAATGACGCGACAGGCGACATGTTTCGAACTCTTCGGGAGTTCTTCTTCAGGATTAGTGTTTTCGATGTTTGTTTTGAAGAAGAACTCCCGAAGAGTTCGAAACATGTCGCCTGCCGTGACATTTACGTTAATTTTTTAACCGTGGATTTATTAGTAGTATTTTAGATATGTCTCACAAAAGTTTAAATTCGATTATAGCTGTTTTTTTGCTTTAGCCTTTTACGAGACATTATTATGCTAAATTACAACCCTTACGTGATTTAGTAAAAAAACGGAAGGTCATATTTCAGTTATAGCTCTCGAAACTGACTTACCTACTAGCGAAAATTATATCTTCAAATATAGATACTTACAGATTTTGTCTTTCTTTCCACTGATTATAATTATCTATAGGTATTCCTCATGTTTCATCTGACTGTCGGGGCATATACTATGCGAGAAGGAGCGGGGCAGCAATAGACGCATCAGCGCGGCAGGTACGGGGCGCGCGGGTGATTTCTGATTTTTCCCTGGCGATACGCCCCCTCTTAAGTAATTGTCATCGAAATTTATTTTTTTACTGAAATAAACAGCTTTATTTTTTTTTAATCTGCCGGGGCCGTAGTATTCCTCAACCATAGAGAATAGAATAGAGGGACTCACTCACACAGATGTAAGCTTTTTTCTTCCTACCTTGCTTCCTAAGTTGACAAAGTTGTAAGCATAGAAAATACCTAGAAATTGCGAGCTGTGGTCACCTATAAGTGGCTAAGCATCTTACTTAGATTTTTTGTATTATAGCCAAATGTATTATTCAGATGTGTTATCGTTTGTGGTCCTTAAATAAATAAATACCACAAGTGGGAACGAGACACAATGTCAAATCTCCTGTCCCTCAGCGCGTAAAGGCTTTTTGTGTTTGTCACTAGCTTGTTTGTCATCACCTGTCAAAATACGACTGAACCTGACCATATAATACGACTAATAATAGATAAGACATGTCGAGGATGTATTAATCTTCTGATCTTTCACAATTTAGTCAGGTTAATTTGCCTCTATCCCTTTTGGACATATCTATTAAATCCTCTGGGGTGAAGACTCATATTATTACTTCAAAAAAAAGAATGCAAAAAAATATGCCTAATGACGAAAATCCCATTAAATTACGAAGCTACAACCGTTTTAATGTTGCTTGTTAAAGAGAGAAAACGCTAGCACATCGTGTGATCGTGTAATCTTTGGACACATAACTTTGTGATTATTTAACCTTGCGTTGTTTTTTTCTCCATTTGCCTACATTCTTTAATCCTCTTTCAAGATAATACTTTATTATTGATTATTTTATATTTAGTGTGTACACCCCTATTGCGTTTACGACATACGTATAATTTTCGTCCCTTATCAACAAGTATTAAGTGCTAGAAGGGACACTGCATTATGCCGGACATAAACACGACTATTCATACTGCTATTTCTACACATACCTACCGAGAGACGTGTTCAATATGTACAAAACAATTTATACTCGTAAGTACCAGTTCATGTATATTAATGACTAATTACTGTATACATAATTATAAGGACAAAGGAACTAGTTAAAACATAAGTCATTGCAGGAAGCAGCGTTAGGAATAATGTACAGTACATTATTTATACTAAACGGGACTTAATCGCGTATTTACGAGTATAATTAACTTATTTTATTTACCTCACTTCGTGGAATCCTATCATAAGTAAATGCCAGCGTCAAAAAACATCGTCCGTTATATCACCGGATATTATTAGTGTTGTGTGTCGGCCGGGTGACAACCCTAGTGTACAAGTGTGGTTAATAAAGACCAAATGCGGGTAGTTCGGAAAACCCGCGCAGCAAGAAGATGTTGATACCCGCTCAAGCCAGTTGTCCCGTGACCATGGATGTTGCAACACATCCGAAACGTCGGGAGACCTCAGTGAGGTAAATAAAATAAGTTAATTATACGCGATTAAGTCCCGTTTAGTATAAATAATGTGTGAGAATCGTGAAAGTTTAAATCAATATAATGTACAGTACATCAAATTATTTTGAGTGAATAGTTAGAATGAATGTGCTATATAATGGGCACATAGCACGCATAACCGATGGCCTTTGGGGCGGAAAGGTTCTCGAGTGGCGACCACGTACCGGAAGGTTCGGCGTGGGTAGGCCCTCGCAAGGTGGACTGATGACCGGGTAAAGGTTGCGGGAGTCCGCTGGATGCGGGTGGCGCAGAACCAGTCACTTTGGCACTCTTTGGGGGAGGCCTATGTCCAGCAGTGGACGTCTTTCGGCTGATATGAAGATGATGATGATAAATACAGTCTCTCACCCCCAAAAACATCTAGTCCTAAATAAAACCTACCCTCGCCGGGACATTTAACCTAACCAAAAATCAACCACCCGGCCAACTAAAATCTGAATCCGCCACTGTTGCAATTAATATCCTTGTCTCGCTCTATGTAGCTTGCAGAATGATTGCAGTCAGAGAACTGCAATCATTCTGCAAGCTACATAGAGCGATACAACATAGATGGCAGATTAGGTTTGGCGTGCGTAGAGACGCACGCCAAACCTAATCTGCCAAGTACCCATTCCAAATCTAATTGCAGTGTCCGTATCCGTAAGTGTGTCTCTATAAATCAACCAAGTACCCATTCCCTTAGGGCCTATGCAGACCCCTACTACCAAGCGGATGGCAGTACGCGCGTCGACGGCGCGTGAAAATAAAAAAAGCAGCCAAGTGCGTGTCGGACCACGTACAACGAAGGGTTCCGTGCCTATTAAAAAGGTCGTATCGATACTGAAATCTTATGGCACTTAAATCCTTTTCTTTAAGGAAGGCAGTTTTTAAAAAATATCTCAATAACCTTTGAACCGATCTTGTTCAAAACAATTTTCGCAGAAAGAATTTAATAAGCCCTATGTCTATGATTTTTTTCATATTTTTAAAATACACGGTTCAAAAATTAGAGGGGGGGGGGGGGGGGGGGGGACACAATTTTAGTGACTTTCGGGGCGAATATCTCCGACTCTATTAACGTAATCAAATAAATTGCTGAGAAACCATATATTTATTTTGAAAGGCCTATCGATTGATGTGCCACACGTGGGCTTGCAATGAAAAAAAAAAATTGACCTTCAGTTTTATGTATGGGTGCACCCCTAAAAAAAATATTTTCAGTAATTTAGTTACAAAACTATGTAGCGGCTAACAAAATACACCTATCCTCGAATTTTATTCAAAAACACCTTATAGTTTTCGAGTAAAATGTCTGTGACATACGGAAGGACAGACAGACAGACAGACATGACGAATCTATAAGGGTTCCGTTTTTTGCCATTTGGCTACGGAACCCTAAAAACGCAGTCTGCATAGCCTCTTAGTTCCATGATTCACGTTCCGAGTATCGTCATGACGACGGCGTTTCCTCTGAGTCACGGAGTCATTGAAACAGTAGCAATGAGGCCTTTGTACTCAAAGTATCGAGCTCAATAGCCTAGCTAGCATGATCTTTATGTCGTACATAACGACAACGGATTCTGACTGACTAGCAAGCAGAGATGGGCATTAATCGATTTTTTTTTAATCAACTAATTAATCGATTAAACAATCAATCGTCACAAAATTAATCGCGATTCATTTAATTAAGATTAAATTCGTCGCAGTTCGATTGACGATTGATTAATGGTCATTTTAATCGACTATTAATTTAATCGTGACTAAATTAGTCGAAACTCTTACGACTAAGATTGATCAATCGTCATTTTATTAAGATCGTCACTAGATTAACCTATTTAATCGTTAGTCGCGATTAAGTAGGTTAAGGGGCTCCTAGCTCCCAATGACCTTCGATCTGTAACTGTCGGTTTTTTCGTGTTTTTTATAGCTTATCGTATTAAGAACAACGTGGTTTACCAAAATAGTATCCTATATTTACATCAAAACTCACAGTTTTTGGGATATATGGCACCAAACTTTGGCAATTTCTGGCCAAAAAACCCTTTTTTGGACGTAACTTTTGTAAAAATTAGTTAAAAATAAATATCTCTCGTGGGTTTATAAAAGACGTCAATAAGGAACAGTTATATGTAGATTTCATATATAAAAGTGCATAAATAACATACTAATATCGAAAAGAGAGCTTTTTTGGACCATGTTTGAATAAATAATAAAAAAATAACTATTCATTATTTTCTAGAAAACTCTCGTGCAAATGTAGATAAAGAATTGAAGAACCGATAACTGTTTGTACCATAAATATATCTATAGTTTTGACGGAGGAATATCCACTCAAAACTCGTCAAAACAAGCCAAAAAGCGCTTGGAGCCCCTTAATCTACATTTTGCCCATCACTGCTAGCAAGTATGTAACTTCGAGCGTCGAGCCATAGTAGAAAGAGTGGAAAGTAGGTTATCTTCATACAAACGTACCGCGCGCGGCTTGTATGTGTGCGCCATAGTATCTATGCGTCGCCGCACGCACACTCAAACAAAATCTCGACTGGCGCACTGAGAAACGGGTCGTACACTGCAACATACTTTGCACTCTTTCTACTATGGTCGAGCGGGATGTATGCTCTATTCTATATCTATAACCGACATAAAGTATAAAGTGCGATCTTGCTAGCTAGGCAGTAGGTACAAAATCGTGGATAGAGGATTTAATTGATGGCGGCCGAGCGAATGCACGAAAGGGATGATGGTAAATTAACCAGACTAAATTGAGAAGGATCGGAAGACTAATACATCCTCGACATGTCATGTCTATATGCTTTAGTCGTATTATATCCGTGACGTCAGTTTCAGTAGGTACAATATTTTTAAGGTGGATCTCGTCCCCAGCAAATGTGGTAATTGAAGTACTATGTTTTATAAAGGATTAAACGAAATGAAAAATTGTCTATGCTTATCTTAGTGTATGTGTGTGTGTGTGTGTGAGCCCTCTATTCTATTCTTCCTCTGTTTTTTCTTTTTTTTCCCTAAAATTTCTTCTCAAGTTGGGCCCCTAAGGCTAATTTAATTGCCTCTAACAACATTGTGGTATAAAACACACAAAATATAAAAAAAAAACGGCCAAGTGCGTGTCGGGCCACGCGCAGTGTAGGGTTCCGTAGTTGCCTGCTTTGTTACATCGACACGCGCGCGCCAACTAAATGGTTGCGTCGGCCGAATTTGTACGAAAGTTGGCCTTTCTGAGTATCCTAAAAATAATTGTTTTTCAAGATTTTATTGTACTGTTTTGTCGACATGATTGATTTATATACCCATGCCGATTGGTTACTGAGCTAAGCTGAAGACGGACAGACAGACAGACAGACAGACGGACGGACATGGCGAAACTATAAGGGTTTCTTGTTGACTGCGGAACCCTAAATACATTAATACAAAGAACACCTTCCTCTACGTTCAAGATAAAGTGTAAGTGGTAAGCTGGTGTGTGTGTACCTTGTCTGTGACCCCCAGAATATGACGACTATGTATACAAGTATATGAAAATAACAATCTTACCTTTTCACACCGTTAATCGAAAATCAATGTGATCGACTGTCTGGGAAAAGCTATTCTCACTTAGTCTGTCACCGACCGACGACCTTGTTACCTGTGAGTTTATTAGCCCTATAGATACCCTAAAGTGTCAAAGTACGTCAATTAGTGCTCCGTCACTAGGGGTGTCATTCACCGAATAAAATCACCAGCACGACATGGGACGGCCGCGGCATACTCTAGATTTTTATAATATACCTTTTTAGGGTTCCGTAGCCAAATGGCAAAAAACGGAACCCTTATAGATTCGTCATGTCTGTCTGTCTGTCTGTCCGTCCGTATGTCACAGGCATTTTCCTCGAAAACTATAAGATGTATTTCAATAAGATTTTGAGGATAGGTGTATTTTGTTAACCGCGACATAGTTTTGTAATTAAATTACTAAAAAAAAAATTTTTTAGGGGTGCACTCTATGCATAAAACTGAAAGTCAAAAAAAAATTTTTCATTGCAAGCCCACGTGTCGCACATCAATCGATAGGCCTTTCAAAATAAATAGAAGGTTTCTCAGCAATTTTTTGATTAAGTGAATAGAGTCGGAGATAATCGCCTCGAAAGTCACTAAAATTGTGTCCCCCCACCCCTAATTTTTGAACCGTGTATTTTAAAAATATGAAAAAAATCAAGCAAAGATCAAGATCGAAAAGCAATCAAAGCAAGATCGGTTCAAAGGTTTTTGAGATATTTCTAAGAAACTGCCTTCTTTAAAGAAAAGGACGTAAGTGCCTTAAGATTTCAGTAACGATACGACCTTTTTAATAGGCATGGAACCCTCGTTGTGCGTGATCCGACACGCACTTGGCCGCTTTTTTAATATACCTTGTATTCTAAGTGTTCTAATAAGAGAGAGACGGATAGTGCGAGAAAAATCGAGAGAGCTCGCGGGCCGTCCCGTGCTAGCCGTGCAGTAATGATGAATTTTCTCGAAGGATTAAAAAGAGTTTCAAATGGAGAAAAAAAGTAGTTAAATAAATTAAATAATCACAAATTTATAAGTGGCCAAAGTTTTAAGAGGGGGTATATTCTGCCCCTTTTCCGCAAAACGCACCTTCACATGAAACGATTGTCATTTACCATGACGCTCGGGGATCGTGACGTCACGATCCTCGAGAGTTTTCTTTCAACAAGCAATATTAATACGGTTGTAGCTTCGTATTTTTTTGAGATATCAGAATACGAATTTTGTCACTACCATATTTGTTTGCCTTCTTTCTTTTCGAGTAATATTAAATAATAATAATATTAAATGTTGAATCTACACCCCTATTGTCATCAATCGTCTTGTCCTGATTTCAAGAAGTCTTATAGTGGTGTTATCTCTTGCATGATTGGTTCTGATTGTTACCTATCGTTGTAGAAATTAGTTCTTTATTACTCATCAGTTCATCACGTTCTGACAAGTGTGATAATGACGGATGTTAGAACACCACAATATGATAAACGACCAACGCGAAAATCTCGTGCCGGAGATTCTTGTCAGTCTGCCAAGTATCAGGATCTGACATTTTATCGTTTCTTGAAATTGATATTTTCGTACCTGTTATTTTGGATGCTTTCCGTGTGAAATAACGAAAGGCGCGACAGAAAAACGGTATTGATGAAAACGAGTTATGTCCGATGTATTTATTCCTGTATTTCGCGTATTAATAAAGTTTCCAATTAGTTACCTATATTTTATTGAAATCGTATTTCTTGAAAATTTATTGGTATATTTACTTCCAGGAAATAACATGTCGGTTACAACCACCCACAGTTACAATGTTTTAATTTTGTTTTTTACAAATTAGCTGCCCGCGCGGCTTTGTCTGCGGTCTTTGTAATACCTGGGTGGAGATAAAATAAAGCCATCTTAAATGGCCATTCTACATATGAAAAATGTCATTATATTAGTAATTATATATAAATAACAATTACTTATACGTCATCACAAACCAGTCATTAAAGTCATAACGATAATTAAACAACCACTTACCCAACCGTTAGTGAAGGCCACTATCTAACCACTGGCCTTTGCTAGCTCTTATTCCCCTATAACAAAGTCCATTTTCGCACCGAAATATCGACGTGAGTTTTGGGCGACCGTCGCACGTGATTGAGGGGCACGTGAATTAGACAGCTATTATAATAGGCTGAACTAGAGCGAACTGATTTGAATTTGTCTTTAGGTACTACAAAAGAGGAAAATCAGTTATAAAAGGTTTTACAGTAATAAAATGTCCTTGTATTCAACATGCAATACTTGATAAATTACGCTAGTAGAATTCAATATTGATAGATGTCACTGAATTCAAAATAATGATAGTAATAAGATAATCAGACAGTTATTCGTTACTTAGTTACTATTTGACTCTGTTGGTAGGTATTTAATTTTAGTTTAAGGTATTTTGTTGTATTCTTCTGATTATGTTTTTTTATAATGAATTGATTTAACATGTCAGGTCAAGAATCAGTCAGTAAGATGTCAGTAGATTTTTATAATTTAGATATCACCTTACACTTTAAAAACATTTATCCATCAGCCGTTTCGTCAATTTATGTCTATTATATATTCCCCGATAATTCTTTTAAATCATTTGGTAAATTATTATTAAAAATAGTTCAATCAATCAAAAATAGTTATACTTGTATCAAAAACATTTCTTTTGTATATGTCCTTGTGACTGGGAGGTTTGTACAGAAGGGACATACGATGTGGTCTTGTTCGTCTCTCTATGACTTCACTCCGTAACTTGAAGTATGTGGGATGTTCTTTGACAAAAACACATATATCCTTTATGTACAAAGATGGCAGTGGCAAAATGTTTATTTTTTTAAATAGGGACACAATTATCATTCATCCAGGCAATTATAAAGATTCTATCAGACTCTACATTACCCCACAAAATCAAGCCATAACAGATAACCGAGGATACATAGCCATGATAATCCGTTAGTGCTGCTTCTAAAGAAACCGTCTCTCTCAGCCTTTTAAGGGCAAACACAAAACGATTTAATTTATTCGCTATATATTCAACATGGTCTTTCCAGTTAAAATGTTCGTCTTTAGTTATTCCAAGAAATTTAATTGAATTTACTTCGTCAACTTGGTCATTATTATAATTAATTCTAATAAGTAGGTATTTTATTTGAATTATAGGAGCGGAATTGTATACACTTGGTTTTATTAATATGTATATGCAAATTATTATGTTCCATCCATAGAATAATATCATTCAGTTAATATCTCTCTCGAACATTTCACTTCTTTTACAGTTTACCACCAGAGTTGTCATCAGCAAACATAAAAATGCTTTTGTGCGTTGTGGCTTTAGGCAAATCATTAATGTAGATAAGGAAAAGTAAAGGTCCCAGAATACTTCCTTGTGGGACTCCGAGCGAAAAGAGCAATTTTTGTATATAATATTTGCAATCACGTTCTCCAAAACGGCTCTAACGATTTCAATGAAATTTGGAGCGTAAGAGTTTACGGGGGCGAAAAAATCGATCTAGCTGGGTCTCATGTCTGGGAAAATTGGTTTTCTCCGTATTTTCTGTATTTTAACCCGAGCAGAGCTCGGTCGCCCAGGGACTAAGGCGACAAACTCGACCGTTCTGGTGAAATCATCAGACACATGATAGAAAATACCGGTAATTTGAAGAGGAAGTGTAGGCGTTCTATTTTCAAGCTCGTATGCCTGACTACCGCAAATCCAGATGGTCACAACTTCATGCGAATTCCATACAGACATACCGTCTTCTGTCTTCGCAATTAACATGCTCGTGTAGTAAACAGTACCGATTGTTTCCCTTCGGATCCATTTTCACGCGATAATTGGCAGCGAGCGTGATTTCAGATGTTAATTTGATCTTAACGTTCCGTTTATGCCGTTGAGAATACTGAGACATAGTTTACGTTTCTTTATTCTTTAGTGTGCATTTGGCGAAACATGGCGATCTTGGCTAAATACTTTTTGGCTAGCGCATTTTTTGGCCCCGGCCGGGGGCTATGGGCTATATAGATAGACCGTCTACGGACCTTCTCTAGGGAATACTTTTGGCCGAAGGGCGCCAAGTTCCGGCATTTTCAGGTCGGTTACCTGGTGCGTTTTTGTAGTTTTTAAATAAGTTCATCTTGATTTGTATGTTTAGTCTGTAAGGAATTTGTAATATGTTGCTTGATTATTATAAATAAATAAGTAAGTACCTATTTGGGAGCTGTTCGTTGTATGAGAGCAGCGGAGATAGAATTGTTCGGGAAAATTCTAGGGGGATCCTTCGCGACAACAAGCATACACTTATATTATCTAGAGTTTGAGCGTCCATCAGTTTAGGCATGGTACGTGGAAGCAGTTCAACTTAGGCACTTGTCCCACCGCCGGCGAGTAGCGAGTACCTACTCTCATATTAATTCTTACTCGCTTTTACTCGCGCGAGTAAGAATTACTATGAGAGTACTCGCTACTCGCCGGCGGTGGGACAAGTGCCTTAATCTGGGATAATATAGTGAATGACAACTGGAGAAGATTTTTTTCTAAGCTGAGAGAAGACTTAATGTAGAACCTAGCTAAGCCTGTACGGCTAACACGAGGCGGCGCGCGAGCTCTCTCGATTTTTCTCGCACTATCCGTCTCTCTCTTATTAGAACACTTAGAACAAGAGGAAAGTATAGTGCGAGAAAAATCGAGAGTATGTCGCGGCCGTCTCATGATAGACGTGCTGATCCGAGTCGGCTTCGGTCTACCCCGCATTCGGCTGTTCCAGAACAAATAAAGAGAATAGCTCTTATTAAGGGAACTTCAGCACGATTCTCATTATTCCATTCTCCATTTGAATATAAATAAGTAGCTGGTTGAAGGAATATTTTGTAATGGCTTTTATTGCTCAAAAATAAAATGGCTAACCATGCTGGGATGAATTACGGAAACGCCCAAATAGGAGGAAAGTCAACACTGAAACGTGTTTCATAGAATCGTTACAAATTGATTGTTTTGACGATTGATCGTGTCTTTGTGATAAACATGATGTCACGTCAATTAATGTAACATTTATCTGAAAGCTACTTAGGCATGTACAGTAAATATTAGACATATATATCTAAGTATATTGTGCAATGGCGTTCTTGAAACTATAATTTGTTTAGACAATAATACTGTATGTTTACAGTTAGTGAGTAGCTGGTTCCAAGATTTTGCATGAATCACGATAAGAGAACAAGTTTCACTAAAATGACGACTAATTTTTATGTGCATTTATTGCATCGCTCCGTTGTATAAATGAATATTTTCTAAGAAATAGGAAAGCATTTTTCCCTTTAAGGATACCGAATAACTATCCGCTGACAAGTTACATTTATGCTGCCAAAACAAGTAATTCTTACGAAAGGCCGAAACTTTCGTAACATCTGAGAGATATCTCAAAAAGGTCGGATACAATTTTACGATACCTTCAGCGAGAAGGTCCCTATAAATCGAATGGGTGGTGAATCACCCACGCCTCGGTTTCACCCAGTTCAGTGGTGGGTGTGTTTGACCTTTGCACCCACGTGCCTTATTATGACGTCACTGCACGCGTCACACAGCTTTTTAATGTGTCAAAGCTTTGTGACGGCTTTGGAGATAAGGGAGTCGGAGGTTTATTTTCCTATAGAATTGATTTTTTAGAGATAAAGTTAGAAAATGTATACCTACTTAGGTACAATTTGTAAAAAAATCTCTATAAAACGTATCTTATACATTTGTAAACAGATTTATTGAGTACTTTAAAAGCAGTGTACGTTTTAATGTTAGGTATTAAACGAAGAAATCTATTTTTACGATATAATAAGCCATTTAATACGATATTTGTTATCGTTTACAATTTATCTTGATAATTTGGTTACAAGATACTTCGTATACTTCGTACCTAAGTACCTAATTAAAAGATAATTAACAAAGGTTGGTTACCTATTAATTAATCGTTGTTATGAAATAATGATTTATATATTATCATTAAACTTGCAAAACGTTATTTAACGTTAATTAGTTCGCATAGAAATGATAAACGAGTATTAAACGATATGCGTAAAATTACGCGTAATAGGTATATAATTATTGCCTTATTGGGCGTAAATGATTAGGGTAAAGTAACTACGTAATTGTACGACATTTTGGTGTTGTTCTTATTATTATTATCATTATAGTATGAAAATTGTAGGCAATTCAACGCAGACTTAACACATATCTATTACTTACTAAACCCTAATCTTGTGAAATAAAAAAAAATACGAGGAATTCGGACAAAAGGACGAATTTCGCGCAAAAAGAAAATTATTTGTAAAATGCATGTAAGTGATTAAATAATGTGTACATATATATATTATGTAGTATAGCGTTAATACTTAATCATAAACAACGGCAAATATTTATTAATCAGAATCACGCAGTTTTTAATTCAGTTTATTGCACACGTGAGTTTCACTACGAAAGTGGTTGACAACATGACTGGTAATAATAACTTTTCAACAAAAGAAGTCGTCACCATCCAGCTATCCACCATAGCAGCACACGCGAAAAAAATACGCAATCACCAGCGTACCGTATTGAGGTCGAAATTATCACGAAACGATGAATAAGTATTCTAAGAATACAATGACTAAACCGTAGTTTATTTATTTAAAATGTATTTACATCGTTATGAGATGAATCCGCACCAGTTGAACAGTATTTTCACAAAGAAATAAACATGGCATTGTTTACGTGTGAAGTATATCCAAACATTTCGTTTTGCGTGCTCTAAACAGACCACTGCGCGTGTACAATCATTTTATATATTAAAACACATTGAAAAAATAATTTATAAGGCATATAGGTAGTGAAAATATATGAGACTTACCCATACAACGGCTAGAAGCCAAATAAAAAAGAAAAATAGATCGACGTCGCTGTCGCGCGCTATCCAACCGTCTGTACACTAGCCCGACTCAGATACAAACTGATCGTTGTTCGATGTTGTGCACGTGCGTTTATATTTGCAGCGCGCTAGGGCGGTGACTAAAAACGTTAAAAGTAACTGGTTATTTATAACCATTATTGGTTTTAACTTTAACCATTCCGTGGTTGCGATGTTACAATATTTTTTTCATCACACTTGCTCGAAAAGGGCTTCATAATGCGCAGACAGAGAGCTATAATAGCCTGTGTTACGCCCACGGGCGTAATGGTTTTATTCTTAAATTCTATCTGTCACTCATGCGGCAGTTGCAAAGCAAAGAGGTTTTATATCATATACGATGTCTGAAAACGTATTTATAAATAAATGTAAACTTAAAAAAACTACTTAAACATGTTTAACTTAATTATTTACAGATTTAATATGTAGTTATTATGTAAAATGTTTTTAAGTGTTTTCAAATCGTGGCTGTATACCGAAGGGCCTTTACCATACGCGCCTCACGTTAGATTCAACGAAATGGACGACTGACATGTTGTATTTGTTTCCTCGCAAATGTGATGAAAAACATTGTGTATTATGTACTTACGCCCCCTCGTTAAACAATGTACTATTTCACCTCACCGGCTCAAAAAGGCTTGCTTTATCGCTCAAAATCTGCGCCCAAAAGCCCATTATATCCGCTAGCGTGGAAAGAGTTTTTGAATTTGGAACGTGTCGGTCAATCGCGAGATCCAACTTTTTTCTATACCTACAGAATGAGAGGTCATTATCCTGAGTTCAGAAACTGATGGTGTTATGGCAATAATTAATTGTTATTATTTTGATAAAATAAATTAATAATACTTATTCTTTCTAAATTACATACGAAATATTAATATTTAGACTGACTTATAACTCTTATAAGGATACAATACGAATAAATAATTTTAAAAAGTAGTTTTATTTTTCAAAATGTTCGCTTCTTCCAAATTTGGAACGCACACCGTTGAAAAGTTAATTCAAGAAAAAACTCATATAGGTACCTACATTTAATTTTGTTTTGTTCTAAAGCCACAGTAAAACCAAAATAATGGTGGTTATTTATAGATTTTAGTGCAAAAGATATACCATATATGAATTTTAATGCCTGCTAAGTTAGCGGATAAAGTGAAATAAGCGTATTTGAGCCTTAGTTTACCCTTTGTGAGTAGGTACAATACTTTGACTTTTTTAGTGTATGTAAGCGTGGAGTTATTTAAAGATGCAAAAATGTTTGTTACATTTAGTAATTATAAAATGCTAGATCTTGATGAGATGTAAACAAACCATTATTGAAATCAAGAGAGCTTTATTGAGTATAAGGTCCAAATTACTTCCATTACATTTCCAATTTTCCTCGCGGTGGTGAGGTGAAAAGTTGTGTTTCGCTCGGCACCAAAGTTGTTTGGCGTCGCGTGCCTTGAAAGCCTCGCTATGCTCAGGATTGTACTTTTGAGCCATTCGCTTCGCTCATGGTTCAATCTCGTAATCCTTCGCTAGCTCGGCTTTCAATACAAGCACATGCACCAAACAATAACTTTGCAGCCTTGGATAACAAATAACTATTGCTAGCAACAATGCTGAGTTGCGGCCATTTCGTGACACCACTAGGATTGTATGTTTTACTTTGTTATTGTATTTTGGTGTTACGAATAAATTATTTCTTTCTTTCTTTCTTTCTTTCTATTGAATTTGAATGAATCAAGAACATTTGTGTTTACGCATTTTTATTAAGAAATAAAAAATAATCTTCTCATATCTAAATACTTTTTGTATAAATTTACGCAAATTTGTAATTTTCTTAGGGGCATGTACATACGTCATGCAAGGGTAGGACAAACGCCCGTCATTTTGAAAACTTAACCCTGTTCTGTACAGTAGAGACTTCCTAATGATATTTTTTTTTTTTAGAAGTTTACTCAAAATATTATAATTTAATGTACTTCTTATTCTTATTTAGTACCTATTTTTTTTATTAATATAAGGAAGTCTCTACTGTACAGAACAGGGTTAAGTTTTCAAAATGACGGGCGTTTGTCCTATCCTTGGCATGTCATGCGACTAAAATAATAATATGCGCCATAATGCGTAAGCGTGTCGCGTCCCTGCTGAGGCGCCTGCGCGGCAGCCCGAACAGCCTCCTGCAAACGGTGGCGGCGCGCCTGGATGGTCCCTTCCTATTCCACTGGGATAGGTTGCATAGGGCATCCAACTGACTTGTAAATAGTAATATAATACCTACTAACATAGTTCTTAAGACCTTTATTACTAACGAATTATGGAAACACTTCCGAAATAAATTATTTGATTTGATTTGATTTGAAAATATTATATAGGTAAGTACTTTGAATACCGCACTCATACATTTTTCTTGTCTCTTTGCTTATGGAGTGAGTAGTGACTCTGCTGTAGTCCTATGCGACTATCTGTTGATATCACATATAAAATTAATAATGACAAGCATCTGGTTATCTTTCTTGCCACCGTCGTGGTATTAAAAAAACCCCGAGTTTGTGAAAGTAAGTAACTATTTATCAGTTAACATGCGGGGGCTTCTTTTTGTAGCTCCACAACTTCTTTCATTTTAAACCAAATGTGATTCAATCCCATTATTTGAGTTTAACTGTCTGAACTTCATTATTATAGCTTGCCCAGTACTTCATTTCATTATTATAGCTTGCCCAGTACTAGAAAAGCTGTAAACATTGCGCAACTACTCAACACGGAATAAAGAGACGCAATACCAAAGCTACACGAACTACAATTAGGTAAGTACTTTTGAAGTGACGAGATGACGATTGACAGGGAGGCATGGAAGAAAAAGACATGCGGCGCCGACCCCAAGTAAAGGGCAAGAAAATGATGATGTTGATGACGACAACAATTATGTTTTTAAACCGTTATTTTTACTGCGTGGTTAACGTTATCGTTTCGTTATTAAACGGTTGTCGGCATAGCGTCATGCCTTCTGCGCATGTCAGAACCCCGCGTCGTCCCCTCACCGCCGACATTGCTGAAACGAAACGACATAATTATGAACGAAGCTCCTTTGTACTTAAATATTGTTCTTCTGGACTGTAGAATCTGTCGGTGTCACTGCTACTAAAACAAAATGGAATATCTTTGTATGCGGTGCCTGTGTACTTATGACGTTTTTCTTTTGTATTTACAATCAGTTGCTCTGCTAATAAAAGAAAATTGAGTAAGTTCTATGTATTAGGTTCCTTTGTACTTATAACATTCTTCTTTTAGGTTAGGGAATCAGCTGACGCCGGCCGCCATGACAGCTATTGTGGTACTTTATACTCTGTGGTTGGTACTATAGTGACTAGAATCACGCTATTCTGCACGTTTATCATGAGACGGCCGCGACATAATCTCGATTTTTCTCGCACTTATACCTCTTGTTCTAAGAAGAGAGAGACGGATAGTGCGAGAAAAATCGAGAGAGCTCGCGCGCCGTCTTGTGATAACCGTGTTGATAGGGTCAGTGCCTGGTTTACGAAGCTACTACTTATAATGGGATGGGGGTGTAGACACTTAAATAAAATAGCTGTAATCACTAATGATGTATTTTCTTGAAAAAGGATTAAGAATTTAGGCAAATGGAGAAAAAAGCAACGCAAGAGGTTAAATAATCACAAAGTTACAAGTGTCCAAAGTTTTAAGAGGGGGTATGTTCTATCCCTTTTCCGCAAAACGAACCTTCATATGAAATGATTGTCATTTGGGTAACTATGACGCTGGAGGATCGTGACGTCACTATCTGCTAGCGTTTTCTCTCTCTAACAAGCAACATTAAAACGGTTGTAGCTTCGTAATTTTTTGAGATATTTGAATGGGATTTTCGTCATTAGGCACATTTTTTCATCAATCTCTCTCTCATTTTCGTCAAATAGCCACTCGCTATTTGTCAAGCGCCTTAGTGTTGCCAGTTTAGACTCGTAAAATTTTAACTCTTGAAACGTGCCACAGCCATATTTTAGCGAATACCAGAGCGACTTGACTTAGCACTTTCCTAGTTTTATTTTGGCCACTCGTTTAAAACAAGTGAGGAATTAGAGTTCATACATTATTGGTACGTTTGTAAAGAACAAAAGAAGTTTGCAAGCTTTGTTATTTATTCCCAGCTCGTAGCAGAGACCTTTGATCCGTAACAACTTTTTGATTTTAAACTGGTCCGGCTACAGCGTTGGCTTGATCATGCGACGGCGCGCGAGCTCTCTCGATTTTTCTCGCGCTACCCGTCTCTTTCTTATTAGAACACTTAGAGCAAGAGATATAGTGCGAAAAAAATCGAGAGTATGTCGCGCCCGTCGTGCCGTCGCATGATAGACGTGCTGCTGCGGTGTAAATATCATATCAGTAGAACTTGACTAAGGATTTAACCGGTTATAACTGCCCGGTATATCTATCGTGTGATAAGATATTCGTAATCGGTGATAAGAAGACTACAAATGAGAATCGCCTCTTTCGCGAAAACTCCGTCTTTCTCTGTGTTTGAACTGTTAGGTACAGTCGCCATCAGATATATCGGAGCGGCCAAGGTGCTCACAAATATCTGAACACGTCTCTAATGCCTCGACCATAGAGACGTGTTCAGATATTTGTGAGCACCTTGGCCGCTCGGCCGCGCAGCAAGAAGACTGGAGCGGCCTGGCCGTGGCGGTCAATAGTAAACTTGTCATTAGCTGTCAAATTTACTATTGACCGCCACCGCAGGCCTGCTGTGTTGCAGGCCTAAACGGGGAGGAAAAAAAAATTGTCACAAAAATTGTCATTGTGGAAAAAAAAAGTGGTACGGCGTAGCGTGTAGCAACATTGTTCCGCCTTGTAGAGGAAATCGCTCGTAGACACACGACGAAGAGATCGCTCTTTAGCGATGAGTACCACAGTTTATCACTCGAGAGTCGGGACCACCCATAGGATAGGCATTTGAGCGAGCTACGCTCGTAGCCGATCCTGTGAATTTTCCCCGTATGTAGCGGAAAGGGACTACGGCGTAGTCGTCCGCTAGGCGGGTTCCTGGCACCCGCCTAGGCTGGCCTGAAAGTGTTAACCAACGAGTGGTAGAAGGGCTTCAAAACGTAGTAATAATCGCCCTTTTCCGATATGGAGGGCAGCCTGGAGGTGACCAACGTCGGCAGAACCACTTTAGAGGCAAAAATCTTAGCCCTCTCAGTAGGTGCCATGCATACTATATATATACTATACTATACTATACTGTACTATCCATACTAATATTATAAATGCGAAAGTGTGTCTGTCTGTCTGTCAACCTGTAACCTCTTTACGCTTAAACCGCTGAACCGATTAAGATGAAATTTGGTATAGAGATTAGAAATTGAATCCCGGGATAGTTTTTAAAACTATGGGGGAGAAATGGGGGGGTTAAAATGTTTATAGAGCTAGGATATAAACGGGTTCCACGCGGACAGAGTCGCGGGCGGAACTAGCATAATTTTGTGATAACTTTATGTCTATGGGTTGCGGTTACGCGTATGGGGACATACGCGTAACCGACGCGGTATATTTTGAGATCATTAATCGTTTGAGCTGTCGCAAACTCTTATTAATTGACGCTTCGAACGATGTGTGTGCGATCACCATTCCCACCGTCCCCATCCCTATGAATCGGCAGATGGCAGTGTTAGCGTGTTCTAAACTGACAGGCGGCGCCATCTAGTGGAACATGTAAATAGCTTACCCCGCACAAGCAGTCGATTTTTAATTCAAATAGCTTCAATAGTGCTTGGTTACTATCATTTGAATCATCATTCACTATACCTCTGTCTCTTTTTAACCCGTGCATAAAGTGAGGGATAATTATAGGTACTTATAGACGCGGATTATTAGGCCGCATAATATAGCTAGGGATCTTTGCTTTCTATAAGTAGGATTGAATGGGACTTAATAGGTTGCCTCCAAAAAACAGGTAATTTAAGGTAAGGCTCTCTGGTTTTCGGGGATTTTGCCCCATGGAATACCCGCCCGTTAACCCTTCGATCGAGCGACCGGTGCGTCAGGGCATTTCCCCAAAGCATAAAAAGGAAAGACTTCCCTGGCAACGGCGAGGCCATACTTGGAGTACAAGTCTGGATTATGGTGGTAAGTCTACCCATTAGAAACTCCACGGCGTTATCCCAATAACTGACATTACGCATGAAGTTAAAAAAATAACGGTCGTTAATTGAACCTATTATAGAGAACCTATAGTACCTTAACGAATTTGACATGAAACCAGTTCGGCGAAGTGGAATAGCGAGAGAAAGATTGCCTGAAGAGCGAAACTGACGGGTACAGTTCACGCCATGGTATTGGAATAAACTTTTGAGATAGTCGGGAGATTTCGGGTCCTGGAGAATAGAAAAAAGGAAGCAAAGCATACGAAGATTACGGCGTTGGCGGATGGGTAACCAACCAAGCTTAGATCGGTAGGAGGAGACACGATCGTATTTACGGAGGCAGAAAACAAAACGAATACAGTTATTAAGGAGACGGTCTAGTTTATTTAGGAGTTCCTCGTTTAAGTCCGGATAACACACATCACCATAGTCGATTATGGGTAGGATCAAACTTTGCACTAATAAAACTTTGGTTTTAATAGGCAAGAAGTGTTTGAGTTTATTGAGGACATGAAGGGAGCCGATCACCTTTCGGCTAACTTCAGCAACATGGGTCCTCCAACTCAGGGTGTTGTCCAAATGTACTCCTAAATTCTTAGCCCTTGAATTCAATATGAGGAATAGAGTTGAAATCTAGCTTAGCCACTTGATTGGAACTACCAATGACAATGGCCTGACATTTGGACGGGTTGACAAACAAGCCAAATTTCTCGGACCATCTCTGAATGTGCGCCCGTTCAGTTTATGGCAAGTCATCAGCCATTTTAAGACCAGTTCTTAATTTAGCTGCGTAGGACCTTTCCGTCCCTCATTGTGGCAACACGTATAGCCTGTCCTGAGTATTATAGGCCCATGAGTAAAAAAAACCCTCTATAAAATTATATATTTACATATTGCATCTGATGCAACTCGGGGTTCAAAGTTATTGAAAAGACATTGGAGAACATTGACCGATAGATCCGATTCAGCCCCGATCAAGTTCACACATGGCTTAATCATATGACTAGATAAAGTCACGTTTGCGAGCCTCGTGACGGTTATCTGCGGCGCTACCACGAACTTCGAAATTCGAAGTTCGGGTATTTCCATCTCTATCGCACTCCCTTAATCGAGTGACAGAGATGCATGTATTACGAACTTCGACTTTCGAAGTACTAGGGGTAGCGTGGGTTGTTGTCACGTTCAGCAATTTATAGTAATATTTACAATAAAAGGGTGGGGCTCAAATAAAACTGATAACAGTAAATTGATTCACAACTTTAATTCAGCATGACATTTGATGTTGCGTATGTCCCAAGGTATAGGGGTAGTCACTCCAAGAGTTAGATGATTCGGTATGTAAGTACACTATAATTACTTAAGGTTGATGTTTTCTATGAACTTATTTATTATACTTATTTGGTTAGCTGGTGAAAGCTTGAATGAGTAAGTAAGCGCATAGGTAGGTTAGATAGGTATATTATTTCAGTTTTTGTTAAAGATAAATAAATACTAATTAAGTAATAGTTATTTACGATACAAGTGCCGAAAATAGGAAATTCGCAACGAGTGGTGATAAATTAAAACACGACCGTAGGAAGTGTTTTAAATCGACACGAGTTGCGAATTACCTATTCGCACGTGTATCGTACAACGTTTTACTGTACATATGGCTCTTTAAAGTTTCGACATATGCACGAAAAGTGCTCTTTTCCGCACTAGTGCGGGAAAGTAGCACCATATGTACTGTAAATATGTTTACAATGCATGTGCTCGAAAAGAGCGTTTTCCAAGCACTAAAATCGTGCGGAAAGTGCCACTTTTTCGCACTAGTGCTTTTTACTTTTCAATTTTTTTTTAATTTTCAAGTCCGTCGTCAGCCCGACACAAAGAGTTTTTATTACTCGAGAAAAGTTTTACAAATAATTCAATTACACGTTTTCTTTCATATAAAAGGTACATAAATACTAATAACGTATAAATGATTTATTAATGTTTATGCATTTTGAATTTGGTCAATAAATACAATAATTTTAAATATTCACTTAATGTGTTTGGCTGAACGCATATCTTTCTTATGCCTTTTACAATACGACAGTATGGCGGCTTGCACATGCGCAATGCGCATATCTCGACCGCGCATGTATCTAAAAGCCCGCCATTGTTGTTTATTGTTAGTTTTGTGTAGTTATTTTATGTAAATATGTTAAAAAGGTCGAGTGAAAGTGAGTAATCAATAATAATAATGATTTATTGCGTTTCAATAGTGTCAGTATGTTTCTTAGAACTACGACGGTACAGCGTCTTTTTGTTGTTTATTATATTGAGTTACTCAAAATTAATTGTGTTCTAAAACCACAATACAATGGTTTTAACTTTTAAGTGAATAAGCTTGACAGCAATTGATGTGGTGAAGTTGTTAAATGCAATTCCAGATAATAAGTAGGTACCTAACAATCTACCTGGGTTTTTCAATTTTAACCTAGATCTATTTTAAGCCACCATATCAACATTTAATATATTTCCTCACACAAGGCATAGTAAAACGTTGTATGATACACGCGCGTAAAGATGATTTCCGACTCGTGTCGAATTATACATTCGCTCGCTTCACTCGCTCATGTATAAAAATGACACTCGTCGGAAATCACCTACTTTCCACACTTGTAGCATAAATAACTATTACAGTACATATGGTGCTACTTTCCCGCACTAGTACGGAATAGAGCACTTTCCGTGCATATGTCGAAACTTTAAAGAGCCATATGTACAGTAAAACGTTATACGATACACGTGCGAATAGGTAATTCGCAACTCGTGTCGAATTCCCTATTTTCGGCACTTGTATCGTAAATAACTATTATTTTTTAGTCTATTCTTTTTTCATATCATGTGTTGGACTAGTCTGTAAGTGATATGTGTATTTTTGATAATAAATACAAATAAATAAACAGTCTCACCCCATCCCATGTCACATAGTTGACATAGTTAGTGGTAGCGAAAGCTAAATGAATGGAAAAAGAAAAAGATTTTTCAACACAATTGCTCGTAACGTACCTCTTATTGTGTCGCTTTTAGACGCGTGTTTTATAACATTACGACACGTGTTGTGGTTATATTATATCCCGATTAAGTCAAGTTGGCACCTTGCAGCAAGACAGCACACGGTGCATTCTTAAATTATATAACCGGGTTGTACAGCAGGTACATTTTGTTGTCTTTGGTTTATGTTTGACAAGTTACTTCAAGAATAGATGTCTGTCAATGCTGTAAGCTTGTTATATTACGTATACCTAAATAAATTAATTACTGCAACATAAGCTGCCTTACTGCTTTTCAAGTGGTTATGGGCCCAGAGCTGGCTCATTTGTTGTAGGTAAACCAGGTAGTGACGGTGAACGAAAACGACGGATTTGCGACCGGGAAGTTCAACAGCAAAAAACAAAAAATGGCGACGTCACTTTCGGCTACAACGGTCAATAAATTAAATGGTGGAAACTGGTCAACGTGGAAATTTGAAACAAGAATAATCTTAAATGGCCAGGGATTATTTGAAATTGTGTCGGGCGGAAAATTAAAACCGGAACAACCAGCTGAGGCAATCTCATGGGTCCGGGACGATGCGAAGGCACAAACCATCATTGTCACCCGTATGGAGCCAGGTCCACAAACCCACATTCTATCTTGTGAGACCGCGTATGATATGTGGACAAAACTAAAGTCGGTTTATGACAAAGAATCGACTGTCAGCATTCATCTCTTACAACAACGTTTTTTTACAATGCAATTCAACGAGGGCACTGTATCCGACTTCCTGTCGAAACTGGAAGAAATCAGGGTCAAGCTAAATCAAGCAGGAGAAGGAATTTCGGATAAAATGACAATCACCAAAATCCTCATGTCACTTCCAGAGCAGTACAGATATTTCCGGTCTGCCTGGGAATCTGCCCCGAGTGAGAAGCAAACGTTAGATGAACTGACATCACGACTCCTACTTGAAGAGGAGCGAAATAAAAGTAGCACGGAACAAGATGTGGCGATAGCACTCGTCACTCATGGAAGTACTACTAGCAAGTGCCTAACATGTGGCAAAGCAGGACATGTAACAAAAGACTGCTATAAAAATAAAACCTGTGAGTTTTGCAAGAAACCGGGACATATATCCAAGTACTGTTTCTTCAGGAAAAATAATAAAACTAAGAAGCAGGTTAGTCCTATTGCTTTAGTCGCAGGTCAACTAGATCAAATAGAAGACTGCTTTTATATGGATAGTGGAAGCTCCCAACATATGTCAAGAAGAAGGGATATAATGAGTGACTATCAAGAGCTTCAGGATCACCCAGTTCAGATGGGAGACGGGGCAACTATTAACGCTATTGGTGTCGGCAATGTAAGACTCGAAGCATTTGATGGACAAAAGTGGCAAGAAGTGGAGCTGAAACAGGTTCTCTATGTACCAGATCTCAAGGTAAATCTGTTTTCTGCCGCCAGTTGCCTAGATAAAGGTCTGCAAATGGTATCCGATAACCATCTTTGCAAATTTATCAAAAACAATGAAATTGTCACTCTAGCCCGCCGTGAAGGTCGTTTATTTAAAATGATGTTTAAAATGTCACAACAATCTTACGCGCTGTCAAACAAGTCTGACAAAGTTGACGTATGTAATAACAATAAGTGCGATTTAATGTTATATCATCAGAAATTTGCTCACCAAAACTTTGTTTACGTAAAGAGAATACTCCAAGAAAATGACATTAAAACCACATGCACGAAACAGCATTTTTGCTCGGCTTGTATTGAAGGCAAACAATCAAAAACTCCGGCTTACTCAAGCAGCAATAAGACAAGTTTTCGAGGAGAAATTGTGCACGCTGATCTGTGTGGACCCTTGGAGGAAGAATCTGTTAGAGGTTCGCGATATTTTCTCCTACTGAAAGATGATTTTTCACGGTTTCGCACTGTGTACTTCATCAGTCACAAGAGCGAAGTTATAACTAATATAAAAATATACCTCGCACAGAATGAAAATGAGGGGAAACCGGTGAAAACTCTCCGCACTGACTGTGGAGGTGAGTTCATTAACAAAGCTATGAAGGACCTATTTGAATTTAAAGGAATTAAACATCAAACCTCAATACCATACACGCCTGTTCAAAATGGTAAAATTGAACGTGAAATGCGCACTGTGATGGAGGCTGCACGTACAATGATGAAAGCAAGCCAAGTCAGTAAGAAACTGTGGGCAGAAGCAGTAAATACGGCCGTGTATGTTATCAATAGGGCAGGGACGAGTCCTGAAGAAGGTAAAACCCCCTACGAGCTGTTCTATGATAAGAAATTTGATGTTACCCAACTAAAGTACACCTTTGGCACAGAAATGTGGACCCATATCCCGAAACAAAAGAGAAAGAAACTCGATAGCAAGAGTAAGAAGGGAATATTTGTGGGATATGGTGAGAACACAAAAGGGTACAAGATATACTATCCAGTAAGTAAAACCTTTTCAATTGAAAGAGAGGTGATAGCGTCACCAACTACGTTGGAGACTACTTTGGCAGAAAATGTAAAAGATGTCCCAGTAATATTTGAAGCCACCGACACCGAACAAAATATGGCGAGTACAAGTACAAGCTCAGTAGCTGACAATGTTCACGGATCCGAAGACGAGTTTGTTGATACCTGCGAAGCAATACCGTCGGAAGATGAAGAGGACCCCAATCGCTCAGTTGCTGGTACAAGCGCAGCTCCCACATCCAGTGCCGGTGTCAATGTCAACACTAGGTCCCTAAGACCTAGGAATACGCTGAGGCCACCTGCCAGTCTACAGGACTACGACACGTCATATTTCACTCTCATGGATACGGAAGAGCCAACGTCTCTAAAAGAAGCAAAGACGTCTTCGAATGCCTGTAAATGGGAGGAGGCGATGAAAACTGAAATGAAAGCATTGGCTGAAAACGACACTTGGTCATTCGTTGACAAACCTGATACGAAGATTATGATAATTGACACCAAATGGGTTTTCAAAATTAAACGGAATAAAGATAATAAAATCGATTTGTATAAAGCTAGATTAGTTGCTAGGGGCTTTATACAGAAAGGCTTAGACTATTGTGACGTATACTCGCCCGTTGTAAAAATGGCAACAGTAAAATCCCTATTAGCATTATGCACCGAAGACAACTGGCTAGTATATCAACTAGATGTATGTAGCGCTTTCTTAAATGGCATAATTAAAGATGATACTTACGTAGAATTGCCAGAAAACTTTGTAGTGCCTGAAGGCAAAGTATGTAAATTAAATAAGGCATTATATGGCTTGAAAAGCGCTCCTAGAGCTTGGTATGAACGTTTTAATAACTTCATGTTGAGCCAAAAGTTCTTAAAAACGAAAAGTGATCATTGTTTATATTATTATGTCAATGACGGAAGTAAGGTGTACATACTAGTTTTTGTGGATGACATAGTGTACTGGATTTGGTCCAATGTTGAACAAGATCATAACAAGTATGAAAAAAGAATTTTTAAATGAAAGATTTGGGGCTTGCCAGTCTATATCTTGGAATTCTCATTCAACAAGACTTGCAGAATGGCGTAACAACTCTAAACCAAACCCAGTATCTTAAAAATGTTTTGGCTAAATTTAATATGTCAGACTGTCATAGCGTGACTACTCCTATGGATCCGAAATTTGATTTGTCAACACTACAAAAAGAAACGTCTGAAAGTGTAGAGTTGGAACATAGGTGTAGACAGCTGATAGGTTGTATTATGTACGCCATGGTAGGCACCAGACCTGATTTGTGTGCCAGTATAACTTAGGGTAAACTGTCGATCAATGAAACACCTAAATTTCAAGCCGGGATATCTCTGCAGTTTCTAAAGATACAAGTCTGATATTTTGCACCATGATAGACAATTTCTTTAGCTATCGTTTGGCATTTAAAATCAGAGCTTTACTTTAATTATTTCAGAGTTATTATAACTTTTTCAAAAAATGATATTTTTTTCATTGTGTCCATGTATATGTATTCAATAAAACACCTTAATTTTTACAATGAAACTGGGGGTTTCACATTGAAACAGTGTAAGAAGTACTTTGCTTTTACCTGTCCATCAATGGAACACCTAAATTTCAAGCTGGGATATCTCAGTAGTTTCTAAAGATACAAGTCTGATATTTCACACCATGATAGACAATTTATTTAGTAATCGCATGGTATTTCAAATCATCGCTTCACTTTTACGATGTCCGAGTTATTATATATATTTTTTTAAAGAGCTTTGTTTCATTGTGTCCATATAATAACCCCTGATTTGTCCATCAATGGAGCACCTAAATTTCTTCACCTAAAAGTCGCCCTACCTCTGCAGTTTGGAAAGATACAAGTCTGATATTTTGCACCACGATAGACAATTTATTGAGTAATCGCATGGTACTTCAAATCATAGCTTCACTTTTACGATGTCTGAGTAAATATTTTTTATTTTTATAAATTTGATTTGTTTCATTGTGTCCATATAATGAATCCCTGTTTTTTTACAATGAAACAGGGGTGGATGGCACAATAAATCAGGTTTTCACATTGATTTATACCAATTAGGTGGGTAGGAAAGCTAAAAATAAAGAAATTTTTAAATCAATATGTCTTTTATTTTAATAAAAACAACAAAAGAATTAAGTTTCAAAACAAAAAACGGGTATGTTCCCCCTAAAATCTAACAGGTAATCTTCTCTTCTTAAAAATCTAATCTGTGTGTACCTATGGCACCTACATACGACCTGCAGTCTCATTATTACGAATTTTCTCTCTCTCAACGTCTCAATTTTAGTTCAGCTTCTTGTTCTTCCGAAAAGGTTCTGTTGACGTCGTAATTCGGAATTAATCTTTGATTTATTAAGGTAGCATCATTTACAGCTGCAAACTTCTTTGCATAGCGATATAGCGTCGGATAATGAACATCACATTCCTTTGCCGCCTTTCTCAAACTCATCCCCGTCCTATATATTTGGATGGCACGTAACATATTTTCGGCCGTATGGTCTCCTTTTTTCCTCTTCAATACTTTTGTACGTCCCATCTGAATCAAAAAGATATACCAAATAGGTAAGCTTTTGTGTTTTACTAAGAATAGGTAGGTTACCTATATATATATAAGAATAGGTATTGTGTGTTTCTTGTAGACAAGGACCAACATTATATAAATATAGGTAGGTACCTATATTGGTCTTTGTCTACAAGAAACACACAAACAAACAACAAAAATCTTGTTTACCTACCTACGAGTAAATTTTTTAAAACAGGATTTTTATAAGGTTCATCAGTATTCCTAGGTTCACCCTGTTTTAAAAAAATAAAAAATATGTATTTATCGCCAGAAAAACCTACCTTGAACTTTTTTACGTGATCTGAGGCTCTAGTATAAGTTTTACCGAAACATAACTTTACGATCGCGTTTACGTTTTACGCTCAATTTGTATGGGATTTGACAGCTAAACGCGAACGCGGTCGTAACGTTTTGTTTCGGTAAAACTTATACTAGAGCCTCTGTGCTTAAAAAATGATGACTTGAGTTTAATTTAATAATTTCGTGGCATCTACATAAATAAACTTTAAATTTTATTATACCTATATATATTTTATTACCGCACCAGAATTTTGGCAACACGCCCCAAACATGTAACAAAATATCCTCCCATTTTACTGACGTCAGAATATATATTTATATTATTATTATATTTATTGAGCTATTAAAAAAAACATTTAAGTGTATTATTGAATAGTGGCACAATAGGAATGACAATCACAAATTATCATCACGAGGCCAAATCATGCTCATTCTCAAAACTTATTAAACACCCCTCGTATTATATAATTTCCTAAATGAACTACAATGAAACTAGCTAGTGCAACAATGAAACATGTTTCATTGCCCACCCCACTGGAATGTTTCAACGTGAGACAACCAGGTGGTTTTTTATTTCCGTTAAAAAAACTGTGACAAAGAGTGAACGATTTCCAATAATCTTTAGGTCTAAATATAGGTAAGAATATACTTAATGCATAAGAATATTGAACGGTAAGAACTCTTTATCAGTAGCATGCTAAAAAATCACCAAATATGGAAAAAAAATCTTACTTTGCCGTCGCGAAATCACAACTGTGCTCCTGGAGACGTGTTGCTTCGACGCGGCGCGTTCCCGAACTGGGCAGGCGGGGGGGTGTACTGAGCTTGTCCTTGCGTGATATACTGCACTGTTTGGCAACGTCGCGTTTTCGAGATATCGCAAAGTTTCAACGTGTACAATTGTTTCAATGTTCGACAGTTGACCCTACTTGTCACGATTTCAAAACTGTGCAAGTAATGAACTTTGGACTTGTCTTAAACGAATTCTCAGATACATACAGGGTACTATAGATTTAAAACTGGTATATAAAAGAAATGCCGGTGATAAATTATTAACTGCTTATGCTGACGCGAGCTGGGGAGATGATATTCTAGACAGAAAGTCAACGTCGGGTTTCTGTCTACAGATCTATGGTAACTTGGTATCTTGGACTTCAAAAAAACAAGCGACTGTCGCACTTTCTTCGTGCGAGGCAGAGTACGTCTCTCTCACACATTGTATTAGCGATGTTTGCTGGTTAAGAAATCTGTTATCAGAATTGCAAATTCATGACAATTATAATGTTACTGTCTATGAGGACAACCAGTCCGCTATCAAAGCATGCAATTCGCATGAACAACTGAAAAAGATGAAACACCTAGATATTAAATATCATTTTATAAATGAAAAGATTACTCAAGGTACTGTCAACATTCAGTACGTTCATACGAGTGTACAATTAGCAGATATATTGACTAAACCCTTGTCTCGACAAAGTTTTGAAAAGTTGAGAGGTCTTTTAGGGTTGTTTTAGATACCTATTTATATTATCGTTAAAACAATTTTTTGATTGAGGGTGGGACAGTACAGCAATCAAAATATGCGGATATTTTCTATTATGTTTTATGGTAATGTAACGTTATGAAACTCTATTTCTATAGATGTTATTATGACTGAGTAGAAACTATATTTGATGAATAATGTTTAAATTTTATAACATTAGGTACACATTTTGTTAATTTAGTTAAACTCAAGTAGAGTTAGTTAAGATGAGTTAATAGATTCTTAGTTAAAGTAATGTTAAAATAATGGATCTATTCTTGAGGGTGGGTGTTGTCTTTGGTTTATGTTTGACAAGTTACTTCAAGAATAGATGTCTGTCAATGCTGTAAGCTTGTTATATTACGTATACCTAAATAAATTAATTACTGCAACATAAGCTGCCTTACTGCTTTTCAAGTCATTTACCTACAGCTTTTTTTTTATTTCTCGGCAAATTGTTAATTAATTGACTATTGCTTTTTGGATATGATATAGAAACGTTTAATTTAGTAAAACTTTTCACATTTGATAATATTTTACATGAATTAATATCAAACGATAACATTTTAAAACGAAAATATTAATTTTATTTTGTATTGGCTGTTTAGAGATTTCATCTAATGCGCGCGCACTGCGAAAACTTCACGAAAAAAACTGTTGCGCGCCATTATAGGTTATTTCACAGATATTTGTAAACAATGCGTGTTTGGTTATTTTAAGTATTAACAAAAACGTTGACTCGTGGACTCGTGGTGACTAGAAAAGTGATGAAAAGAATGGACGCCACTGGAAATTCTTGGCGATATATACAACGTGCGAGTAAAAACCTGTTACCATAAGTAAAGAAAATAACTTGGCATTTCTATAAAATTTTCATCATATGAAAAGGATTTTTTCCTCGCAAAATGTGTTAAAAAACGTCGTACCTATGAAACGCGTGAGCTTTGATAATTACAGCCTCGGCTCTCTTATCACGCTCACCTGCGGCTCGCGTGATAATGCCGCCTCTGATGTAATTATCAACATAAGTACCTCACTTGTATCACAATGTTACATTGTACGTATTGTATGTATTGTTCAATGATAACATAAGTTGATAAGTAGGTATAACTCGATAATAAATATGTAAAAAAACAAGCGCTTGTCATATAGATTATCTCATTTTTAACCTTCAAAAAAAGGAGGAGGTTCTCAATTCGGTTGTTTTTTTTTTTTCTTTTTTTTTTTTTTCAATGTTTGTTACCTCAGAACTCCGTCATTGAGATGACGAGCCGATGATGAGCCGATTCGAAAAAAATATTTTTTGTTTTTAAGTATGTAGTACCTATATGCATCCAGGTGGGTCCCATTTTTTTTTAGATCCAGTTGGATGATGGGATCCATGAGGAATTGAGAGAACTCCTCAATTATATTAGGCACGCGTGTAGTGATTTTGGTATTTTCTATTAAGTATATCTCGTGTATCTACACCCGGAAGTCATAAATTTGGTGGAATGGAATTGATGATGAAGACCACAGATGAATTATGGAATTCCTCAATGATGTACTTAAAAGTACAAAAGCACGTCACAGATTCTGATAAGATTCCGTTGAAATAGCAGCTAATGAAGTACCAAAGGTGATCCTTGTGGAATCGACGGAAGTCCTCAAATATTATCGGGCCACATACAACGATTGGGTTTTTTTCTCTAATAATCAACGCATTTGCTCTCGGAAATCAGTTCATGTGGTAAATTGGAAAATTAATGTGGAAATGTTCTCGTGGCTTGGCGGAGTACTAAATTGAAGTCGGTTAAAACTTTGTTTTTAAAGTAAATCAATGTAGATATTTCACTAGAAGAATAAAATTAAGTGTTAACTAAATTGTACAGGCTGGCCTGTTGAAATACTACAAAAGCCGGGAAATGGGATTGCCTGCCGAGTGCAAAGATAATATACTTAGTACGAGGCAGGCCATCCCTAGTTCCGGCCGAAGTATAGTGCTTTTCTTACGAGTGTTACTGGGCGGCCCGGTTTTTGAAGAATGGTACATAAATATTGAAATAAAAAAAAGGGTAGATTATTTGTGAAATACGACTCGTTAGCGGTTTAGGTATGAATATGTTGACTTCATGTTTTTAATTGCAGACCTATACGTCAAAAAAATAAACACATAGAACCGTTTAATGTGATTTTAAGAACTATCTTTGCAATTTTTTTCGATTGAGCCGATTTCGTCAAATTATGTATCGAGCCCGTCTACGGTCTTTGAAATATGGTGAATATTAACATATATTAACAAATATTTTTCTTAAAAACCTGTTTAAATAACATCGATTTCACCAAATTAGGTCTTGTCAGCCTCTTAAATAAGAGTTTTTGAAGTGGCTAAACGCCATGGTGTCCTGTCACCACACCAATTAAAGATGAAACAAAATAAATTTAATAATGGGCCTCTCGTCTCGCCTCGCCGCACCTGAGACGTGATCTTTCGCAGCCGTATAAGGAACGTTGTAGTTTGTAATCCCACTCTCAATACACCTACGTCTCATGACAACATGATAAAATGCATAGCAAGTCGAGAAAGTTGTGACAAGCAAAAAAAAGAAAAATTTGGCCATAGAAAATCTTTCACTTCCGGGCAAAATTTGTATGGGTATGTTTACGTCATGTCTCATGTGACAACCAGTACGAGACATGTGGCATCATTTAGCCCTTTCATCGTAAAGAGTAAACCTAAGTCTGTCAGTCCTGAAATGGCCGGAAGTACTTGGCAGTAGACGGCGTCAAAGTTGCCAACTTTGGCACCGTCTGCTCAGTACAACTTTCTCGACCTGCTGCCAGGCATTTTATCATGTTTTCATGATACGTAGGTGTATTGGGAGTGGACTTACGGACTATAACGGCAATGTTTCATTGCATGCTTGAGAAAAAAATGTCTTCCCTATTCTTGTGACTAAGAACTACGTGTATCTACGTTGTAGGTACTTATGATGTGCAGTGCAGAATTACGAAGGTATTACGTAAAACGAGAACGATTCTCGGAAAACATAGAATAAAATAGTCAGAACAGAATGCATCATAAATAAAATGAAACATTAGACGTTGATTACATGTTATTTTAGTAGAAAAAATATTATTGGAATGACGTCAATTTCACAATTATGTTAGTCTCACTCGCAATTTACCGGTTCTGTGACGTAAGTTGTAATGTTGTTGTAATGAGTGCATTACACGTTATTTAAATTTTGCTTTGAACCATGATGATCGTCATAATCATAATCATCATTTCAGCCGAAAGACGCCCAATGCTGGACATAGGCCTCCCCCGAGGAGCTCCAAAGTGAGCGGTCCTGATTCACCCGTATCCAGCGGACTCCCGCGACCTTTCCAAGGTCATCAGTCTACAGCATTGCATACCAAAATACAATTAATGGCTTTTTTGTCCTATCCTATAGAAAGAAGATTGCTTTTCTCAAGCCCCGAAATCGTCTCGTGTCGAGCACTTGGTTACCAGGTTCGGCGTTTTGACTCGCTTCAGAGACGTGCTGCATGTGCGAATCGTAGGCGATCCCAAACTCACAGCGATATTGTATCAATAAGTCTAAGGGTTGTGCTCCGAAGAACTTTTCGACATGATGCCTGCTTTCAACCATCGCACCGCTGCTCGCCGTCTCCCTCGAACGCTCCATAGTCTAGGATTGAGAACTTTAACTCCCCTATTTATGGTCCGGCGACACGGCATCACTCCCTACAAGTTGGACTTAATGACCTAGTAAAGGTCGCGGAAATCCGCAGTATGCAGTGGTTTCCAGGACCGGTCATGGATGTCACCATTGAGGGAGGCCTATGTGATGTGATGATGCGGTGGCGACTGCCTATGGTGTGCCACGAGTGCTGTCAGGGCAGTAAGGAAACGCTCACGCGCACATTTAAATACTCCTAAGCACCTCTTTTCGATTGTGTTTCGGTTATTTCCGTGTGTTCCCGTGCTGTTTATAGCCAACAAGGCCTTAGGCTGATGAGGCTGGTATTAGGGCGATCGACTGCGATTTTAGTACAACTTGGGCGACTCGAGGGGTAGATAGTCACGTAACGTTTTCAACGCGCGTTAGGACAAGTCCAGCTGTAATTTTTCCGTATAAAAATTGACATTTAGATCTAAGTACCTAACGTGATCGACCAGGTGATGTATGAAGAGCGCCGTCGCGTCGCTAATCGGTCTACCAGTGCGGCGCCCTTTGGAAACCTACCTGAAATGTGACAGAATCAACGTTTTCTGACACAAGTAGGTACAGTCACGCTGCACGTGTTTGAAACAAAGACTATTGTTCATCATGGTTCACGGTACACGTGTAATAGATAAACTGTTATTATTACTATTGTTACGAGCGTGGGGGGGTAGGATAGAGTTAAACACCTTTTCAACACGAAAATAGATTTATTCTGCGATTTACACAGGGTAAAGTCCTCTGAGTCCACATGTACTAACGCTGACAACTCAATCAACTCACACAAGTGACTGAGTTCGCGCCTACTACTACTGGCACAGCTACACTTTACTGTTACGCACTAGACCACTTCACTAATCACAACTTTCCACTGTACTTCTTCAACCAGTTCTCACCCGATACTACTCCCTTAGTATCCCATCCTGAGAACTCCACTCTGAAGACTCCACTCAACCCTGACTCCTCTCAGGACTGACTCCAAGTCTCCTCTTCAAGAACTCACTTCAAGACTGCCTTCCAAACTGACTAGTACTGCGAACGTGGTCCCCTTTTATACCCCTTACCGAATATTCTAGTCCTTAATTTCGATCTTCATTTCGTTGCTCACTTGTTTTGAGTAGCATGGGCTTTTCCAGATAAACGTGCTACGTCCACGTTTCTCGAATATTCCAAGCCCATACATTCGTCTATAAATTTCCTTAAGCATCGAATGTTCTATTCGCTTACCCTTTCTAGAACATTCCATGTTCCATGCTACTCGGCGTTTTGAAAATGTACTCACCATTAATTAAAAACATACAAAAAGTGCATGTCGGTCGCTGGACTCGAACCCGGGCACATCGGCTCTTCGACCGCCGTTTGTACCGCTGGGCTACAGATGTCTTAGTCGACACAGCGAATTTAGAAATACCTTGACGGCGAGTCACTATGCCAACAAAACTGTTATTGACCCCGCCGTCGTAACATTGCCCTCCGCTAAGTCATGCTCGTCCCGAGCATCATTCAAACCGTGATACCGTGCCAGGTTGTCGCAGTACGGTGGTTTCCTTATCACCGTACGTGGTCTCTTCCAAGGTGGCTTCTTTTTGCGTCGTACTGGGTGGTAAAGCCAAATCAATGTCCCTTTACGCCTGTCTCTATATCTCGTCTTCAACACTTCCAATAATTGGCCATATCCTGCACCGTGATTGACAGTTTCTATCAAAGCCAGGTCCCAGTGTCCAACAGTCAAGGAGGCTGCTGCCTGTTTGCTGCACCATCCATTGGCATCGGTGATCTTCCCGAACTGCATTCTATAGGCAGTCCAGAATAAACGACGACGGTTGGACTGCAGTACTCTGGGCTTATCTACAGACGTTGAAATGATGGAAACACTGATAACAGCCCTGGACTCTGAAGTATCCCTTGCGACTTCATCCACAGCAACAGCAACATCTACGTTTTGCTCGACATCGTTCACCTTACTAGCAGTGCCGTGCAACTGTTCAACATCAACGTCCACCATTTCTTCTACGTCGTCCATCGGTTCCTTAACTTCGTCCGCCTTTTCAGTTAAGTCGTCCACCTGGTCAACTTCACCGTGTCCAATAGCATCGTCGACCTGTCCCTCAACGTCATCCACCTGTTCAACAACTTCGTCTATCTTTTCTACAACGCCTTCCATTTCCACCTTGCAAGAATCACGTGCTTGTTTCCATTCTCGACACCAACTAAGCTGTCGATCCATGACTTCAGTAATACCTTTAACTAGTAACTCGGATAGCCGTTCTGCCTTTTCCGCCCGCTCTTTACGTGCCTCGTTAGCTTCCGCTGCTTGCCACTCCCGGGTTTGTTCCGCCTGCTGTTCTAGGAGGCGGCAAGCCTCTTCCGCTTGCTCTTTCCGGGCTCGTTCTGCCTGCTGTTCTAGGAGGCGGCGAGTCTCTTCCGCTTGCTCTTTACGTGCCTCTTTAGCTTCCGCTGCTTGCCGCTCCCGGGTTTGTTCCGCCTGCTGCTCCAGGAGGCGGCGAGTCTCTTCCGCTTTCTCTTTCCGGGCTCGTTCTGCCTGCTGTTCTAGGAGGCGGCGAGTCTCTTCCGCTTGCTCTTTACGTGCCTCTTTAGCTTCCGCTGCTTGCCGCTCCCGGGTTTGTTCTGCCTGCTGTTCCATATGTGCTTGCCGCTCCATCATCAATTTCATAGCTGCTAATAACGCCGCAAAGTCAGCTTGCCCTGATGCAGGGCTAGCTACTTGAGTCACTTCCGACTCAGTAACAACTTGACTGGAATTCGACGCGGCTGCCTGGCCACGCGTCATGACTCCTTCTCCATCGTCTCGTTCTATTAAAGGTGGCATAATTGCCCTCTATCCCACTTCTGACACCAAATGTTACGAGCGTGGGGGGGTAGGATATAGAGTTAAACACCTTTTCAACACGAAAATAGATTTATTCTGCGATTTACACAGGGTAAAGTCCTCTGAGTCCACATGTACTAACGCTGACAACTCAATCAACTCACACAAGTGACTGAGTTCGCGCCTACTACTACTGGCACAGCTACACTTTACTGTTACGCACTAGACCACTTCACTAATCACAACTTTCCACTGTACTTCTTCAACCAGTTCTCACCCGATACTACTCCCTTAGTATCCCATCCTGAGAACTCCACTCTGAAGACTCCACTCAACCCTGACTCCTCTCAGGACTGACTCCAAGTCTCCTCTTCAAGAACTCACTTCAAGACTGCCTTCCAAACTGACTAGTAACTGCGAACGTGGTCCCCTTTTATACCCCTTACCGAATATTCTAGTCCTTAATTTCGATCTTCATTTCGTTGCTCACTTGTTTTGAGTAGCATGGGCTTTTCCAGATAAACGTGCTACGTCCACGTTTCTCGAATATTCCAAGCCCATACATTCGTCTATAAATTTCCTTAAGCATCGAATGTTCTATTCGCTTACCCTTTCTAGAACATTCCATGCTACTCGGCGTTTTGAAAATGTACTCACCATTAATTAAAAACATACAAAAAGTGCATGTCGGTCGCTGGACTCGAACCCGGGCACATCGGCTCTTCGACCGCCGTTTGTACCGCTGGGCTACAGATGTCTTAGTCGACACAGCGAATTTAGAAATACCTTGACGGCGAGTCACTATGCCAACAAAACTGTTATTGACCCCGCCGTCGTAACACTATATTTATACCTACTTACTTTGTATTTTGTATCTATAGACTGCTAATGTCGGTTTCCTTTAATTTGAAAGTAAAGGGGTTGCCTGCCAAGAGACGAGTCAGCCTTTCCCGGTTTCCGCCAACGTAAATATAGTGCTTTTCTCAAACATGGTAGGAAATAATACAAAGACGTCAGGGCACCAATATGTATACACCACAAAGTGTCAAAAATATGTAGACAGACCTTATTTCTGCAACAATAAGGTTGTAGTATATATATTTATGAAACTTTGAGTGAATACATAGAGATACTAGTAACTTTTCCACCAAAATTTTACAAAAAACAACGAACCGGTGACCTCGTCCTGTTTTGTTTCCTCAAATGTCATTTTTGAATGTCGTGTCAAATTTTCAATGTGTATACGTCCAGTAGCGACCTCTGTGTTTTGAGCTGGGAACTTTTTGAAATGTTTGCTGCTTTACCGACATAGCAAATTAGAGACGGAAGTCGTGCATATCGAGTTATTGGACTGTAGTAGTCTTACCCCACCTTACCTTACCTACTTTGATTAAGCTGGAAGCATTCTTTTAAAGGTGGTATTACCTTACACACCATGTTACCACTTACCACTTTGACACTCAACGCGGTTTTTAAAGTAGTAATTATAAGTATTAATATAATAACACATTTAGTTAATATGAATGTTTAAAATTTCTCAAATAAATAAAATATCGGCGACTGTACCTAACATATGGAAGGGCTTGAGTTGCACTTTCTAAAATCGTTTTTATTTTTTTCTATAAGTAGTGGTTAAATTTCGCATTCGGAAAATGTTGAACCAAAAATACCATTCTCCGAAGTTTACCAAGCAATTATTATTAAACTATCACATATGAATAAAAGTAACGTATCTAAATATTACAGGAAAAATATAACGATACCTCTCTCTATCTAGCGTATTTTTTTAGTTTGTAATCTATTACTTCTAAATGCAATTTTTCGTCTTCAAATTCCCGAGTGCTGTGAGGATTATTGTTTAACTGGAGTGTCCTGCCTCGTCTTTCAAATACACAAATAATAAAAGATATAGTTACACGTGATACAGAATTATGCTGCTAGCTGAAAAACAAACATACTTCGTGCAACCGTTATTAGTACCAAAATGCCGATGGCGCTGTTCAAGGGTAACTTCAACTATGAGCTGTTTGGTGTATGACAGTTGGTGTGAGTCAGCCTCACTCTTGACCGGTTCTTTAGTTTTCTTCTGACCATAAACAATAAAGAGCGTGGTGGTGCAATTAGCACAAATACAAGAGCGCAAATTGATGAGATTGCTGTCGGTGCGCCGCGCCCGCTCCCCGCCCGCACCCGGAACGGACACTCACTAATCCACCGCGACATACTACGGATCGCGGCTCGCGTTCGCTTCGCTCGCGATATATTTTGTACGCGTTCGTGCATCCCACAGTTCCACCGTTGTAACGATAAAATATGCATATGTTGGTCTAGCTAATTGGAGAGAAATAGTAGCGGACTGTAAAATAAGAATCTGTATAATAATTTATCTTTACAACGGTGGAACTGTGGGATGCGCGAACGCGTACAAAATATATCGCGAGCGAAGCGAATGCGAGCCGCGATCCGTAGTATGTCGCGGTGGATGAGTGAGTGTCCGTTCCGGGTGCGGGCGGGGAGCGGGCGCGGCGCACCGACATCAATCTTATCTGTTTGCGCTTTCAGCGCTTAGGGTCTTGTTTTTGTGCTAACTGCACCACCAGAGTGACAGTAATATATATCACCATGAAAACCACGCGGTTAGTGGGTGGTTTTCTTTGGATGAATGTGATTTTTCCTTAGTCGGTCGTTTCTAGCTAGCTTTGCTTAGGTTGGGACTAGGTCGATTTGTGTAAGATTAATGTCCCCTAATATTTATTAATTGTTTTATTTGTTTATTAAGACATGACACATTCCAATGTCTTTTAATGCGCAGTGTAATTTATTGTAGATACCATACCCGGCCCTACAATAGACATTTTTTTGGTTGTTTTCATAAATCGACAACATGTCGTGGGCATGTGTTCTTATTCATCTGAGCAAGCCGCATACTTTTTGATGCCTTTATTGAAAATTGGTGCATATTACTTCTCACGTATTATAGCGCCATCTATGACCTCACTGAAAAAGCTCCCAATAGAACTTGAAATTGAAAGATGGGTAAGGCCGTTATTTCTTGTTCCTGATTAAGCAGTTTAAATCGTCTACATTTTAATCACTTCCAGTGTGTTACGAATATTAGTAATCCATTTATATGGCTAATTGGCGTAACACACTGGAAGTGATTAAAATGTAGACGATTTAAACTGCTTAACCAGGAACAAGAAATAACGGCCTTACCCAGATATATGACGTCCGGTTTAGCCTAGCTAGTGACCCTGCCTACGAAGCTAATAGAGGTCCTGGGATCAATCTTTTTGGAGAATCCATAATGCTGAGTCCCTATTCTAACATTCAATCCTATTTTGAATGCTCGGGTAAGGGCTAAGGTAAATTATGCATGGTAAAAAAATCCATCTCGACAGAAACAAAATCGATTGAAAAAAAAGTCACAATCAAATCGGTTTATCCTTGAGGGCTACAATGCCTCAGGCGCCTACCTGACTACACAGATAAACCCCTCATTTGCGTCGGAGCGGAGGTTAAAAACACACCTAATACCTTTTGTTCTACGACCGTTCTGCCATTCAAGCATTCACTGTGATAGTAGATTAAAAAATAAGACAAAAAACACATTTTTAATCTTTTTATTTTCCCAATAAGCTTTATTATCGTTTTACACGTCTCAGCACTAATTACTAGTAACTACTGAACCCCTAAAATGGTCTCTAGTACACCCCTAATATGGTCTCTATACATGAAACAAGAATGCTCTCTACACGAAACAAAAGTGAAACATGAAATTAGAATAAGAATCTAATGAACATTAGTGAAACTAAGGAAATGATAATAGAGAATCTCTTTACGATGCCAGTTTCAATCAGAAATATGTAAACAACTTCCGAAACTTCTCAATGTCAGAAATTTTGTTTTTAACCACTTAAATTGGCTTTGGCCACTCATTTTGACGTTCTTTTTAACTAGCAGAGATTTTTTTACTGGCCAGTAACTTGTTGATTTCTTGCAGTCCAGTTTAATATTGTTCTTTTTTCAAACATTGGCCTGGCCTGTGCTTTGTTTTTAAACTTGATAGCCAGTTAATTATTACTAAGTGGTTTCTCTGACGTTATTCTTAACGGCCAGCGTGTTTATTGACCAGCTGACAGCTGCACGACCTTGTTGTTGATAGCCAGGACCTCCGTCATGTATTCTTCGTCAGTGACGATGGTGGCCAGGCGCTTGAGGATGGACAGGAGTTCTCCGTCCTTTAGACGAAGCTGCTCATTGCACTGGTCCACTTCATCGACCACATCGTCGGGTATCTGTGGAGGAATTTGAACGTTAGTGGGTTTTTCTATAGTCTTATCTAATTGAGTTGGGTAGATAGAGACGCAAGTAGACTTACTTAGTTATCGATACCAAAGCGTGACACGTTACTACAACGCCATCTAGTGACGCCGTTGATGTTGGCAACTTGATGTCTTCATAATGAGTATTAATGAGATACTATTATCTGGCTTTATTTACAATGTATAATCAAACCATATGACATGACATGATTAACAATATCTAGGTAAACAATGACCACTCTGAACACTTCAGTTTGATACTGTTCAAAGGTCTTTACACTCTTCAATATGACCTTGAGATAAATAAGAGACAAACAAGACAAAACTAGACTTTTCACCTAATAAAGTAAAAACTTGAAACTTTCATTGACATCACTACAAACGCACACCGCCGACTACAACTAGACTTTAGAGAGTAAAGGATTAAACTATAATAGAATCAAGAAGATCAAGTCGGTAGTGTCAAAAAAAACAAGAAGATCAAGTCATGAAATTGCTATTCTTCAGGACTGTGTTATATGATCGACATTGAATATCCGTAACTTTGGCCCAAGGTGACTTTTGGCGATGATGATCATCTTATATAGGTATGAAGAACTCATTTAGATTTCAGTGTCACTTGCTACTATTGGCCAAAGTTACCCACGAATAGGTCAAAGTAACCGGGAAATTGGAATTCCACATTTTAATAGTGGCTGGCCTCACGCCGCGATATTAGAAACTACAATTGTCCACGACTACATAACATACTTATCATCTCGGTTTGCATTTTTTGCAATACTGTTGGGAGATCCGGTAAACCAGTTTAAACCAGATTAGTACAAAGATAGCCAGACCCAGTGCCATTGACGTCACGCCCCCCGAATTGGGATTCCATTCATATTGGACGTGTGCCAGAGATTTATCGAATTTTATAATAACCAGACCTGCAGATTTTTTAAACATTTACGTCTTTGAGTATTTAACTATGTAGGTATGTAGGTACCTATTCTTAAATGGTAAGAAGATATGTCGAAAAGAGCTAATACTGACGGACGTATTTAGATTGGGTATCATCGTCTTGACGACCAGTTAGCCTATCTAGTGGGTAGTGACGCTGCCTACGAAGCTGAAGGTCCTGGATTCGAATCCCGATAAGGACAAATATTTGTGTGATGAGCACGAGTGTTTGTTTCTGAGTCTTGGATGTTTTCTATGTATTTAAGTATTTACTACACTACATACTAGACGAAAAGATCTGCCTCAGGTGATAAAAACTAAACTCAAAGTAGTCAAGCATACGGCAGGTTATCAGGGAGTATATCTTTTCAATAAGCTACCAGTAGAACTCAAGACGATCATAAGTGTTAACGCGTTCAAAAACAAGCTCAAAGCATATCTGTTGGAAAAGTGTTTCTATTCCGTTGAGGAATACTGTCAAAATTCAGACTGACATGTGAAAAACTAAAATGTACTTAGGCTTTAATAAAATTAACGACATAGCTGTTTGTGAGATTTAGTAAATTAATTTTATACTTTATTGTTATTGTTATATTATTTAATAATGTGGGCATGTACCTATTCTTGGAATTCTAACTTTAATAATTTTATCTTGACACGTTTATGACATTTTTTATTTATTTTTTATTTTGATAATGATTTGTTCCACACGTTTGTAATATTTACCTACACTACACGTAATTTTAGTTAAGGTATTTTTTATTGTTTAATTTTATGTATTATTTCAAACACAATTGATATTGTTCAGTGAAATAAATAAATGAAATGAAATGAAATTTCTATCTATTAAATATATCGTCTAGTACCCATAACACAAGCCTTATTGAGCTTACTATGGGACTAGGTCGATTTGTGTGAGATTGTCCCCTAATATTTATTTATTTATACACTAGATTTTCGATAGCAAATGCTGTTACGAGTTACAAGTTAAGCTAATTTGTGTTTGGCTTCTCATATAACCCTTGGACTTCTGGACTCAGGAACTTGGAGAAAAATTTGGGCTATTTAGTTTAAGGCAGTATTTGACATATTAGTAGTACCAAATGGACTAGCAAATGCTGACCTACGGTACTTACGAGATAGCACCGAAAAAAGGACAATATGAGAGATTATGATGATAGTACCTTTTGAAGCTCCAAGAAAGTCTGGAACTTGAGTTTTTTCCTCTGCTTCCCGTTGTTGCTGTCGAAGAACATGGTGAACTCCTGGGTCTTGGGCTTCATGGGGAAGTAGATACCGGCGGTCAGTCGGCCCTTGGGGTCCCTGGCCAGAAGACTCCTGAAACGTACAAGATTTGGAATTAGGATCATTCGGAGAAAATGCAGGGCGGAATGATTAAGAAAAGAAACTAGCTAGAGAGATGGAAATTTTTATGGCAGAATTAGTTAGGTTAGAGTGCTTAGACCAGCCGTCTAGCCAGACCGAACCAGCGTCATCGATGAGAGGAAAATCTACCTACTGTAGGTGCAAAGGAAGTTTTAGTAAGATCGGCTACAATGTTTACGGTAATAACCTATATGACCGACGCTGATGAAATTATGAGATTGTTTACCTGAGATCCCACACTAAGTTCCTCTTCTCAGTGACTTCAACTGCGGTTAGATAGGGCTTAGCGACGAACATCAGGGAGACTTGGGCCTTGACCTTGTCGCCCCTCGTCTCGCGCTCGTGCCATTCCACGTAGTGGGGGTTGTGCAGGTTGATCTGGTAATTGTAGTCCTTGCGACAGTGGGGTTCGTCGCTCTGGGTGAACCAGCCTGGAAAAAGGAGTAATAATTGTAGAAATATATTATCTATTTAGATGGACATAAAATGATTTTTATGCTTGGAGGTAAAACTATTTAAAAGAGGAAGTTCTCCCTTATGTGTGTTTTGGTCGTTAAACTTATGTAGAAGTGAAGATATATTTTTTTAATTACGAATGTTTCTTTTGTCTGCAAAGATTTTATGGAATCATCAAAAAGTATCTATATCTAGTTTTGATTACTTTTTATATGATGAGAAAAGAAGTCACATAGAAAAGCAATTTCACTCACCAGTGTGTGGATAGCAACGATCAGCCATTGCAGTGACAACACGAGAGATGTGGTATCCCAAATCCGACAGGAATATACCCGGTCTGCCATCGATCTTCACGTTTATGGCAGCCATCACGTGGTCCTTCTCAGTCTCGATCAAGAACCCTTGCGGCCCAGGGAATGAGGTCGTATAATCCACCAAGTCCTGAATGTTCTCATCGCAAGACACAAGCATCATCGACTTGCTGATGCCAGGGAAGTCCTTCTCCAAGACTTTCAACCGCTTGATGACTTCCATACCGAGACCGACACACGTATGCTTATGGGCCCTGATCGGAGGATTATACTTAGGGAAGAACTCTTCCAGATACTGGTCAGGAGCAGCCATATAGGCGTCGTAAAGAGACAGGAAATTGTTAACGGAGTCATAGTTTTCTGAGACGACGATTCGGCTTATTAGCGCCTCGGCTTTAGCCACCAGGTCCTCATACTGGTGAAGAGTTAGGTGCAGTGCCGGGCGCGCGGCCCCCCATCGCGGTGGCGGCAGGGGGTGATCGGCCGGCCAGTTAAGGCCAGCATTCTTGGGGCCAGTGCCGAGTCAGCTCAACCACTCGGCGCCCCAGCGGCCGACGACGCGGCGTATGGCGCGCTCCTCCGAGGAAGTGGACGCCAGGAGGCCCGGCGCGCTGGCTCGGACCTCAGTGATCTCCATGCCATGAGGCGCTTCGGGAGACCACTCTTGACACTTACTTAACGGTTTTAAATTTAACGTTTCTGGAAAGAAAAGAGTTTTATTAGTGTCAATGCCGACTACAAAGATCTTCAGCGTTTTTTCCTAATTCTATTGGCAGTAGCCAGTTCCATGATCAGACTGAGGCCGGAACATATACTAAACCCGACAACATTTTACGGTTGTTACGTACGTAATGTATGAAAAAATTGGTGGTCTAGTTTCCAACCGGCGGCGCGTCGGCCCGGGCACATCCTTTAGAGTTAAGTTTCCTAGTTAGACTCAATCTAAGTAATTTGGCGTTCTCGTTCGCAATCTTTAAGTAAACACCACCATGTAGGATCTTAGTCAAATGTATACACCGGGAAAGTTATGTGGATTTACTTCCAAGCCAAACATTAAGCGCCAAGTGCTATAAAAACAAAAACAAACCCTGTACTAACAAAATTTCGGGATTGGAACCCGCGACATCTCCGATGGACGGATTCCAGAGCTCGCGGGTTCAAATCCCGTCCGTAGCTAATATTTTTTTCAATTTTCCATTTGATCGAAATTTTGAATTTCGTTAGCGGACGTTTCTGCCTAGCAAACATTTACAGTTAAGTGATATAACTTTCGGAAACAACCCAAACAGTTACAGTGACCATTGTCCTCAAGGAAACTGAACGCTACTGAAACTTTGTGTTTTGTATGTGTAAAATATTGAATCGGTTGGGTTATTTCGCTTAGGTACCTAACTATATTATCCTTATCAAATGTGGCGGGAAATATAGTATCACGTTCCATAATCACGTTTAGTCACATATAACACGTGACGCACGAGTGGCAATGGTCAATATAACTGCGAACACGTGAGCGTCTGGCTGTACTCAATCGATGTTGCTATACTTGCTATGACGCAGTCATAATAGGAAACCAGTGCGTCATCACTGCCATCAGATCGATTTATTTTCTGATATACTTCTAATCTAACTTGCACTGTCAAACTTAAGTTGAATACGATGTGTCTGACATTGATCGTCAATTTTGCGAGTCAGCATTTATTTAAAATATCTATTTACTTGATTAAATCACAAATTAAAGGTTCAATGTATATCCCCATTTAGCATTAACCAATTATTTTCTGTATTTCTTGGGATACAGTACAGGAACTATAAATAGAAGTAGCGACAAACATCAATGACATAATTTCACCGGATTTTGTATTTAAATCAAAATTTATCACTTATAGATTCTTTCATGAATCTATTCTTGAAAACAAATGTCAATGTTAAAGAAATTTTAATCAAGTTTTTGTTGACTAAAGATATTCCTAATACGAATATGCATAGTTCGTGACTCCCATGCCCCTGAAAAACCATTTAGCTAATTGACGACATCAATGCCAATTACTTAGAAACCGCATAAAGTCTGGTTAAAAACGATGTCTATGGTATATTATATATGTTACTTGTTAAACACAGTGAAAGGAGTCAACAAATTGGATCATAGTTGCACAGTAACAGTGACAAATTGAATTAAGCGACAAGATGACGCCACCGGTCAATGTGGCAAATGAGCAAAGTTATTGCGATACAAGATCAAGGGGAATTATTAGAATTTGTAAGATTTAAAATGCCAGCATAAATAGTTTTTATTCTTCATGAACCGATCATAGATCTAAATATTCTAAATGCATTGAGGGTTCGAAAGCATTGACAATGAATGTTAGTTCTAATGATAGGTTTGTTTTAATTAGGTATTTTAAAAAGTGATAGAGTTCTTGAAAATGTTTGTCCCAGAATCATAAAAGTAAGTGTCAGTTTACAGAAGATTTCCGAATCACGAAATTCAGGAAGTGAACATACGCTCTTGGCATACTTATTAAGTTAAGCAGATTGACCTATCGCAATATATCGAATAAAACACACTATAGAGACATCGAGGTGTAAATGTACTACGAAACGAATACCTAATTAAAATAATCCTAAAAATAAACAGCGAATGAAAACCATGTTTTTCAACTGTCTATAAACGGGTCAAGGGCAAAACAAAACCTTATCTGTTTACAAACAGCTGTAAACAGTAGAACAACGTACCCATGGCGGGCAGCCGGCGTAAATCTCAAAGTGTGCTCTAAGGAGGTGCTTCCTTGTTTCCTTCTAGAGTGAAACTGTACGTATTTGTAGCGCGCGGGGAATATAAACTAGCTAGCCCCCTCCCCTCCGCGCCCCGTGCGTCATTACCACACAACGGTGTTCGCTTGTGTGAGTGACGCGTGAGTGTGGTGAATTGGTGAATATGGTTTTATATAGCTTGTTTTGTTTACTTTGTTATTTTGAAGAAATAATACAAATAACGCGATGATGCTTATTTTACCTGCAAAAACTTAATGATCGTTAGACGTTAGAGGTAATCGAACTCTTTTCGGCGAAATGGGTAGGTAGGTATTTACTTTTAGTATCTTATTTGGAGCAGACGAAGCGAAGTCACATTGGAAAACAATTACATTTTTATGGCTCTAACTCAGGTAATAAAATCTGAAGGCTCTACTAATAGAGTCGTTTTCAAACACTCGAATACCTTAGTCTACACAAATAATAGAGTTGAACAGTATTAGACCACTATTTTGGCTGACTGTACCTCGTACAATACTGTACACTGTACCTACTACTTAGTTGGTAGGTACTGTATTTAGCAGACTATGCGGCGAGTGAAAAATTTCGATAGACAACCCGGAACAAAAAAAAATTAAAGGTGTTTAGAGTGTATTAACTATAGTGTATAGGCCTATGTCTGTCTTAAAATATTTTTTTAGGCAAGCCGGTGGTACTAAAGTACTTAAGTATACAGAAATGGTGTGGTTACAATTTTATTAATCGACTTCAAAAAAAAGGAGGAGGTTCTCAATTCGGTTGTATTTTTTTTTTCGTTTACGTCATTTTTTTCAATGTTTGTTACCTCAGAACTCCGTCATTTTAAGAGCCGATTCGTACATTTTTTTTTGTTTGTAAGTAAGTAGGTATATACTTCCAGGTTGGTCCCATTTTTTTCAAAAATCCAGTTGTATGATAGAATTCATGAGGAATTGAGGGAACTCTTCAATTATATTACCTACACCCGGAAATCGTAAATTTGGTGGAGGGAAGTGGAATTGCTGATGAAAACCACAGATGACTTATGGAATTCCTGGATTGGTACTTAAATAAAAGTGCAGAAGTACGTCACAGATTCTGATAAGATTCCGTTGAAATAGGAAGTAATGAAGTGCCATATTGGTGATGATCTTGGGGAATCGACGGAAGTCCTCAAATATTATCGGGCCACATACAGCGATTCGGCTTTTTTAAGGTTCCGTAGTCGACTAGGAACCCTTTCAGTTTCGCTTTGTCTGTCCGTCCGTCCGCGGATAATCTCAGTAAACGTTAGCACTAGCAAGCTGAAATATGCTACTAATATGTATATCAATCACGTCGACAAAGTGGTAAAATAAAAAGTGTTTTTATTTATTTATTAGGGTACCTCCCCTACACGTAACGTAACGTGGGGAGTGTTTTTTTTTTTCATTTCAACCCTAACATGTGATATATTGTTTGATAGGTATTTAAAAATGAGTCGGGGTTTGCTAAAATCATTTTTTGTTAATGTTAATATTTTCGGAGATAATCGCTCCAGAAGTAAAAAAAAATGTGTCCCCCCCCCCCTCTTACTTTTGAACCATACCTTTTAAAAATATGAAAAAAGTCTCAAAAGCAGAACTTTATAAAAACTTTCTAGGAAAATTATTTTGAACTTGATAGGTTCAATAGTTTTTGAAAAAAATTACAAAAACTACAGAACCCTACACTGAGCGTGGGCCGACACGCTCTTGGCCGGTTTTCTCTAATAATCAACGCATTTGCTTCGGAAATGCTTGGAAATCAGTTCATGTGATAAATTGGAAAAAAAATGTGGAAATGTTCTCGTGGCTTGTCGGAGTACTAAATTGAAGTCGGTTAAAACTGTGTTTTTATAGTAAATTATTTCACGTAGGTATATAAGGTACCTACGGTAAACTGTCAAACCGGACCACGGGCTTCTTAATTTAGGGCACGTTTTCGTTCGCTTTCTTGATTTCTTCAGACAATTTTCAGGGTCAACAAGGAACCCTTATAATTTCCCCATGTCCGTCTGGCCGTTCGTCCGTCCGTCTTCGGCTTAGCTCAGTAACAATTACTACCTACTAGAAAACTGTAATTCGGCATGGGTATATAAATCAATCACGCCGACAAAACAGAAGAATAAAATCTTGAATTTTTTTCTCGGTAAACCGTGTGGGGTATCGTTGGATAGCCAAGTTCAAGAATAGGTATTATGGGTTTTTGAAAACGATTTTCGAAATTAGTGATTCGTTTGCGAGATATTGGGCTTTAAAGTCCAAATTTTTGTTCGAGTCATGTGTGCCTCCCCCCCCCCCTTGCCGGCGAAATGGCTGCTACTGGGAATGTGAAAAAAATCGTGGCAGTAGTACATAATATAATGAATTTAAAAGGAAAACTATCACGGCTAAGTAGGCATAACTAGTTACCGAATAATAGTCGACCAACTTAAAATGTACTTAGGCCAACTTTCGTACAAATTAGGCCGACGCAACCATTTGACGACCGGTTAGCCTAGTGGGTAGTGACGCTGCCTACGAAGCTGAAGGTCCTGGGTTCGAATCCCGGTAAGGGCAAATATTTGTGTGATGAGCATGAATATTTGTTTCTGAGTCATGGAAGTTTTCTATGTATTTAAGTTTTTTTTTTATTATTATTATTATTATTTATTTATTACAATAACAGGTTACATAATATAAAGATTAACCTTATCTGCCAAACTGCATAACAGTTTGTTGGCAGAAAACATGAACCCTCAATTATTACACTGCGAAGCTGTTTATATATGTACCTATATTTATGTACCAGTATTTATATCTATTATATATATCGTCGTCTAGTACCCATAACACAAGCCTTAATGAGCTTACTATGGGACTAGGTCGATTTGTGTAAGATTATCCCCTAATATTTTTATTTTTTATTTATTTATTTATTTAGTTGGCGCGCGCGTGTCAATGTAACTAAGAAAGACAGGCAACTACGGAACCCTACACTGCGCGTGGCCCGACACGCACTTGGCCGATTTTTTATGACTAACGTAGCTTACATAAGCGTAGATTAGCTATTAACACGGGATTTTCAAGTGTCTGACGGTTACATTGAGGACATATGTCAATGCCACGTGCTTTCTCGCCATTTGCATAGCACGTGCCCGATCCACGTTACCTACCCTATCAGTGACAATACCATACAAATAACTCCGTTAACCGCGAAGGTCGTAATATGTGTCGGTTTACGCAGACTTTCTATATATACGTTTTTCTTTTGCGCAGTAAGTCTCCTATGATTTATTATTAATAAAGAACCGACGCAAAATTAAATACAGTTCGATTTTATACTTTAATGCTAAGCGATAAAGTAGTTTTTATATTCATTACCTTGTAGAAAAAGTATTGTATGCAATAGTTATATAATTAGCTTTTTAACTCTCGTAGGTACTCGACTGAAAAAGCATACATTATATAACGATTGCATAAAATTCTATTTAAGAAATTAGGTTTGTAAGGAGGGATCGGCATGTACAGACTCGTGTTTTCGCGTTAGGTCTCGTAGCAATGATAATGGATATTATACTCCAGGCAAAATACGGTTTCGCCAAACATTAATTTATAATAGCCTGTGTTTTTTTTCTCCGTCATAAATACATATTTTAAGATACTCTATTTACGAATCTTACAAACTTTCGACCCGAAAGTAGGTATAAAAAAATACTGTCAAATATACGCCGATTTTATTAATTAAAATTAATAATAGTTGTCTATAATCGTCAACACAACAATATTATTGTCTTTAACCTGTAAACAATGAAATCCGACATTTTTTTTACATGTAAAATCAATATATTAACAAAATGCATGGCTTGGGTGACAGGTGACAGAAGTTGGTAGAAAAAAATTGTAATAAGTAGTACTTTGATTTGATTCTCATAAAAATAATTGATGAACCTATTTTGCTAAAAATCGTATAGATTTTTGTTTAGAATTGCATATAAATACATTTACTCCAATAAACTATCGGTAAATATATTTATAGGACCAAATTGTGTCCAAATTTAATTTAACTATATAGATTATTAAAGTAGTACACGAATCCTACAGAAAAAAGGTTTATGTAAAGCATAATACACATTTGAATAGTCCTGTTTAATTCTACAATTGAACTTGAGCTCTTTCCGCGTGTGTTAACGATCACATTCGCTCGCAACGGCGGCACGCAACGAGTCCTTTTCTGTGACGCGAAGTAGATAGATACCTACATTACCTACGCAGATTATTTGTAATCATTTATATCGTCTTCGACGATGTACTAGTAGGAGAATGCGACTATTCACGGTGTAATAATGGCGTAAGCGGGAAACGCGCTAACAATTAATGAAATTTATAAACATATTTTAGTGAAAACATGCCAAGAATTTAGTACATTTCTATGTTTGGTGTCTCAATGCTTCATAATTATTTACTGATAAATGTCATCATTATAAAACAGTGACGACAATTTTAACAGGTGATTTCCTACTTAAAGTAGTTAATTTCCCACTTAATCTGCGTAGGTAGTACACAGACCACTTAACCTAGGTTAAGTCGTCCGTGAGTTTGTAGTACAAGATCCATCTGCACATCATTGTAGTAACGGAAGTAGGTACTTAATTATTGGAATGGGTAAGAAAGAACACGCTGCTTAAATACTGCTTAGCTGCTATAGCTATACAGAGTGGAAAAACCTATGGGCCCTGAAAGAAAACCACCGTAAATCCATAACATCAGTGGCGTGCACCACGTAAAGGCAGAAAGACACTGCCTGCCCTACTCAAATCTGTGATATTGTTTTACCCAAAGGGTAAAAACGGGACCCTATAACTAAGGCTCCGCTGTCTGTCTGTCTGTCTGTCTGTCTGTCTGTCTGTCTGTCCGTCTATTGTAGGTAGTTTGGGCTAATTTGGTTTATTTTTACTAATCATATGTTTAATCTTGGTGAAAATTTAAAGTCAGGCATTAATATATGTCCAAAAAAAGGGCATAAATATCTGTGTACGCCTCTATGTCAGTTTTTATCCTTACTCTGGTACAAATATTAATATCCCTGACTGGTAAATTCGATTTTCAGCTACGTTACGCGTGTATCGACTCGATAAAAATGCAATACTTGAGTACCATTTGGTTTTGGTATTCGATGGTTATTCTCGCCAGTTCCCACCAATTTGCTAACACTAGTAACGGCTGTGAATTGTTTCCTATGGAACTGGACTGAGAAAAGTAACCCTAAGTAAAACCATTATTGTCCGCTAATCTAACTTTTTAAATTTGCTTACTAATATTAAACTGACAAAGGAAAAAATACATACTGCCAACCACCACTAGACTCTGTTCTGTAAGCAAACTTGTGACATAAAAAAAAACGATGGTACTATACCTATGTGCGGTTAAACATAGTGCTCGAACGGCTTGTTTAAATGGCATGTTTAAAAAATAAAAAGGCGGCAAATTACCTATTATTTAATTGATTACCTTGTATTTATTTTTATTTTAATATTTCCTCACATCGTTTGAGAAACGCACTATACAATCCTCGGCCGGAACATGGATTGCTGAACTCGTTGTATCCGGTTTACCCCAATCTCGTCTACTCCAGGCAAAATACGGTTTTGAAAAACATTAATTTAGCGTTTTTTATAATAGCGTTTTTTTTGTTGATTTCATTTGAAAATGTTATTCTAAGATGATTTGGTCAAGAATCCGACAAACTTTCCACTCGGAAGTAATTATGTAGATTTCAATGAAGCATGCATTATCTTTTTTTGTACGATTTATCTTGAATATTATAGAGCAAATGTAAATGAACCAAAATTAAGACAAAAACATTGATTAATATTTTTACTGACTTTTTAGAAGAACTTATCATTTTTTCGATGTCTGAAATTTTGTCGGATTTTGTCGCTGGGTAACTATTTAGTTGATAATATATCCGTTATACATAAAAAATAAGCTATTATAAATTATTTCCAAAATTGACATTTTTTCCATACAAGTTGTCAGTTCATTGCCTGGACTAGTCAAGCAATCCCTTACTTCACTGCCTCTGCAGTAATGTACTATTATTCAAAATAACACACGTATAGTCTGGCCAGGGAAAGATGAGCCTATATTGTTTGCATATTTAGCAAGTAACCAATTAAGAAAATCTCAATGAGAACAACGTTTACGTTTACACATTCCTATATGACTATGACGTAAGAAGTTTCATTATATTTTGCAAAAATGCTTCACAAGACGACGTTTGGGATGAAATGGGTAACTCTGGGTAGGTTGGGTAAACACCATCTCTAGGCAGGGTGTTCTTTAAATAAATCGATACTAAATAATTACAACATTTGGTTTATCAAGTTATTTCTTCCGACCTGACCCTTACTTATACAGTACATATGTAAATATTAAGTAGTAAAAAAGTGTTCGGTTCTGGCGCTTCGCCGGCCGCTGCCACGGCACGCTACGCTCGCTCGGCTCGCGCGATGTAGGGTCGCAAACTCGCAGTTCACCTAAAACTCCTCCTCGCTTCGCTCGTCGTCGTACCTACACCGACCTGCCTTAGTCTCTGTAAAACTACTTTGAATTTCATTCAAAATGAACATTTGACTAAACGTATGAAATGCGGAAAGTAATGCTGGATAAGTCAAAAATTGGCTATGAAACAAAAGTTGTAACAAAGCTCAAAAGACTGTAGTGGTAAAAGTTTTTCGGACAACTGACACATTTGGGTAACATCAAATGGTAAATGAAAAAAGTAATGAATTGTATATTCGGAGAAGTCATAAAAATACGAAAAGTTTTCGGACAAAAGATATTCGGTCAATAAATTTTAGTGATTGCGATAGTAAATTGTAATTCAAATGTAATTCGGGCTAAAAGTAGGTAAATTAAATTTAAATAGTGTTTAATTCATGATAATGAGAGCGAGAGAATGAGCTGTCTTAAGGGTTTCCCTTCAGGTTCCATAGATTTTTTCACCCTGTATATTATCTAACGTGTAATATTGGGCATAATAAAAATCAAATAATAGGTAAGGGTATAAATCTCTCTAGTTTACTATTTTAACGAATTTTGCTCTATTACAATTACTACACGCCCACAATCTGTCTGCTTTGCGCAAAGGTTGACTGGTAGAGAATGCTTACGGCATTAAGTCCGCCTCTTGTACGATAAGTTGTCCTTAGTGCAATAAAGACTAAATATATAAATAAAACTGAACCAAAAAAGAAATTAATGTAAACAAAGCAAGCATCTTCCTCTAGTCTTAAAAAGTCCATCACAAACTACATAATATACACGTGTGCACAATCTTTGAAGTCCCTTTTTCCAACTTCCACTACGTCTACTACTACTACGTCAAAGTTCAAAGTTAAATTGCATAGGTATCTTCATCCCACGCTCGTCAGTGTCACTCATTGATAAATAAATAAAAATACTTAAATATTTTCATAATTCGTTTCACAACGAGTATATTAAAATTTAACTACTATCAACAACTAGATCTTAGACGCGTTAGATGGTTTCGCGAATCGCTGCGATTCGTGCGGTACCTACCTACCTACCTAGTATGTAGTACCTACGCGGCGAGCGGGCGGCCGGCCAATCACGTTAGCTCTGCGGCTCGCGCGCGGCATTTTTAAACCTATTTTAACAGGTGTTTGTAATAACATTACTTGCAACCGATTTTATAAGGGGATTCGTACATTATTCGATGAAAAATAGCTTATAATGAAAATCCCAAAAGTAACTGATCAATTTGCATTTTTTTTAATAGTTAAACAGCATTTAACCCCTAAAATCCACCCTCCGTTGTTGTTTAGTGTGCGATTCGTTTTTAATGTTTGTGTCCACTACATTCATCAAAGAATGTAGGAACCTACAGCCAATTATTATTTTTGGACACGGAAATATGGTAAATGAATAAAATGTTAGGGATCTACTAAATAGAAATGTAATATTCGGAAACATTTTTTGCCTGATTTATCATCAAACTTATAGAGGAAATATTAATTTATCAAAACAAAGAATAAAAAATGAGTTAATTTTTTTTCCCGATTTTACAGGAATTTATAAATTTTCAATTATTTATTAAAATATCGAAATCACAAATATTTTGTCGGATTTAGTCTCGTCGTTATTAATACAATTATAATTTATCTGTTACGCAGAAAAAAAAAGCTATTATAAATTATTTCCATTTCGCCATACTAGCTGACCCTATTTTGCCTGGAGTATTATCTGTGTTATCAGCCATGTGCCAAGGCAATAAGTCAATGTGCTGAAAAATGGGTGATAGTGTCTGCTGGGCATCATCCGTAGATATATATCCGCGGTACTTGACATACTGCGACATATCCCCACTTTCATGTCTCTATCATAGATGTTTCTGTATAGGCAGATTCATGGAAAAAAACACGTAAACTGCCCAATATAAATTCCCGCCCAAGGCCCTTGGCCCTACCGTATTAACTTATTCAGGTAATGGAATTTAAATCATGTTAAATTGGAACAGAGTAGCATTTCCTTTGATTTTTGTACGTTTAATAAAATAATTGGTTTCGTTAAGAGGTAGAGAGTAGCTTTTGTTTTGTTTCGGTCGTTTTTGAAACCAAATAAGTTTTACTCTGTTTCTGTCTCCGGTTGATTCAAATTACGATTCCAGTTTGTATTATATGATGGCCCTTTTTAAGGTACTTATTTACCACAATTCTTAAATAGGTTCTGCTTTAATAGGTACACACTTTCCACTGGCCCAAAGAAAATGAAAAGCGTAAAAATGGAGCTCCCGCAGTCGACTACCACATCATCGAATCAACAATATCCTTTATTATAAATTCACATTTATAATATCAGCGTGATTCAATATGAACGCGGCTATTAGGCCATTTTCAATAAATGACATTACAATATAAGTATTAGATAGGTGCAACAATTAATATCTAAATAGGTATCTATGTGACGCCCTGCAAGGACTCAGCAACATTCTTCGAACTAACATGCTCAAAATTTAACATCTTTTAAGGTAAGTCAAAATATTACTCATTTTATTTATAGTTAAAATACTAATTTAAGTTGTATAATAGCATTAGTTAAATTAAGAAAGATTTTAGGTGTTTTTTAAAAAGAGATATTTTGCCTATGTTTTTAATGTAATCAAAGAATGGGATCACTGAGGGAGGGCAGCTACGAAGGGTCTTAAATTAATATCAGGGGCAAAACAAATCTATCTAGTCATTAGTTTACAAACTTCTAGTGTTCTAAGTGCTAGGGATCACGGAAGGTCAAGCCCAAATGACGTCACGACACGAAATAGGGTGAGGCTTTCCGTCGACCCCAGAAATAGAAGTGGATGAACCCCCAGTGCTCGGCCTTGGGGGAACCATTATCTTTTGTATGCGGTTTTAGGTAGGATAGGTATATGTGTATGGTGTGAAAATGGGTTTAGGTGTTCATATATATGTATGTATGTATTGAGACACAATTCAAAAGACTTACTCTCCATTTTAGGTGGACCTGAGTTGAATATAGGCAGTTGTTACGAAACTAGGGCTGAAACACTTGCATGTCTGAATTGATTGTCGAGTATGGTGGTATTATGACCCCCTTCTAATCTGTGGCATCTTCTGCATAAATACAATGCAAAAAAAAACCTGTGGCGTTTATTACTGACATATTTTCACTAAAGAAACGAATATTGAATATAATGAATGACGAACAATTGTACACACAAAACCTCCTCCAAAGCGAATGACACAGGTATGTAAAGAAAGATAAGTACCTACCTACATAGGTACTATACTGCTAAGTAGGTAGGTATTATACTAAAGAATACTGTTTGTGTTCTTAATTCGCGATCTACAATTTCGGAGAACTAGTGAATCATCGTTTGACACCATTTCGCGGTTCTACAAAATCGTATCTCAGGCCCTCCCGCGAAACAAACAGTTACTTATTCGAGCGTAATTTTTTCATCACATAAATCTTAGTAATCAGCGATTTAATAGTTAATAGTAGTTATCCAACACCGTTAATCCGTGTTGATCTACCTCTTTTCATCATCAAATCATCATACTAGATATACCTACCGATATTGTAAACCGTAAAGTGTGGGATTTGTGTGTCGCTTACTTCATTATTTCCCTGGACAGATGGAGAACAAAGTGTTAAACAGTATAGCAAAGTCATGTACAGGTAATTAGCAATATATGTACGAATACGACACATTCATACAACCATTAGTTACGTAGCTAATGCCATAATGTTGTGACATATTATAAGTTCATTTATTGTCGTCCCTACATCCGATAGGTAGGCAAGGATCATCATTATAATCATATCAGCCGAAAGACGTCCACTGCTGGACATTGGCCTCCCCCAAAGAGTGCCACAATGACCGGTCCTGCGCCACCCGCATCCAGTGGACTCCCACGACCTATACCAGGTCATCAGTCCGCCTTGTGGGGGTCTACCCACGCTGCGCCTTCCCGTACGTGGTCGCCTTTCGAGAACCTTTCCAACGAAGCTAAGTACCTAAGGAAGGAGGTAAGGATATGGTAGCATACTTTAATAGACGGAGAGACAAAGACAACGTCGGGAACTTATATGACGAGCCCCGCTTAATTTAATTATTTTCCCTTAGAACAATGCTCAGGGGCATCATATGTGGATATTCTATAAATATCTGCTGTTATGTGCTTTCCAAGTCAGGAAGGACGATTTAGTTTCTCTATGTTGCTATCTAGTTGCCAAGCTATAATTATAAAAACGTTGTCATATGATTAAGTTTTGATATGTAACGGTATCTACACTATCTAAGGTATGTACTCATTTTGCATACATGTAGATAACGTTGCATGTACCTACTTAAATCATGATAATACTGCGATTAATTATAATATTTATAGAACTCCTGAGTTCGAAAGACGCACGTTGGTCTCAATCCTTTTTGATTTCGTATACTTTGCAAGGTCGGCAACGCAGTAGCGGTGTGACGCCCCTGTATACAATTTGTTCATAGGCTACCGTACCATGTCTGCTTACCATCGGGCTTTACGCTTGTTTGCTACCATTGTAGTAACACTTTTTAGTATCGTTAAGTAATCAATGAGAAAATCATCATCATCCTCCTAGCGTTATTCCCGGTTGTGCCCTAAACGAGCCCGGGGTCCGCTTTGACACCTAATCCCACCATTTGGCCCAAGCACTGGTTTTACGGAAGCGACTGCCATAATCTATCAGTCCTTATTGGGATTAGACCGGTTTCCTCACGATGTTAATCAATTAAAACAAGTTTCTGTCAAAAATTTCATTTTTGGTACAAGCTTTTATTGCCGACTGTACTTTTCTGTATATACCATCATCAACTACTCATTGAGACGATTCTAACGAGCCCAAACTCAACGGGGTTACGTCGGTTAAGTACTGAATTCCCATGGCCACCTTCTGTCTCCATCATCAGATCAGCTCGATGGTACCATAATATTTAAACAAAGCCAGCCTTACTTATACGGACATCGTAGCTTATGGACACTTACAGCTCTAGGTGTGTCACATATTTCGTTGCTGACCTAGTATAAGTATTATTTATATAGGATTTACCGTGTATAACAACTAAATGGAGCAACTTCTTGTTTCTTTCATCGTATTTCGCACACAGGGTTCCCCCAAACCGAAAAATTCCAATCCTGAAAAGGTAACTGCGTCATTGAAAACATGTTTGTCCGCAATTTATAAACGTTACTATAAAATAAACCGCATTCTATATTTGAATCTGCGCGTGTGTGCGTAGCGTATGCGTACACGCAACCATTCAAAACGCACGGAAAAAAAAACTTAGCTGTGTTAACTAAAATTTAGTTGTTGTAGCTAAATTCCTTCGAAACTATACGGACAACTAAGTTTTTAGCTAACGTAGCAAAGTGCTTTTAGCTACCAAAACTTAGCTGTAATAGCAAATATTTTTAGCTGAAATCACTCCGAAGAATTGAAAACTTAGCTGGGTCAGCTAATTATATTAGCTAAATTTAGCTGGGGCTGCTAACTATATTAGCTATATTTAGCAGGGACAGCTAATTATTTTAGCTAAATTTAGCTGTGGCTGCTAACTATATTAGCAGTGGCAGCTAATTTTATTAGCTGTATTTAAACGTAACTGCAAAAGAAATTAGCCGCAGCTGCTTATTACTTTTGCTGCAACAGCTAAAATAATTTGTAGCTTTAGAAAATAGTGTAAGTTGTAGCAACTAAGTCAGTTTGATGCTCTGTCGAATTAGCTTAGCGGCATTTGCCAATGAACTTAGCTGTAGCTGTGAATTGGATTTGTGACTGTAACTAAGAAATTTAGTTGCGGGGTGTAATCGCTTTAGCTGCGATAGCTAAAATGATTTGTAGCCATCGAAAATAGTTTTTGCTGTAGCAACTAAGTCCGTTTGATGCTGTGTCGAATTAGCTTAGCGGCATTTTACAATGGTCTTAGCTGTAGCTGTGAATTGGATTTGTAACTGTGACTAAGACTTTTAGTTGCGGGGTGTAATCGTTTTAGCTGCGACAGCTAAAATTATTTGTAGCCATAGAAAACAGTGTTAGCTGTATCAACTAAGTCCGTTTGATGTCGTGTCGAATTAGCTTAGCGGCATTTTACAATGATCTTAGCTGTAGCTGTGAATTGGATTTGTGACTGTAACTAAGAAATTTAGTTGCGGGGTGTAATCGTTTTAGCTGCGACAGCTAAAATTATGTGTAGCCATCGAAAATAGTTTTAGCTGTAGCAACTAAGTCCGTTTGATGTCGTGTCGAATTAGCTTAGCGGCATTTTACAATGATCTTAGCTGTAGCTGTGAATTGGATTTGTGACTGTAACTAAGAAATTTAGTTACGGGGTGTAATCGTTTTAGCTGCGACGGCTAAAATAACTTGTAGCCATAGAAAATAGTGTTAGCTGTAGCAACTAAATCAGTTTGATGCTCTGTCGAATTACCTTAGCGGCATTTGCCAATGAACTTAGCTGTAGCTGTGAATTGGATTTGTGACTGTAACTAAGAAATTTAGTTGCGGGGTGTAATCGCTTTAGCTGCGACTGCTAAAATAATTTGTAGCCATCGAAAATAGTTTTAGCTGTAGCAACTAACTCCGTTTGATGTCGTGTCGAATTAGCTTAGCGGCATTTTACAATGATCTTAGCTGTAGCTGTGAATTGGATTTGTGACTGTAACTAAGAATTTTAGATGCAGGGTGTAATAGTTTTAGCTGCGACAGCTAAAATAATTTGTAGCGATAGAAAACAGTGTTAGCTGTAGCAACTAAGTCAGTTTGATGCTCTGTCGAATTACCTTAGCGGTATTCGACAGAAATTTTGCTGTAGTTGCTATTGGGTTTGTTACCTTAACAAGGGGGTTTAGTTGCGTGATGTAATTATTTAGTTGAGACGACTTATTCGTCGCATGAAAGACAGTTTTAGCTGTAGCAAACTAAGTAAATTTGATACACTATCGAATTAATTTTAGCTTTGGCTGTGAAATGAGTTTGTTACTTTAACTAATCTACTTAGTTAAAATAGCAAACTCAATTCACAGCCACAGTTAAAACTCATTCGATTCAAATTTACTTAGTTGCTGCCGCTAAAACTATCTTTAATGCGACAAGCCGCAGGTAGGTTTCAGCTGTGGCAAATAAGTCAATTTGATACTCTATCGTGTCGTACTATAGTCACACTTGTTACGATGCCGCAATGATACGATTGAGTCAAAATAAACTTACTGCTACCGCTGCTACTAAAACGGACACAGTACAAATAATTTTAGTTTCCTTAATTAAGTCATCACATCACGCAAGTAATTTTCATATTATGAAAAAAATCAAATGCAGAAATTAAAGTAATCATTATATTTATTGTGAAAGGGTCATACTGTATCTTAGGGCACTTATTCACCGCGAGCATGCTCGTGTAATATAATATAACAGAGTTGTTACTTGTACTGGCAATTGACTTACTCACCGCTGTAAAAGCTCGTATCTGAGCAGTAATGTTAAGTTAACAAGCGAATGCTCGCGGTGCGTATATTCCTTTAAACAAAGATCTTCAGCAAGATCAGGAACGGAACCTATCAGTTAAAGGTACTTTACAGTAGTGCTCCAAGTCTTAAAAAGACCGTCGTTTTCGGATCGCCAAACATCGGATCTTGCCTCCACCGTAAGATGTCGTATCTTTCGCATATCCGATGTTTCGCGACTTCAACTGTATATTTACTCACTAATAAAACAAATACAGTAAGGTGGCGTAAGTGGAACGCATGGAGGAACTGAAACATCTGTGTCGGAGCATTGAAATTAGTTTGTCAGCATTCCTGTTATATCGTCACACTGCCTCAGAGTAAATCTCGAATAGTTTACTTTTTATGGTGGTATGTTTCACATTCTACATACGTTCGACTTACTCCACTGTACTACACTTTACAAATATTAAGAGATTTAATCCCAGGTCAGCAACCATTAAGGGTAGGAATTTACTTGATAATTACAGCCAAATCAAATTTATGAAACTAGCGGAAAAACATGGTAATTTGTTAGTTTTTTTTTAATCATTATATATACAATACATATAATTCAACTGCTCGAGTGTTTTAATGTAATCCTAGAATTTAAATGCTTCACTAGTGAAGGCGAGGCAAGCACGTCATGTCCGTCTATGCCAAGTTTTGTTACCACTGGGGATAACTGGGAAAGAATAATTCCCATTTGTTACCACTGGGGACAACCTAGGTGTTACCGCCCATTTTGACCAAGAAAATGGTTTTAAGAATCTTTTAAATGATTTAAATTGTCCCCAGTGGTAACAAATGGGAATTATCTTTCCCAAGTTGTCCCCAGTGGGAACAGATACACAACATCAAAGAGATTATCTATGTTGAGATCAATGGAAATTCACAAATACATGGACAGTTTTCCAGCTCTCAAATGTTGTGACGGCTATAGACTTAATTAACAACCATTACTACGGTTTAGTGTATACTCAGGGACAAAATTAGAGGAACGTTCATCATATCATACAAGATGAACAATATAAGTGACATAGTTATAATAAAAATAATTACAGGACGTTTATAAAGCATTCCACTAATTTTGTTCCTGAGTTCCTAGTACATAGTAGTGAAGTTTTACTGAATGCTTAATGTCAATTAATATTTCAAATTCTTTCCCACAGCTACAAATGGATTTCGGTAATTTGTATCCTGATGGTGCAATGCAAATATATAGTGAGTGGCCGACCCTGTCATCTTTTATAACTGGAAAAGTTCCAGTTAAAGAACAGAGTGCAATAAACGAGTGTTGTACATCAGGTAGAGTTAGCCTACTTGCTGGCCAGGGAGAGACGTAAAATGTTGTACTCACTACGGGCGGTAATAAAGAGAGCCTCAGATCGCATATTTATCGCCCTTGCCGGCTCAGGTGTCAAATACCTGCAATCTGGGACATTATGTATATTGTATCACTGCCCCAGGTAAGTAATTAATGCCTTCACAAATCAAATCGGAACCGGACAGTTGGGTACCTTTTCTTGTATAACCACGAATTTTGAAATTCGAAGTTCGGATATCTCCATCTCTATCGCACTTACACTACTCGATACTTCAGTGACAGGGATGCATGTATACGAACTTCGAGTTTCGAGGACGACGGCGTCAGGTTTCAGGCTATATTTTACAAATATTTTCTTAAATTATAGAAGAACAATGTGTAAAGCGGTTGAATCTGTACATTAGATATGGAAAGATATTAACATTTAAAAAATGGGCGTAGCTGTTCCCAATTAAAACCTATTATTAGGCAGGCTTATATTTAATATATTCGTTGATTAATCCTTCGGTCTTAGAGTCGCGTGTTTGTTTATCTGAATGACATTGTATATTGTATACAGCCCGCTGCAGAAAATACATTTCCCTTTCAGTTTGTTTGGCATAACAGCAATGTAAAGCGTGAAATGCTTTAAAGAAAATGTCGAAGCCTTTAAGAGGGCTGTCTACGTTATACATAGTGTCATTTATGATCAAAAAACACTGTGATGTTGTCTTCGTCCTGTGATACCGCAAATAACTGAGGCCCAAGCGTAAGACCCCGTTGGAAACAGTTTTCCTTATTACGCAGGTTGGTTGGCAGGACTTCAGCAGCAGACTGAAAAAATAAAAACACTTGTACGACACGTAGGGGAGAATGGGGTTTTTTTTTTACTGATGTAGCGGCCCCACTTTCACCTAAATAGGGGTAGTTTCTTAATTAAACCCTAGAACACTTATCTAGTTATATAAATAAATGACAAAAATGGCTCTTGTGGCCAGTAACCCAAAAAACTGACTGAAAAAAAAGGGAAGTTGATCCACTGTGACCTTCTAATGGGTTACACTGGATTGAAGTATTGGGGTACTGTGGATCATATGGGGTTCAATGGATCATGTGTGTGGGATTCAGTGGAGCACTTTTTTTTGTGACTGATGTAGCGGCCCCACTTTCACTTAATAAGGAATCGTTTCTTAATTAAACCCTAGAAAACCTATCTAGTTATATAAATAAATGACAAAAATTGGCTGTTGTGGTAAAAAAAAACAAAAATGTGCCTTTAAAAACAGTAGAAGTTGATCCATGGATCAATGTTTAAAATACTCCCGGGTTACACTAGATCATGATCCACTGAAACCCATTCCAAATTAATCCGCCGTTCCCCATATACTTATTTTATTAAAAAAAAAAAATTAAAAAATATTGAGTTACTTTGTCATTAAAATTAACCATTCACATTATTTATCATATACCTCTTAGAGAATATCAAATTTAATCAAAAGTATTGCAGAATCAATCCAATAAGTAAGACACTAAACGTTTTTGAAAAACACCTAAATAAATACTTTCGCTCTTACTTTGTGACGAGGCCTCCGCGACGCGACCTCCGGCTCAGACACTGCGCGGCTGCCAGAGCGGCAACGTCGCGAGCGCTTATGTGTGTGCGTACAATACATGCAAAGCTTATAGCAAACGATCCACTGAGACCCATGACCCACTGAACCCCACTCTTCCCTGAGATGAGGACCTCACATAGTGTAATGCATCATCAGCCTCGCATAGGTGTAAAGTTATTATGATAAACTACTTACTTTTACATATTGAATAATGCCATCTTTGGTTTCTAATCTTGATGGCCTCCATTGTGTTCTTTTCTTCATGACAATGTTTTTTATAGGAAATAACAATGCAAGGGCTCTCAGAGTCTTGATTTTTTTTCCATCTGCAAATAAAAAAACAGAATCATCTCATGAATTTCCTTTGTTTCAGCCCAACTCTATGCAGAATTTGATCGTTATTTACCGATCTTCAGAATTTGATCGATCGTTAGACACCATCGATGAGTACCTACAGAACAACAGTGAATAGGTACTACTCATTTACTGCTACTAGCAATCCACGAATCACGAATTGCGTATGGATGAATTGAAAGCAATTGCCATTGCGAGAGCAGTAGATTTTATTAATGTTACGCAATAATCTGCATATTTCGCATTGTGTTGAAAAAGCAGCGACGCTCAGCGGCCAAACTTTTATATTTGATACTATAGCTGCCCGGCCCGGCTTCGCACGGATGACCCGTTTTCCCGTAGGAATGAAGCATTTTCCCGCGGTAAAAAGTAGCCTATGTTCATCAGGGATAATGTTGGCTTCTAATGGTAAAAGAATCAAATTACTATCGCCAAGTAAAAAGCGCAGAAGAATATTTCATGTGACCGGCGTTGATTCTTTTGATACATTGGCTATAAGAAACCATGTTTACGCATACTATTTTAGAAACGAGCTACCAACATTGACGAAGCTATCGAAATCATTAAAAGATGCTGATTTATTTAAAGGAAGCCGGTCATCTGTACGCAAAGTGTTTAAAGATATAGGATTTGAGTATAAAAAAGTAATAAGAAAAAATTCTGATGGAAAGAAAGGACATAGCGCTTGCTCGCTTTGACTTCTTATCAAAAGTGAAAACTATTGACGACTGGGACAAAGTTGTTTTCCTAGATAAAACTTGGTTAAATGCGTAAAAATTACAATATATAACTCTACCTGATGTACAACACTCGTTTATTGCACTCTGTTCTTTAACTGGAATTTTTCCAGTTATAAAAGATGACAGGGTCGGCCACTCACTATATATTTGCATTGCAGCATCAGGATACAAATTACCGAAATCCATTTCTAGCTGTGGGAAAGAATTTGAAATATTAATTGACATTAAGCATTCAGTAAAACTTCACTGCTATGTACTAGGAACTCAGGAACAAAATTAGTGGAATAAATAAATAAATAAATATTAGGGAACGATCTTACACAAATCGACCTAGTCCCAAACTAAGCAAAGCTTGTACTATGGGTACTAGACGACGATAAACATACTTATATAGATAAATAAATACTTAAATACATAGAAAACATCCATGACTCAGGAGCAAATATTCGTGCTCATCACACAAATAAATGCCCTTACCGGGATTCGAACCCAGGACCTCTTGCTTCACTGCCAACTAGGCTAAAGCGGTCGGGGGGCGGAATGCTTTATAAACGCCCTGTAATTATTTTTATTATAACTATGTCACTTATATTGTTCATCTTGTATGATATGATGAACGTTCCTCTAATTTTGTCCCTGAGTATACACTAAACCGTAGTAATAGTTGTTAATTAAGTACCAGTCTATAGCCGTCACAACATTTGAGAGCTGGAAAACTGTCCATGTATTTGTGGATTTCCATTGATCTCAACATAGATAATCTCTTTGATGTAGTGAGTTCCCAGTTTTCAAGGACAAGATTTACCGTTCTGGTATTTTGTAGCCAGCGTATCAAGTCGTCATGCTCTTCTTCTAAAAACATACACACAAATAATATATTATGAAACGACAAAGTAGCAACCACCGTACGTATGGGGTGATTTGATAAGTAACGTCAACGATAGATAGCTAAAATTTGACATAAAATTGGTGATGATACCTGTCTCGTCGTCGGTTAGCTTTTCGATTCCCTCTTTAACTATTGAAAGACTTTTTTTTGAAATCGCTCCCACTTTCAACAGCTTTCTTCTTAAGTTGTAATATCTATTTAATAGTATACCACGTCCAGCTGAAGAGTCTCTATTTCTGCCCTTGGAACACCCTGCCCAAACTTCCTAAAATATTTTTTTTCTGCTTGAGTATTCATTTGAAAATCATTGGTTACTGTAATCTACAACTATTAATAATAGTGTGTTCAATGTTCATTCAAGATTTCAATATATGGACAACGCGGCAAAAATTATATATATTTTTTAAAGCTCCTACCCAAGTGAGAATATTGAAATTCAAAACCCTCCCTCCCCTCCCCAACCGGCTTCACCCCTTCCTCCCTTAAAAAATGTGTCCTATTTTACAGATTTCCACAATTTTCAAAAAGAAAGGTTGTACAAACTACCGACAAAATGGTCACACGGTTTATTTATAAATAGTTTCCAAGTTATAGTGCGTCAAAGTTGGCTGAAAATGTATCACCAACAAATAATTACAACTTTAAACTCGCGCAAATTAAGAAATCTGTCTTGGGATTATTCTTAAAGTAATGGTTAGCTTAAAAAACATGGCGTAGAAACTGTAACTCGTATCAAAATGAATGTAAGATTTATTTGTTGGTAGTTTGTCAATAAATCATTTCGTCATCGAATATTTTGTCCTAGCTTGTATAGTTTTCCTGAACCTTGGGCTAATCTGTAAAGCGGGACACATTTCAAGGAAGGGAGGTGTTAAGCTGGATGCAAGGTGATTTTCAATGTACTCACTTATAGTTATAACACAGCCGCGATAAAACAAAATAATAACTTATGCCGCAAAAAAATCTAAAATGAACATACTAAATAATCTACAATGCTTATTTAAATATACTCTATAATGCAATACTTTTCCTAACTTAAAACTACATAAACGCACAAACTATGGAATAGGCTGCTTATTTAGGGGAGGCACTAATGGCAAAGACAGTGCACAGAAAACACTCGATTTCCAATAGTACATTACTACAGAGGCCGGGAAGTAAGCGGTTGCTGGCCGAGTACATATTATTATAGACGGCCGAGCGTAGCAAGGCCGGATAGATATGTATGAGGCTGGCAACCACTTCACGCCGAGGTATGTGTAGTACTTTTCTCAGACATGCAATTAAATAAATAAATGAAACTCCAAGAAATCAAACTTTAAATTTCATGGCTGAACGCCGTGATGCTGTGCCATAAATTGTGGAATGGAAATTAAAAAATACCATCTTGCAGGCCTCCAATTTTGTATGAAATGCCATTACGGATCTCTCGTCTCGCTGCGCCCGAAACGTGACACCCATTATGTTGAACACAATGTCAATATTTCAAATTTTCTTAAAAATTCTAAATTCTAAATATTTATTCAGCAAATAGGCCACGAGGGCACTTTTACAAGTCAAAATGTCTATCTATAGACTCAAAAATAGTATGAGTAGGTACATTATTCATAATAAAATTAACTACAGAAGCATCTAGCATCATCAAACCTTAAACATGCTTATGTACTCAGCCGGTAACCCCTTACATCCCGGCCTCTGTACCTATAGTAATGTACTATTATATACCCCCCAGAATTTTGAGAGCTAATTGGCTATGACATACGGATAGATAGTATCTCATCATCATCATCAGCGTACATACGTCCCACTGCTGGGCACAGGCCTCCTCTCATTGATGAAGGATTGGGGTGTTCCCACGATGGCCCATGGAGATTTGACATACATCTTTGAATTTCTTCGCAGTTGTATGCAGGTTTCCTCACGATGTTTTCCTTCACCGAAAAGCTAACGGTAAATATCAAATGATAATCCGTAAGTACATAACTACATAAGTTCCGAAAAACTCGTACAACGCAGCAGAATAGTTATTGAAGGCAAATTCGTGACCATTTTGTGTAGCTCTGCACTATGAACTACTTGTATACAAGCTAGAATACAATAAATACCTTTAGAAAGATGATACAAATAACTATTACAAAGCTAACAACTGCTATTTAATATAAAAGCATACCAAATTCTACATTTTTTTCCATACATTTCCAGTTATAAATAAAACTTTTCCCCCTCACTGCCTCGGAAAGTCGTCTTTTATCCTTTAAAACCAGTGGACAAAAACGCATTTTATCTACTAGTGGGGAAAGTAATTTCACCTTGGAGCGTGTTTAAGTAGCTTTTGACAGATAACAAAACGTAAAATAAAAAATAAACATATATTTAATTCAAAAATTTCACAGATGATGTATTTCTGTTGCCGCTATAACAAATACTAAAAAACAGAATAAAAATAATACGAGTATATAAGAACTTTTAAAAAATTGCTTGTTGCCTTCATCAGCCGCTGGGTCTCAAAATGTATGGGAAAACTAAAATCCAACTCGCACTTGACCTAACTTCTACTTGATATTACTTAACATTATTATTAGTTTAAGAAAATATTATTATTTAAATTAAATAAAGTTGTTTTGCACTTTCATCGCTACGGTGAGGGGAAAAGTATTGCGTTACACACGGGTGCAAATGTATTTTACTTCTGATCTCGTATGTTGAAACACTCACTACGCTCAGGACTCTATTTTAGAACCACTCGCTTCGCTTGTGGTTCAACTATACCATCATTTCGCTTCGCTTGTGGTTCAACTATAGCATCCTTTCGCTTGCTCATGTTTCAATTCCACACTCGCGGGTAAAATACAACTTTGCACCTTTGTATAACAAATAACTATTATTGTTCTTTTTGATAAAATCTTCTTGCTAGTTTTGAGGTTCCATGCCAGCTAATAAAAATATTAGTGTGGACTTTACTAACATTTTTTTAAATAGCTGGCATGAAACCATTGCTGGAAATGCCATGAACAACTCATGCCTAGATGCAAAAAAGTTCTTATTTTCCTCTTACATAAGATTCTTCCCTGAAGTACTCAACTATCAGGTCAGACCAATATTCTATGACACTATTTGGAAAACTGAAAAAAGAACAATTATTTAGTGTGTAACTTAGTTACATGCAATGCAATTAGATGTTGCATGATTGATATGGTTGGCAAGTGCCAACATGAAAATAGGGACAAATGTTTAAAACAAGATGCTTTATAAACATCCTATAATTCTTTTAATGACAACTATGGAACATTCAACGTTTATCCTGCACTAGCGACCCGCCCCGGCTTCGCACGGGTACCATATTATTCATATAAACCTTCCTCTTGAATCACTATCTATTAAAAAAAACCGCATCAAAATCCGTTGCGTAGTTTTAAAGATCTAAGCATACATAGGGACAGACAGCGGGAAGCGACTTTGTTTTATACTACGAGTATGTAGTGATAGTGATTGTGAATGTTCCTCTAATTTTGACCCCGAGTATATTTTACGTACGAGTCATCATATCCTTACTAATATTTGGTATAAATGTAAAACTACAAACCTTTTCTGAATGTCATGTCTCAGTTCTTGTTTTACAATTTCGTCAGCCAGCTTCTGCCTAAAATAGTCTGAAAGACTATTTTCCGTTTTATAGTAAGAAAAAATCATTTTGCCTTCCGGTCCCTTCAATAGGTCTTCAATTGTCTGAAAAAAAATTAAGCATTACATTACATTGTTGACCAATAACTAAACAAACGAAAAACTTTGAACTGTAATGAGAGTTGATCTTAGAACAGCTGAACCGATTTCACTAGCAAACAAAAATCACACATTTAATGTAGTTCTCCCAATTAGGAGCTATAAATAAATAAAACATTTATTTCAGGCAACTAAGGCCCATAGTTACAAATACCTTACAGACTAACATACATACAATATAATATTAAAACACTAATTATTATTTAGGCGACGAAACAGTGTGGCTCCGTTGCGTCGTCAAGTCCGGTGGCTATGATGCCACAGACAGACAGACTGACGGCAGACAGACTGTTGGCAATCGTATGTCTGTTTTATGTTGAGTTGGGGCTTTAAAAATAAGAAACATATTACTTTGATATACTTACCAACATATTGCTCGATGAAAAATTTGTGGCGGCTGAGGAGGTTGACGCCATACTGGTTTCATCAGAATCACATGAAATTTTTCTCCTCTTTGCTTGTGTTACCTATTTAAAAAAAAAAACATTAGCAGTATATGTTGAAATTGCTACAAACTAAGTGACTAAGTATATATTGTTTTCGTTCACTGAATATATTCTTTATAGATTGCCAAAGAAATTTTGAGGAATCTTAAATCTTCTAGCCCAGCTGCCACATATATTACATAAATTGCATTTCAAATACCAAGTCAACTTGAATGATGATAATGTTCAAAAGTGCTAATCATTCAAATTCCTCAACCATACATTAATTAGTGCTATTAAAGAATACTAGGAGGAAGAAAATACTGTTTATATGCAAACGTGAAATGTTATTACCTGGATTTCAAGACTTTTAATTTTTTCCATGAATGATATCCTCTCCCCAATCTTTGGGAAGAGTTTTTCCATGGAATATTCGGTCAACACTTTTAAATGGGACACTTCAATCCCTTCATCTAAAAAAAAAACTGATAATTATTTTATAATAATGATAATACATATATATAATAGCTAGGTAAGTGATGTAAAGCTGCGTACGAATTAGTCGGCTCGCCGCGAGCACGCTGCCTCGCCCGCGCATGTTTATGTGCAACAATTTGGCTCACGAGCAGCGCGCCGCGAGCATGCCTCAGGGCCTTTATTCACTTTGATTAGTGCGAGTTCATACATTTGCTGCGAGTGGAGTAGCTTTTGTATGGACTCGCACTAATCACTAATCAAAGTGAATACAGGGCATCAGGCACGCAGCTTAAGATTCATTGGCAGACACTCAAGCTATGCATCATCATCAGCCTATTTACGTCCCACTGCTGGGCACAGGCCTCCCCTCATTAGAAGAGAAGGCACGGGCATTAGTCCCCACGCTGCATGGTCCAATGTAGATTGGGGACTTCACATGTTACATTTCTTCGCAGATGTATGCATATTTTCCATCACCGAAAAGCTAACGGTAAATATACAATGATATTCCGTACATACCCAAAAATTACATACAATATGGCAAAAAAATGGGCCAAATTTCTCTATGATTTTGGCCCTAGGCTAGAAGCCTTTAGATTAGACGTGTTTACACCTGACTTGGTGCTGCCGGCATAGAATAGAATATACACGTTACTCACCTTTAAATTTATCAATTATTTTTTCGTCATAGCCCCAGCCATGTAACAGTTGGCAAATGTTCTCCATTGTATTATATTTACTATTTGTTTCACTTTACTTACACTGCGAAGCGAAGCCCCGATTACGCGATGCACTAGTATAAACTTCACTCGACGGTACGATATTATGTTAAAGAATGATGCAATCAATGTTGCCAGATGGGTTTTACGTTCCGTTACGCGCAGCTCTTAAAAATAGTACGCAAATTCAAGTTTGAGTACGCAATACAACATTTATTGACAATCGGTGCCTTAATGTCATTTGAATTGAATTTGTAAACTAGCTTGGCCATTGTCAGTGTCACTTACTTGTCAGTGCGACAGCCACAGATAATCCATAGAAGTAGTAGTAGTTAACATTTTTTGGGTGCGTTCCTAAGTAATATTAATATGAAAACTTAAAAAATATTTTTTCTGTCAAGTGAAGTAACAGCTAGGCTGTCAGGTGCTAAAATATAAAAAAGTACGCAAATCGACGGATGAGTACGCGAGTACGCAATACCATAAAATAGTACGCCGTGCGTACTATTGCGTACCCATCTGGCAACGCTGGATGCAATATCGTCCTCGTTCCTCGTTGTCACGTGACTTGAGTGCGCCAGTGTTGCCAACGCGGACTTTTAAATCGCCGTGTGTAGGAAGCGAAATTGCTGTGTTCGTTTGGAAACTGGCATGTCGGCTGCCGTGCCAAAGAAATCCAATAAAAAATATATGATGTACTAATTTAGGATATGGATTACGTACGTAGGCCGTCAGTGAACTTTTTTTGGAACTGTTACCAGGTTTTTATATCTTTGTGACTTAAAAAGTAGGCAATTAGTAAATATGCTACTAATATAAGGGGTATAGACACTAAATCATTCCCATAAAAATCATTCCATGTAAAAAGGGGCCAAGTAAGGGGTGTAGACACTAAATAAAATAATAATTCCCTAAAAATCATTCCATGTAAAAAGGGGCCAAGTCTCGAAACTCTTCCACCGTAAATAGTTGTGAGATATTTCGTAGAACCAAGTCTCAGGCATTCTTATTAATCTGTATTTGCTTGCTAAGTAAAATTCTGCAACTTGGCAATACTGAATTTTTTGCGATGATTGCTTTCACGAAAACAAACAATAACTCATTTTAAGTCATTAATTGCGCTTTTAAATGATATTATTCTTGAGGGTACAAAAAATTATGTATGAGCTATATTCGCTCAAAACTATTCGAGATGTGCGATTTTTTTGATTACGATTTATTTCACCCCCTAGTTTAAGCGGTTGGGGGGGAAAGTTTCAAGTTTTAAGATTTTTTCGTTGTTTTTATACTATTACTAGCTTACATACCAAACTTCAGCTTTCTAGGACTTCAGGAAGAACCTTAAGAATATTGATGATCACCAGCATATAGTTGACGGCAAACTTCGTGCGCAACGCGGGACGAAGTGGGGGGACAGCTCGCACGTACAATTCGCCAAGCAAACTGCCCCTCCCCTTCGTCCCGCGTTGCGCACGAAGTTTGCCGTCAACTATACCTGGGATAACTCGGGGCACATTCTAGGGATTTGATATCGATAAAAAAGATGTCGATATGTAATATATGTGCGATAATATATGTGCTCATTGAAAATTCTCTATTACTATAAAAAGGTTCAATATCATACCTGATATCAAGCCTCTTAAGATAATATATGTATGTATGTGGATGTCATTTCAAACAAAATTACAATTTACTATCAATGCCATTCATGTAAGAATAATCCCATAAAAAACATTCCATGTAAAAAAGAGGCCGTCTCGAAACTCTTCCACCGTAAAAAGTTGTGAGGTATTTCGTAGAGCCAAGTCTCAGGCATTCTTATTAATCTTTATTTGCTTGCTAAATAAAATTTTGTGACTTGGCAATCACACAATACTACATAATTTTAGGTAACTAAGTATGCAAAAATCCATAAATACAGTTAAGTTGTGTGATCGCCACGTTGCAGAATTTTATTTAGCAAGCAAATAAAGATTAATAAGAATGCCTGAGACTTGGCTCTACGAAATATCTCACAACTTTTTACGGTGGAAGAGTTTCGAGACTTGGTCTCTTTTTTACATGGAATGTTTTTTATGGGATCTCACTTCTTTTTGTAAGTTAATGTGTTATCCATACATACAAATTTTGAATGCAGGCCCATTCTTGCTTTTGAATTTTCCCATTCACTGCAAATGTTACTTTGTAATCCTATATATTTGTATAGGTTTACAAAGTAATGTATACAGTTGGTGTATTTAGAAAACAGGCAATTTTTTATAGTTTTCCCTTTATGTGGCCATTAAACCCTAACTCTGTACCAAATTTCGGCTCTCTGAGTTCATGGGAAGTACTAGTTCTATTTTGATGATCATGAGTGAGTGAGTGAGTGTCATAAATGCGAAACTTTGCTTTGAAAACAGACTTGAAATTTTGGATTTTAAGTATGTGGTTATAGCTTACTGGATGACGAAAATGTCTGCGTTCTGGTCTTATCCAGAGGTTCTCAAATAGGGGCCTGAAAATGCGGCGAAATGGTTCCAGTAAAGGATGGTACGGAAGTGTTTGCTTCGAGCTCGACTTGGCGGGGGCACTGCTGTGCCCCCAGATATATGAGGCAATATTCCGCTACGATTGTTACGAAGTCCAAAATAATCATGCAGGCCAAGAAAAGTCACGCCCAAGTGAATATTCTATTAAAACTCATGGATGTGTACTTAGAAAAGGTAGGCAGTGCCCTTGCGCTTCGCTTGGCTCGCCTTGGCGGGGGCACTGCCGTGCCCCCAGATTTATTATTATTATTATTATTGTTGTATACAGACTGTTAAATAAAATGTACCTATTACCCGTCTTTTACTGGAAAGTACTAGCGTTTATATCTGGCAACACTTGCTACGTTACTTTTCCCGGGTGAAACTCGAAAATATTAGTTGGAACAGCAAAATGCATTTTGGCTACTACAACGAATATGATATTCGTTAGCACAGCTAAAACATTCGGGCTTTTATGTGCAGGTGGGCACGTGTCGCTGTAATATGTACAATGATTTTGTAACGCTTTTTAAAGTATCAAAGTAGCCACATTTTTGAAAGTCACCTTGTTACAAGCTTTTATTATTTAACTTGCAATGAATGTATGTTTGTCTGGGTGGAATCTTGCAACTGAATTTTAAATCACTTGCCGTTATCCGATTGACCTGAAATGTTGGGTGTTCGTATGGTTTGGATCACAATTCAATATTATGGTACCATCGAGCTGATCTGATGATGGAGACAGGTGGCCATGGGAATTCAGTATTTAACCGACGCAATCCTGTGGAGTTTTGGGGTTTGACAAAAACTAATTTTAAGCTCAGATCAAATAAGAAAACATTTTTTAAACGTTTTTTTATTTGATCTGAGGTGTTATTTAGCCTAGTAGCGGTTAAAAAGATCGTTAATTAATAATAAATACTAAGCAAACATCAAATCAGCAAGTGCCTGGGTAGATAATGAGTACCAATGGACATTTAACACGTTTCTAGACTGATACCTACCCTACAAATTGAGCCACGAAAAGTACTATTCTTCCGCGATACTTTCAAAATGACTTTATTCGCATGGTAACAGAATCTATGTTAGATATAGGCACATGGTACCTAATCTTCGTATTACAAATACAAATACCGGTTTCATGCCGGTTTTTACGAATAGCTATAAATTTAAGTATTCGAGGATAATTTTACTGTAGAAGTATTATTTCAGGTTTATTTGTATGCGAGGTGTATTTGACTAAAAAAAAACATGTTTTTTCTATTTTTAGGGTTCCGTAGTCAACAAGGAAGCCTTATAGTGTCGTCATGTCTGTCCTTCTGTCCGACTGTCCGTCTTCGGCCTTGCTCAGTATCCCTTACAATTAGAAAACTGTAATTCGGCATGGGTACGTATCAATCACGCCGACAAAAAAAAATAATAAAAATTAAAAAAAAACCCACGTAAAGTGGGACTGTAAACTTTTTTCTCGATAAACCTATAGTGTGGGGTATCGTTGGCTTATTTAAAAATATTATGGGTTTCCTAAAACCACTTTTCAAATCAGTAATTCGTTTGCGAGATATTGGGCTTTAAAGCCCTAATTTTTGTTCGAGTCATGAACTTCAACATTCATCGAACCATGGGTTTTAAGGAGAGTGTAGGGGAGGTACCCTAAAAAAAATTTTTTTTCAAGATTTTATAGTACCGTTTTGTTGGCGTAATTGATTTATATACCCATGCCGAACTACAGTTTTCTAGGAGTTATGGTTACTGAGCTAAGCCGAAGACAGACAGACGGACAAACAGACGGACGGACATGGCAAAACTATAAGGGTTCCCAGTTGACTACGGAACCCTAAAAATCAAACATCAAAATCGATCACAATTTTAAATGTTGTGTTTTTAAAATTATTAAAGAGTAAACGGGATTGAAATTTAATTCGTTATGAATTTTATTTCGTTAATATTTTTATTTCGTAATTTAAAAGTAGGGGAGACCGTGGATAGAATAAAGTTGAAAATCTTGTTATATTCGTTCGAACGGAGACGTGACTACGAAAACGGGAAATACGCTATTAATGTCACCCCTCGGTGAATTGGTATGGGGATTGCATGGCTCAAGCAAATACCTACTTGTTAATCGCTCTCTACTCGAGTTCAAGTGGTGTCTTGTTTATACAGCGCTCATCAGGGGTATAAAAATATATGTCCCATGTCATATAACTATTAGGTACCTACTTTTCCATCTTTAGAATTATCAAAACTGTTTAGGGCAAAATTCCGGTCCCACTATTGAGCTAGTAGTAATATCATGCGCAGAAGCGGGTCGGTGTCGGTACTGCATTTTTAGCGACATCGGCGACATTTTATTTAAGTTCAGCAAAGACTGTTAGCTAAAGTTCTGCAAAATGTTAGTCACAGCTACAAAATATGCATAAATCTGATTTGCTACTACTTATAATATATTATTGCTTGTCATTGCAAAGAAAATTCGGTCGTGTGACCAAGATATTTAGTAACATCCGCGAATTTTTATTTAGCAGCTGCAGTAAAGAATATTAGGTACAGTGTGTGAAAAAGTTAGTCACAGCTACAAAATGTTCGTAGCAGCCCCACATAAGTCTGATTTGCTACTACTGCTAATATTAGTTTGCTTTTCATTGCAAAGAAAATTCGGTTGTGTGACTAAGATGTTTAACAACATTCGCGAATTTTAATTTAGCAGTTGTAGCAAAGAATATTAGCTAAAGTTTGTGAAAAAGTTAGTCACTGCTACAAAATGTTCTTAGAAGCCTCAGATAAGTCTGATTTGCTACTAGTGCTAATATATTATTGCTTTTCATTGCATAGAAAATTCGGTGGTGGGACTAAGATTGTTAGCAACATTAGCGAATTTTTATTTAGCCATTTTAGCAAAGAATATTAGCTAAAGTTTGTGAAAAAGTTAGTCACTGCTACAAAATGTTCTTAGCAGTCTCAGATAAGTCTGATTTGCTACTACTGCTAATATATTATTGCTTTTCATTGCATAGAAAATTCGGTGTTGTGACTAAGAGTTTTGGCAACATTCGCGAATTTTTATTTAGCAGTTGTAGCAAAGAATATTAGCTAATTTTTTGTGAAAAAGTTAGTCACTGCTACAAAATGGTCTTAGCAGCCTCAGATAAGTCTGATTTGCTACTAGTGCTAATATATTATTGCTTTTCATTGCATAGAAAATTTGGTGGTGGGACTAAGATTGTTAGCAACATTAGCGAATTTTTATTTAGCCGTTTTAGCAAAGAATATTAGCTAAAGTTTGTGAAAAAGTTAGTCACTGCTACAAAATGTTCTTAGCAGTCTCAGATAAGTCTGATTTGCTACTACTGCTAATATATTATTGCTTTTCATTGCATAGAAAATTCGGTGTTGTGACTAAGAGTTTTAGCAACATTAGCGAATTTTTATTAAGCAGTTGTAGCAAAAAATATTAGCTATTGTTTGTGAAAAAGTTAGTCACTGCCACAAAATGATCTTAGCAGCCTCAGATAAGTCAGATTTTCTACTACTGCTAATATATTATTGCTCTTCATTGCCTAGGCCATTTGTTGCTGTGACTAAGATTATTAGCAACATTGGTGAAGGATATATTAGTAGACGAGTATGAAAATAAAATTAGCAACTGCAAAACTGTTGTTCGTGATTGCAAAATATTTTTATCAAAAGCAACAAAGATATATTTTTGCTGCCTCATACATGTACATAGTAACAAAGTTGTTGTCCACTACCAATAAGAATTATTAGCAGTCATAGCTAACAGCAATGGCTAATTAAAAATTGTTGATACGGATAAAGAATTTTAGCTTTAGTTGCTAATTAATTAGTAGTGGTAGCAAATTATCAATGGCTAATTAAAAATTGTTGATACGGATAAATAATTTTAGCTTTAGTTGCTAATTAATTAGTAGTGGTAGCAAATTATTTTAAATTACTTTAGCTAAATACCGTTAGCAAGGGTAGCTAACTGGTTTTAGTTGCTATAGACAAGGCTTTGTTACAGTTGCTAAGAAATTGTATGCAGCAGCAAAGGAAATTTCAGCAAAGCGCGCTTAGCTACCACAACCAAATCATTTCTTTCCGTGCGAACGTTTACATGTGGGTGTGTGATACGAATACGACAGATACAGTTATTATTACTATCATATCTCGTTGACGCTAATGTGAATCTTATTTCGTAAGCTATAAGGTTGTTTTGATTGTAAATATAATTTGGTTTAGGCTTCGAGATAACTAGGGACGCGCTCCGGTACTTTTCCAAATAAGTAGATTGTTTGTATACAGAAATTGCGCAGTTAGTGCGATGTATTGATTTTTCGATATTGACGTTTGATTTAATCTTGTTCGATGATATATCGATTGATTTGCTGACAATAGTCTCTTATAGGTACCTACTCATATCGAAAGCTTTCTAGAATTTTCTCGGACTCATTTGCCACGTTAGAATTAGACTACATTCTTAGACAGTTGCGTGACTTCAGTAGGTATTTTGTTAGTTACGGATGATCTGCCCAGCTAGCACGATATGTTTTATGGTCACGTTCTAGGGCCCAAAGTTAACAAAACGTCACATAAAACATGGCCATAAAACCTATCACACTATAGGTAGACTGATGACACACGTGCCATTTCTAACGTGTCAGAAGTTCAGAACTCAAAGCGGACGGACAAATTCTGATCCGATTCCAATTCAATTCGTCAAGTCAGTTAGACTCCCAGGTTAGTAATTAGTCATAATGCAATTCAAGTGCATTAAAGTGAAATGCAATACGGCATATCGCCTCATATCGGTGCATTGGTATTGATGCATGTCGAATAGATAGTCAATATGCCAGTTGTTACAGCCAATCACGATCTGCAATGACGGCGCTACACATTCTTAGGAGTAACTAAAATTAACAAATTATGTTAGTATAAGAAATAGGATTATTGTTTTAAGTTACATGAATGGTAGCCAGATTTAGCTAACGAGTAACGATCTAAGTAGTTATATAGATATATCACTAGATACATAGTATAAAACAAACTCGCTTCCCGCTGTCTGTCCCTATGTATACCTACCTATGTACATCTTTAAAACTACGCAACGGATTTTGATTTTCCCTCCGGGAGGCCCTTAGGTAGGGCCCCCGGAGAGGACCATCCAAAACCAAATCTGTTAGTGGCCGCATCGCTGGCCAAACAGGGACATACCAAAAAAAAAAAAAAAAGGAACGGATTTTGATGCGGTTTTTTTAAACAGATGGAGTGATTCAAGAGGAAGGTTTATAAATATGTATAATAGTAGTACCCGTGCGAAGCCGGGGCGAGTCGCTAGTTACATATTTAAATGTGAAAGTTTGGATAAACGTGAAACGGATGAACGAATTGAGACAAAATTTTAAATCAATTTATAACCAAAAAGGAATGGAAGTTGATACTAAATACTAATTAAGTCGCCGTAGGTTCATGGTCTTCTCTCCCTCTCACTGAGCATAAGCGTGAGCGAGATGGAAGTGCGTGCTCGGAAGCGCGGTTATCATGTTTTTTAATTTTAGTTTTTTGGCCGTTTAAATAAATAAAAATGTAAACACTGATTTCCCTCAAACATGATATTGCCGATTTTTAGAAGCAATTTTAATATTTATAGCTTTTGTGCATAATTTGTTACGAATATTTTAAGTGTATTTTTGTGTGTTTTAGACCTATGTTCGTGATTTTTTTCTATCGAGCGAAATTTGCTTAATCATGTTTCGAAGCACTGATTTCCCTGCAGAAAAGCCTCAAGATTACTATTCGTATTTTTTTGAAACCATATTATTATAAACAGACGCATTATATTGTTTCAAAAACTCTGTTCGCTTAACTTCGCTGAACCTACGGCGCCTTAAGTAAGAGGAAAAGTTTGTGAGGTTGTAGCTTTGTAAGTTGGTATGTTTTGGGTAATCTATCAAACCAATTATCCGATTTCAAAAAATCGCAGAATGGTGTTTCTGTGTTCGCAATATATGCGGGCGAAGTCGGCCTGGTATTTTTAGTATACAGTCTTCATTAATTTGAAATCGAAGGAAGGTCTCCTAAGACCATTTTCGCCTAGCAACACGGGATCTGGTAGCTGCCTTCACTGACCCAAAATCAATTTCCACCCTGTATAATTCTAATTCTTACGACATGATCTACAACAAAAAACACTCCATTTCCAAGTAGTATTGGTAATAAAACCACGATGAATCATATTACGCAATGTAGGTATAGTGACGTCAGCGGCTTACTGTTAAATGTTACCCATTAACTGGCACATTGCTCAGTGACCTTGGGGAAGTACGTCACAGCCTCGCCTTGTCCATAAACGACGAGGATGGTACAGTCAGCATCATATAGTTAGTAGCAGCCAAAGTAGCCAAATATTGCGGTAGGTGCCGTCAAGTGCTGCAACTTTGCCCACTAGGTGCAACATTGCCTATTTTTAGGGCTCTGTAGACAACAAGGAACCCTTATAGTTTCGCCATGTCCGCCCGTCTGTCTGTCTGTCTGTCCGTGTTCGGCTTAGCTCAGTAACCGTTACAACTAGAAAACTGTAATTCGGCATGGGTATATAACCCGTCAATCACGCCGACAACAGTGCAATAAAATATTGAAAACAATTTTTTTTATCCTTAGAGACCTAAAGCGGCGATGTAATTTTTTTTCTCGTCCCATGGTGTGTGATATCATTGGATAGCTCGTTCAAAACTATTATGGGTTTTCTAAAACCATTTTTGAAAACAGTGATTCTTTTGCGAGATATTGGGCTTTAAAGGCCTAATGTGCTGCCTGCCCTGCTGGCTAAATGGCTACTACTGGGGATGTGAAAAAAATCGTGGTAGTAATACATGTAATCAATTTAAAAGGAAAACTATCACGGACGAGAAGGCATAAGTAGTTACCGAGTAATAGTCGACGAACTTAATGTGTACTTGGAAAGGCCAATTGTACAAATTCGGCCGACGCAACCGCACCGCACGTCGATGTAACTAAGACAAGCAACTACGGAACCCTACACTGCGCGTGGCCCAACACGCAGTTGCCTGGTTTTTAAACTTAATTTATCTCCAAAACTAACATTTATTTCTTAGTTGCAATAATGGCAGCAAAAGCTCCACTTTACAGGCAACCCGTTTTTGCGGCAAGGTTCGAGACGGTTGGAAAATGGTTAGTGTTGCAGCAATTGACGGTAGGTTATACTTATATCTGTAAGAATAAGGACGTGTTCTGATATATTTGGCAACTTTGGCTGCTGTACTATACTTAAGATTATATGAGTTGGCCGAAATGCGTCAAAGTAGTCCATTCAAAAAGCAACTCTATGGTCCTAAGAAGATTCATATTCCAATGACAGAGTTTTATAAAAAGTGGCACAAATATAACATTAGATTTCTAACGGACATATTCGGCTACATTTCTTTGTTTATCTAGGATATCAACGGAAAATATTGTACTATGTAGTTTTTCATATTATTTCTTTCAATCGCAATGCTAATATTTTTGCGTTTCAAAATGGTTTTCCTTGAAATCGCATGACGATTAAAGAACGATTTTTCTCATCTTATGTGGAATAGGGTTAGCCTAGCTGCGAGTTCCAGGAGGTCAAGACGAATAAGGATTCTAAAGGGAGTCGAAAGTAGGGTGAAAGTGTGCGTGTAAATAGCCAAATAAGTTACAACATTCTTGGCTTGGCCTTGAGGAAATTCGTTAAAACGATGTCGATATCCGATTTTACCGAAGTAGGTAAAATTGACAGTTATAATGTAGGTAAGCAACTAAGCATTTGATTGAAAATGAAAATGTTATGTGGATGCCAGCGTTGACTGCCCGGAAAGCATTGTAGCCTGTAAACGCTTGCAACTCCAGGGGCGTGAAACTTGCACGTCGCTGAATAAGTAATAATAATAACTTTATCTCATTACAATAGGTACCTACTGTGGACATAGGATAAAACCATGTCAAACGGTAATTTTCAATAAAATAATACTACTCTTACACAATAATAATTATAATAGGTAATTTAAAATTTACAGAGGACCGTTATAAACGCTTAACAAAACAAACTAAACATCTGCCATTCTCACAATAAATGCCAGTGACAGACAATGTCTATAATATTGACGGCATTTCACCTAAAAAATAAACAAGTTTCTAATCGGATATCAATAAAACCAAAAGGCAAAGTATATATTATGTAGGTACTCGATAATTCTAATTATTTTCAACAAAAAAAAAATGGGTTTCCCTAAAAAATAGGTTTGATGAAGGTTCATAAGCAAAGGGAATTGTTTAAAAAAAAAACAAAAAGAGTCTGTCAGGTGTGGGGTTCGAACCCACGCTCCCTCTCGGGAACCAGAGCTTAAATCTGGCGCCTTAGACCACTCGGCCAACCTGACTTGAGAGAAGCGGCCAAAAACAGCAAACCCTTTGGCGAGATATCACATCAACTAAGTTTTTGTCTTTAGTGCCAGTATGTTATCAGTTTTTAATTTATCTTTTACACTTCGCGGTAATTAGCTTGTTCTTGGAACTAAAATGTTATAAAAACATGACTTATCATCGCTATTAATAGTTAATAAAATCGAATATAGCATTTAGTATTCGAAATCCGAATATGACTTTAGTTTATAAGCGAATACATCGAAATAATAATAATAACCTTTAAAGTTTTTGTTCTGTTTACGCACAAGGTTCCATCTATGAATCATCCTATTCATGTGGATGAATTGAGCTCGGATGATGTTAGTTCAGCAGCGCTCTTGTAGATGGCGCTAAAATCAATATATGAAATACCTTGGTACTAAAAAAAATGTTTTGACTTTTTTCCTTTTATTAACAGTTTTTGAGTTTTTTTTTGGGTTAAAATTTGTAGATATTATTATTGTATTTAATAATAAAGTAAAACTTGAATGGAATGTAATAATGGAGAAAACATCCTTTCGGTTCACCAATTCACCTGAGTGGTCGCAAACCGGCACACCAAATTAGCTGATTTAGGTGGTCGCTAACCGGCTTAATTACCCTATTCTACTATTAGATACTTATTGCCGAAATTAGTTCAGATGAACATTTCAAATAAAAAATGCAAAAAATAAATATTCAAATTACTTATTTAAAGTTGACTCCGAAAATAATAATAAAATAAGTAATACCTAGGTAGGTACTTACCTAAACGTCCTAGTTACGTAATTTCTAATACCTAGGTATTACTTATTTTATTATTATTTTCGGAGTCAACTTTAAATAAGTAATTTGAATATTATTCTTATTCAACGATTTTATTGTCCTGCCAATGCCATGTATCTTTAGTTCTATCTTCGTCCCTGGCACAGATTATGTGCAGAATCGTATATAACCATTCATATATGCATTTAGCAACATCCTTATTCTAATGCATTAAGACTCGTTTTTCAATAACCGAGAGACAGTGTAACTTTGTCCAGCGATAGTCTCAATACAAATTTATACTTATACATCTATCACCACCCTTACCCTAGTAGCATTTTCGTTGGCATTTCGTTGGGCCAACTCGGTGATCAATGGCCCAACGTGGGGCCAACTTAAAATGCTACTAGGGTATATCCTGGAGTTATGGCTTATTTTACAAAAGCCGAATGGCATTGCAATTAGGCGGCGGTCATCGTAACACCAGTTTATATGCATTTGATAACACACTTATTTCAAGGTACCAAGACTCAGTTTCTATCAGTTCAGTGACCGTGTAAGTTTGTGCGGGAGTATTGCCCTACGCATCGACAATAAGACAACAATGGCAACCGGAGGTGCGTTTCCGCTTTTTTGTGTCAAATCAAAATGGCGGCATGTATTGTCAGTTGAGTATTGTACATTGATTTAGGTGTGTGATATGGTACACATTGGCTGAAATTCGTGACTCAGTTATTACAGTTGGGGATTAAATTAAACAAGAATTAAACTAATATTGCGTACCTTCTGAGCCGCGTTGCGTAACTTGCGTACTCGATTTTGTTAAGATGGGGGCGCCACTATCTTTGTGTTTAAGTATTAACTATTAATATGAGTGACTGCATTGTATTTCACTGATATTCAAATCAGCAACTTTTTATGAAACTATACTACATAGCACCACAAAGCACTAATCACTAATCAATGTGAAAACCGGCCCTTAGTGAGAATGTAAGGAAAGGAAATACAGACTAGTTACGTCACAATTATCTATGGTCTAACAGCGTCCTTTTATTGAAGTTTTGCTTTTTAAAATCAAACGTGGACCGTCCCTTCTATCGCATGCAACGCTGCACGTCTATCATGGGACGACCGCGACTTACATCGATTTTTCTCGCACTATGCCTCTTGTTCTAAGTGTTCTAATAAAAGAGAGATGGACAGTGCGAGAAAAATCGAGAGCCAGCGCGCCGTCTCGTGATAGCCGTGCTGGACTGTTGAGTATCCACCGAATATTTGCAAGGAATGTGTTTTCGATCTAACTCCATTTATTTATCATCACAGCCACGACTGCAACCAACTGCGTCTAATTTACTACTATAGTGGTTGCCGCATTGCAGGTGTCAACAAAGTACTATGATAGACGGATTCTAGATAGTCTTTATTTTCGGTTTTGAAACAGTCGGGGAGTTAGTTAGGGACTTCAATAATAACACTAGTAAAAGCTTAAGCCATTTATTCATGACCACAGTCACGGCGGCAACCAACAGCGTCCACTTAGCTAGTACGGAGGTTGCCGCGTTGCACGCGTCATCAAAGCACTGACAGACGGTCTCTAGATGGTTCTCGTTGTCCGCCTTGTAGCATGCCAGGGGCGAGCGCACCCACCCGCAACCGCGGGCCACGCGCATCTCGGTCTCGCGGTACTTGTGGTACACTGGGAACAACAAGGGCACAGAATCATCATCATCATCATATCAGCCAAAAGACGTCCACTGCTGGACATAGGCCTCCCCCAAAGAGTGCCAAAGCGACCGGTCCCGCGCCACCCGCATCCAGCGGACTCCCGCAACCTTTACCAGGTCATCGGTCCACCTTGTCGGGGGCCTACCCACGCCGCGCCTTCCGGTACGTGGTCGCCACTCGAGAACCTTTCCGCCCCAACGGCCATCGGTTATACGTGCTATGTGCCCCGCCCACTGCCACTTAAGTTTAGCAATCCGGAGGGCCACATCGGTTACCTTTTGCCGCAGGGCACAGAATAAATAATAGGTACTATCTTCTTACGTACAGTTGAGTTCTCCAATATCTGTACAAATACAAACAACCTTTCAAAAATATTTGGCATACTGATTAGTAAAGAGTGAGAAGGACGAGTGATGTGCGGCTAAAAGTCAGTTGTGTGAGCCTGCAGGACGTAACTTCCCAACTTGCGCGATCTTCCTGCACAACCGCCATCGCCAGTCCTGGTTGTAAATATTAGGATCCAGACAGATGGTGTTGTTGGCTTAACTGTTGTAAAGCCTCGCTCATTCTGTAAATTCATTAGTAAAGTCCGAGAGAGATGTGTGATGTCATGAGCGAGCAGCCGTGTTAACTTACCAACTTGCTCGATCTTCCTGCAGAAGTACCGCTGGTTTTTGGGGATGACGCCCTGTCCACACTCCGCCAGCACCATGAAGCGGCGCAGCGTGTCCTGATCGTAGCTGTTGGGGTCCAGGCACATGGTGTTGTTGGCGCTGTTGCAGTCGTAGCAACGGATTGATGTGGCTAGGATAAAACTGTTTATTATTGCTAGGCTTTAACAGTACCAAAACTTAGTTGACCAATAAAGTTGTAGATAATACCTTTATAACGAAACAAATGATTTAATTAAATATTTTTTGTTTCCTCCTGTCGGGGGCTACGGGCGAAGATGGTTTATTTTTCCACTATATTCTTTCTCTCTGTATCATATCGTTTAAGGTTGTAGATCTCGTAGATTTGTTAACATTTGATGGATTGGCCGCATATACGCACTTGCGTAATTTCGCTCGGCACGCCACGCGCTTTTGTCAAATGCTATGGATTTATATTATACATTCTGACAAGCTCGAGCGACATTGCACGCGACGCGATATTGCACGCGTTTGCGTAAAGGCGGCTTTTGGTGAATTCGACAGCCGGCACACGCTGCGTTTACGCACAGACGGAGTGTCGCACAACACCCCGCATTCCGCAAGCGTTTCCCACTATCTGGCAGCTCGCGTCATTACATCCTTGTGTAATAGCCTTATCACACTTGCGATTTCCAAGCGTATTTTGTATGAAGGCGATCACGCAGCGTGTTCGCCGCGACTGATAATTGTATAGAAAACACGCTCGCAAATCGCAAGTGTGATAAGGCTCTAAGGCGGATGTCACAGTGTGTCGTACCACACGGAATTTATATACAAACTGAGGTACTTGCATACAACGAGCTCCGCATCTCCGTCCAGAGATGCGGCGCAGTGTGACATCCCACTAAACGCAGCCGGTCCACAATTGAGACCTGAATCACACTGGCGCGGCCTGCGGTGGGGGTCCATAACTCCATAGTAAACTTGAAGTGGCCTTAATCCTCTCACAGACTGGCACGGCCTGGCCGCGGCGGTCAATATGTAACTTGTCATTAGTTTTCAAATTTAATATTAACCGCCGCCGCATGCTGCGTCAGTGTGATTCAGACCTAATGAGTTCAACAATGAGTCAAACATTCGAATCCATAAAAATTAAACTAATTTGTCAAAGATCAATTGTATTGCTCTGTTAAACATACGGAAGTTAATTTAGCTCCAAGTTAGCAAATCGCTCACATTGTTAATACATATAATTAGGTTATCATTATCGTATATGTTGTTAAATAAATCGGATGTGTACCTAAGTGTGACAGAATGTATATTGGTACACAACATAACACATAGGTAACATATAAAAAGTAGGGAGTATTTTGATGGGCATAGCATCATTTCGCTGGTTACGCGACCACCTTCGGTTAGCGACCACCTGAAGGAGAAGGTTTTTTCTATTGAAGATAACATCAATCGCCAACAAACTGCTCCGCAGTTTGGCGAATTAATGTAAAAAAATAAAAAAAAACTACACACCCTATTGAGACAATTAGTTGTACATGCATTTTTTTGGTGGTTTAGAATAGAAATCTACTAAAAAACCGAGAAAATATTCTTTCAGTTCACCAACTCAACGTGGTCGCCCACCGGCACATGAAATTAGGTGGTCGCTAACCGGCGAAATGACCTACTGTAATTCATTTTAAATACTGAATCTTGTTTGTTCCACATGTAAACGTCTGATGTATCTTCATTTTACATCGACATTAAGGTCGATTGAGGTTAAGTCAGATAAACGTGGACAGCATGATACACGAATTAAGATAAAAGGACGGGACGACATGGTTTGCGGTTTTATGAGATAGCCTACAGTAAGACTCAGGTAATTTACAAACATCTAGGTACTTATGAAAATTTTAAAGTCTAAACAACTTACCAAACTGAAGGCACGCTGAGGCGACGAGCACATGGACTAACATTTTAGTAATTAATCTAAACTCTCTTTAGTTTAATTTTTATGTAAGTACGTTCAAGTTATTAATACGAATTATTATTTACAATATACGTCGTGATAAATGCGAGATAGACTTACAAGTAAGCCATACTGACTCAAGCCGCGTTTTAAGAATCATATTGGTGAGCGTATACGCAATCACTGGTACGTACAAATGCAGTTTGAACCTATTTATAAAATGCCCTAATTTTAAAAATAGGGCTTGGGCCGGTTGCCGTACAATATACAACGACGCCCCTTTCTAATGAAAGGAGTTGAAAACACTTAAAAACATTTTACATACACTAACTAACTACATATTAAATCTGTAAATAATTCAGTTAAACATGTTTAAGTAGTTTTTTAAGTTTAAATTTATTTATAAATACGTTTTGAGACATCGTATTTGATATAAAACCTCTTTGCTTTGTAACTGCCGCATGAGTGACAGACACAATTTAAGAAAAAAACCATTACGCCCGTGGGCGTAACACAGGCTATTTCAGCTCTGTATGTCTGCGCATTATGAAGCCCTTTTCGAGCAAGTGTGATGAAAACAAACTGTTAGAAAAAAAAAGGGTAGTTATACAACAATCTTTACTGACCGCGCGCAAAGCGGGCAGCGAGCGAGCAATGAATATAATGCAATACAAGTAATACACGGGGTAGGAACATCTAGAAACAGCATGCGTATTACGCTGAGCGTAGTTCAAGATAGATTGATTTCACCTAATTAATGTATTTTATATACGTATAAGTGTACATGTGTGTGTGTTTTTAATTGTGTACATACTTTATGAGGCTTGTTAGCGTCAATATTCTATACTGTATTTTAATATAATATATATATTAGGACATAAATTATTGTTTTTAATGAGTATTTTATTTTTATTAATGCAATTTACAAGCCTTACTGAGCTTACTATGGGACTAGGTCGATTTGTGTAAGATTGTCCCCTAATATTTATTTATTTATTTATTTTATTTTAATTTAATTCAATTTACCTAGCGTCATTTAATATTACTTAAAACATGTTTTTTGAGTAAGGATTTGAAGCGGGACATTGATGTAGTTTCTTTGATAATTTTGGGAAGTTTATTAAATAATTGAGCACCTTCATATAAAATACTTTTTTTTCCATAACTTGTTCGCGGCCGTCGTAATATTACTTAAGTCATTGGCATTTCGTAATTTCATTTTCTGCACATGATGTTTCCTAGTAAAACTAAGCTGGGTTTTTATATCATTTTTAAGTATTTTTCTTACTAAAAGACAGGTATAGTACACGTAGGTCTGAGTTACATCCAAGACTTTCGTTTTATTATATAAGATTTGTGTTGGGGTGAGATAATCGTAATGGAATGGAATAGTACTGTTAGGGATCGGGTGTCGCGGGGTGAAATGGTGAACACTTGTGAACGTTTAACAGTTTATATTTCGGCAATCGCACACACGAAATAGTACATTAAAGCAACTAAAAAACAATAGCGGTGTGCGTTTGTGTTTCAGGAGTTTGTTCTGAGCTATTTGAAGAGCCTCTAGATTAGTTTTACCGGCAGTACCCCAGACCTCGGTGAGATAGTCTAAGTGCGGTTTTATTAGAGCATTATATAGGTATGGTGTATCGTGCCTGTAATGGAATGTTTCTAGCAAAGTTGCGTAGAGCTCCGGTTAATGACGTTAGTTTCGATTTTACCTTTTCAATATGTGTTTTCCAATTTAAGTTTTTATCTAGTATTAAACCTAGGTATTTTTCTTTCTCTCGCACTATCCGTCTCTATCTTATTAGAACACTTAGAACAAGAGGTATAGTGCGAGAAAAATCAAGAGTATGTCGTGGCGGTGTTGTTTACTTTGCTTGGTTCTACAGCACGTGCTTTACTTATATAGGAGGCCTAAAAGCCAAGCCCACCAATTCTGAATTATGGAATCGAAAAGGTAATCATATAAAATTATAATGAAACATCTAATATCATCTATTCAGTATCATAGCCCCTCTGGCAACCAAAAGTGTCCACTGCTCTACTATGAATTAAATTTCAACATGAAATTAAGCAATCGAAATATTTTAGTTTTAGTATGGTACAGGTCGCAGCGGTGCAGCGCCTGGAACCACTCCAGCCTGGCAACAGGTTTGTTTTTTTGTCGACCTTTTAAAGGCAAGTTTCCTGGCAAGGTCGCCATAAAGTGTGGGGTGGTCAGGGTAGTTGTTGACTACACAAAACTTGGGTTGTAACTGATTTATTCACATCAAATACGGCGGTTTTTATACTAAACAATTCCTTTGTCTTGAAGCTAAACAGATGGGTTGGAAAAGCAGAATGGAAATCATGCGTGGGCGCACGGCGCAAGGTTGTGACACATATGTTATCGCAATGCGCTCTTTACATTGTGGTGATTTATTAATTAGTTACATATGGAAAATAGATATTCATTGTCTATCAGCTGTGCCTTCGCTCTCCACTACATAACAGTAGACTACTACAACGTGTTTAAATAAAAATACTAATAATCTAACTCCATTTATTCAGCCCCACTAGCAACCACCGTCTCTTAATTTGAAACTACAAAGGTTGCGTTTGCGTCATTTCAGCCGTCCTCGAAGCTCGGGAAGACGGTCTCAAGTGGTCCTCGTTCTCGGCTTCGTAGCGGGCTAATGGCAACTTAAATAAATTAAATTAAACCAGCCAAGTGCGTGTTGGCCCCGCGCTGTGTAGGTTCCGAAGTTGCCTGTTATGTCTTTGTAACTAAACGTTGCGGTTGCGTCGCGTTTGCGTCGGCCGAATTTGTAGGACAGTTGGCGTTTTCAAGTACATTCTTAAGTTGGTCAACTATTACTCATCAACTAATTATGCCTACTTGACATACCCAATAGTAACCATTTAACCGGCAGGGGGGGGACAATTCTAACAAAAAAAAGGGTTTTAAAACCCAAAATTACACAAACGTAACCCTCAATTGCACACAAAGAATATTTTACGACGGGTTTATCGAAAAAAGAATCCCCACTTTACGTGTAGGGAAGGTACCCAAAACAAACTTTCTTTAAAATTTTACTGTAAGTACCATTTTGTTGGCGTAATTGATTTGTAGTAGTAAGGTTCACTGATCTAAGCGGCCGACGGACAGACTGACAGACGGATATGGCGAAACTATAAGGGTTACTTGTTTACAAACGGAGCCCAAAAAACACTAATAATCTCACTCCATTTATTCAGTATCATATCATACTGGTGGCAACCAGCAGCGTCGACTTCGCTACTACGGAGGTTGCGCCATTGCAGCCATCCTCTAAACTTCTGTAGTCTTCGCCTGTAGGCTTTTTAGCAGGCTTCAGGCGATTTGAATAAAATGAAAAAAAATAAAAAAACACTAATAATCTAACTCTATTTATTCAGTATCATAGCCCCACTGGCAACCAGCAGCGTCCACGTGGCTACTGTGGAGGTTGCCGCATTGCAGCCATCCTCGAAGCACTGGCACACGGTCTCGAAGTGGTCTTCGTTGTCGGCCTTGTAGCAGGCGTGGGGCGAGCGCTTCCACCCGCAACTGCGGTGCACGCGCACCTCCGAGTCATGGTTCTTTCGGAGTACTGGAAGACAGCATTATGTTAGAACAGGACTTTCCAATTATAATTCGAACAGAGGTCAAATGTTGCATCTCCCTTTAGATAGAGTTAGAGAAATAACAATAGCAAGTTTCACGGTAGCCCAGTTATTAGTGGGGTTTCTTCAGTAGCAAGTTTTGCAGATTTCTTATTTCAAAAAAAACATTTTTGTTCAGAAACAGTAAACTTTTGTGGATTGTTAAGGGATTGTTATACAACAAGCCTAACCTAAAGGTAGAATCAGACGGTTCACTTGAATGAATGTTCACTTGAGTGAATGCTTCATTTTTCTTTTATGTTTTGTTTCACTTTTCCTTCAGACATGTCACTTTGAGTGAAAGATGCAAAATGAAACATGAAAATGAAAGAAAAGTGAACTGTCTGATTCTACTTTAGTGCGAAAGAGTGTATATTCTCTGGCGGTAAGGGTTTATAATAAATTACCAACAGAATTTAAATTGTTACCAATGTCACTCTTGAGGCATAAATTATTACCTTTACTCATAAATAAGTGCTATTACTCTGTTTTAGATTATTTAAATGATGAACTTAATTGTACGTAGTGATTTCTGATGAATATATTGTAAAGTATTGTTATTTTTAAATTTGATTATCTTATTTTTGACATTATTTTAAATAATCTTTGACATTATATCCTAAATACATCTTTGACATTATATTCTAAATACATCTTTAACATTACACTCTAAATACATTTTTGACATCATATTCCAAATGATATAATTCACAATGCTTTATTAATAATCAAATGATATGTTGTAATGTAATTCAAGACTAGATATTTAAGCCAATGTTTTTGTACGCCAATCGGCAAAACATAGTGCAACGTACAAAATTGAACATCTCTGTTTCTATGCAGCCATCACCTATGTTTGACAAATAAAAACACTTTGCCTTTGCCTTTGCCTACCTTAACAATGTATTTTTTCTATGAAATGTAAATTCTGCGAAACATTACGTTCAATGAAATAAGGGGACACTGGGGACCGTTAATATGTACCTACCAATGATACAAAGGCCAAAGCACAAGGAAAATGGAAACGCGTATATTAGCGTAGCAGACCGGGAATCAAACTCGGTATCTCTGGATTCCTTGTCTTCTCCTTTCTCTTAACGATGTTAATCCTGCTTGTGCCCTAAAGGAGCCCGGGGTCCGCTTCGACACCTAATCCCAAGATTTGGCATAGGCACTAGTTTTTACGAAAGCTACTGCCACCTGACTTCATCCCAGAGGCAAAACAAGACCTCATTGAGATTGGAACGGTTTCCTTACGATTTTTTCCTTCACCGAAAAGCTAACGGTAAATATCCCGTGCATAAGTTCCGAAAAACTCATTGGTACGAGCCGGGATTCGAACCCACGACCGCCGCTAGGCTACTGCTTTTTTTCTGGATTCCCGGTCTATTCTACAATATTTAGGATTGATTTAAGAATACGGACCATGGTGCCTCGTCAAACTTGCTGGAATGACGGAACTTACTGGTCTGAACGATGTTCCTGCAGAAGAACTCCTCGCTCCCCGGCACCGTCACGTTGTGGAGGCAGATGGTGTTCTACAGATTGTCTTACTGAGAATGGGCTAGCTACCTCCTGTTTAGGATGATTTGATATTTAACTATTTCTCAAATTCTCTGGATTGAGCTAAGGATTTAGAACTATGGTGCCTTGTCAAACCTGCTGGAGTGATGGAGCTTACTGGTCTGAACGATCTTCCTGCAGCAGAACTCCTTGCTGCCCTGCCTCCCGCAGTCGGTGAGGTCCAGGAATTTCTGCACCGCCTCTTTATAAAGACACCTATTAGAATGAACTTTTCAAACTATTTCTTTGCGGTACCCGCGTTTGTATCTAGCAGTAAATATAATCAATCCTCAATAAAGGGAATGCCTCTTCAAGCCTACTCATGATCATCATATCAGCCGAAAGACGTCCTCTGCTAGACATAGGCCTCCCCCAAAGAGTGCCAAAGAAACCGGTTCTGCGCCACTCGCATCCAGCGGACTCCTGCGACCTCTACCAGGTCATCAACCACCTTGTGGGCTGCACCTTCCGGTACGTGGTCGCCACTCGAGAACCTCTCCGCCCCAATGGCGAATGTGTGTGTAGTGTTGGAACTTACTGGTCTGAACCATCTTTCTGCAGAAGTAGTCCTCGCTTCCCTGCTTCCCGCAGTCTTTGGGGCTCAGGAACTTCTGCAAGGTCTCCTTGTCATATATGGTGGGGTCCAGGCACATAGAGTTGTTGACACTGCTGCATTCGTAGCAACTGATCGCAGTGGCTAGATGTAAACATTGACATTTTACTAGATATCCATATCCATACTCATCATCATCATAATGATATCAGCCGAAAGACGTCCACTGCTGGACATAGGCCTCCCCCAAAGAGTGCCAAAATGACCGGTCCTGCGCATAGTAATATAATAAATGCGGAAGGACCACTACATTTTGCTAGGACTCGGCAGATCCTCATTGCTAATGCCAAGATAAAGTTAAAAACAAAGTTTCATTGGATGCTCATAATTTGCCGCCAAACTGTCATATTTAGTCTTACCTTCTTTACCTGTACTTATAGTACACGTACGAACTTTACAGTAGTGGGTATACACACGATGATTTTTAATCCGTGATCAGGAGTCGAAAAATATTGATAAACAGCCAAACGGATTTCAATATTTTCAATAGATGAGGTCTCATGCAATTAAATCACTGTTTAGTTAATTAAATTTAATAATAATATTAACACTAATATCCACTGAATGTCTGGTCACCCTACATTTATTGAAGTTAAGTAGATGGCGCTAGTATTTTATCACGAAAAACTATATCACGAACGACTTTATCACGAAAACTTTATCACGAAAAATTTTACCACGAATAGACTTTATCACGAGAGACTTTCACGAAAACAAAGACTTTATCACGAATAGACTTATCACGAATAGACTTAATCATGAAAAGACTGTATCACGAGATGAATTTAAATAAAATTCTTTAATAAGCAGAGGTTTTTCCGCTCTTTTATAAAAAAAATAACCTCGAAGACGAAAGCGTGAGCTTCTTCTAACCTATCTCCGATCCGAGTCGGTTTTGTCACTAAGTCCCTGTTCCCACTTCTCTGTATGTCTAGTCGCTCACTTAGTAATGTAGTCGCACGGATAGAATTTTAATATCTGGAATTAAACTCTAGGATATAGGTAGTCTTTTCGTGGTAAAGTTTTCGTGATTGAGATTTTTCGTGATAAAGTCTATTCGTGATATAGTATTTTCGTGGTAAAGTTTTCGTGATTGAGATTTTTCGTGATAAAGTCTATTCGTGATATAGTCTATTCGTGATTAAGTTTTCGTGATAAAGTTTTCGTGATATGGTCTTTTCGTGATAAAGTTTTCGTGATATGGTCTTTTCGTGATAAAGTTTATTCGTGATAAAGTTTTTCGTGAGTCGTTCGTGAAAAAGTTTTTCGTGATTTAGTACTGACGCGTAAGTGGATACGTCAAACACACATGTCAAAGTTTCGCACACTACCGTTAGGGTGACAATGATTTTGAATTATATAGTGATTCCTTATTCAGTTTTATTCAGAAAAAAAAGAACATTTGTTTTAGGTAACTTCGAGTTTCATATCAATTACAGAATTAGAAAAAAATATTCCTGATCACGAATTAAAAATCATCGTGTATACCCACTACTTTGCTACATTAAGTAACATACTTTATATAATGTTTGTACATATTATGCGTTTTACGTTAGATCCGCGATACCGAGGTCACGCGGGGTCGTCGCACAAACATATACATTACATTTTAAGATAACAAATGGGAACATTCCTAGAAGGGACTTCTATTAAATAGTAGATAATATATGTAAACAAACTGTTAGTTGCAAAATAACCTTGATTAGATAAAAAAAATACCACGAAATTTCTATCGCTTAGGTACTTAGATAGGTCGAAGCGCTCATAGCCTAGCGGAGCCTGCGAGACGGAAACGATAACGCAGGTTAAGCAAAGATGGCAGCGGTCAGTCTTTGGATGAGTGACCGCCTGATGTTTGAGTGGTTAATGTAAATGAGCGCTTCCGTGCTTGGCAAGGCACGCTAAGCTGTTGATCCCGGCAGCTTAGTCGTTAAGCCGAGTTAGAGGCCTTCGGGCGGCTTAAGAACTTCTAAATAACAGTCGAGTTACCCACTCATTTGACGAAGGGGGGGGCAACTGTTACTCGCGTCCGCAGGAGCTACCTACCACAACCCTGCACGTGTACCCTGGGTGGTACTAAAGAGTGACAAACTTTAAAAGGCCAAAATAATGTATCCATATACTTAATTTATATTTATACGATTAAACAAATACTGGTAGGATTGAGCTAAAGTGACTGACGCTCTATCTTGTCACTTATCGTGTGATAAGGCCGGTCATGATACGGGGTCTGGACTACCCCAGGCGTGCCCATCCCAGAAGAGTTTGGCGGTACATATAGTTAGTAGCAGTCTAAGTGAGGTAGGGCACAGCGAAATGTCATCCCGCTCGGATGTGGAGCAGCCCAACTGGGGAAGTATACCTCCGCCTTGCAGAAGACCACAGCCATAATAACACTACTACTTGCTCTGTAGTAGTGTTGTGTTCCTGGAGGTGAGCAAGGTCGCCAGAGCTCCCGAGGATGCGTTGTGTTGAGAGCGAGGGAATTTGTTCCTTCAGCAACGCCCATGTTACTCCTTTGGAGTTGCATGCGTCTATAGGCTGCGGTGTCCGCTTACCATCAGACGGGCCGTACGCTTGTTTGCCACCGTCTTTGTATAAAAAAAAGTAGCTAAATATATCGTAACACGTATACTCGTACATCCTTAATCCTATAGTAATAAAGTCGTGTTCCGATATATTTGGATACTTTGGCTGCTACTAACTATATGATGCTGACTGTACCTACCTACACCTGTGCCTGTACCTGTGTAGTTGTAGTTACGGAACGACCAACTGTTTGCTGTTGCTACCTAATTTAGTGTTAAGTAATGGTTTGGAATAATTTTTAGGGTTCCGTAGTCAACAAGGAACCATAGTTTCGCCATGTCCGTCTGTCTGTCCGTCCGTCCGTCCGTCTGTCCGTCTTGTCCGTCTTCGGCTTAGCTCAGTAACCCTTACTACTAGAATACTGTAATTCTGCACGGGTATATAAATCGATCACGCCGACAAAACAGTAGAATAAAATCGAGAACAATTTTTTTTAGGGTACCTCCCCAACACTGGGGATGTAGGTACTTAATCTTTTCTTCTCGTTAAACCCATAGTGTCGGGTATCGTTGGATAGCTTGTTCGAAATAGAATGAAATATTAGCGAAATATTGAAATCTACAGTGTTTAAATAATGCAAAAGCGGTAGGTTTTGATGGCGTTTCAACTCGTAGGTATAGTTAAATTCTAACTAATTTAGTAAACGAGTCTTTTAGCGAGGGGAAGTTTCCCTCAAAGGCTTAAATTCCCTAGAGTGAAACCGCTCTTTAAGAAAGACCATAAAGAAACCGTAGATAACTACCGTCCTATTACGCTCATATTTGCATTTGCAAAAGTTTTTGAATGTCACAATTTTTAGGTAATTTTAAAATAATTTCCAATGAATAAAATGGGTTCCAAAAGCGAAAGTTAATCGTGCTTGTTACTCAATTGTACCTATTACTCAAAAGATTTTTTTTTTTTTTTAACCTGACTGTTGCTATAATAGGACGGACCCAATATAGCGGTCGAATTGCATGGTTGGAGGGTAGCCTGGGGAAAATCCAGGGGAAGCCTCCGGCACGAGCACGCGGGGAAGTTTATACACTGGAAAGGATTGACCAAATAACTCCCGTTATAGGAGAGTACCGTACCTAGAGGAGTACCCCTAGCTAGCATGGCTTCAAAGTTACCTTCATGACAGAAAACAGTGCGTAGAAATTTATTTATATTTTATAACTAGGATAGATGACAAAAATGAAGTAAGTAATCACATATCGTTCTGCATAAAAAGGCATCTGCACAAGTACTCCTCTCCAGTTGTATTTTTGTGCAGAACGATACATTCTTTACTTAGCTTCCGCCCGCAACTTCGTCTGCGTAGACCCGGGATAAAAACTATCCTATATGTTAATCCAGGCTATAAACTATCTTCGTGCAGAATTTCATCCAGATGTGTTGAGCCGTTTAAGCGTGATTGAGTAACAAACATCCAAACTTTCGCATTTATAATATTAGTAGGAAATAGGATATATTAATGATTTACCGAAGACCATTAGTTATAAGTTAATTTTATTCCCTGATGACCTTTATATACCTACTGATACCAGATGATTAGCATGATAAAAATATATATAACGAAATGAAATTAAATGAAATGAAGACAGTTTTTAACACCATAGCTATATAAAACATCTCTGGTATTTTTTTTGTGGAGGATAAACTTTAGAAGAAGATACTGAAGCGCGGTTTCTTAGATTACTTTTAGATCGTTATTCTAGTTAGAAACCGCATTTAGACAACATAGGTATTAGATTTGAAAAAAAAAAACAGCATTGAGGCGATTACAACGCTTATCCGATGAAAAAGCTGCTATTGCTATTATTGCCTATCACGGCTACGTTACTTCATTGCTTAGGTTCGGTCTTATTATTTGGGGAAACACAATTGACATAAAAACTTAAAAAGGCTGTTTATTAGCCAGAAAAAAATGGTATATTTATGGGAAAGGGCCATTACACTCTTGTAGACCTCTATTTAAAAAACTTAAATTGCTAATATGTACGTTTTAGAAATCGGCACATTTTTGTTAAGTGTAACCCTAACTTATTCACAAAACTAGTGGCAAATCCAAGGTTACGCTCTAGAGGTCCTACAAAGTTAATAGGACCAATATGTAAGTGCATTATTTAAAAATAACTGTTACATAATTAATGTAAATTAAAGTATTTAATCATGTACCATTCGATATTACATTGATGGACAGTAGACGCCTATAGGCGTAATTCTATTGTTATTTATATTGTGTCTGGAGTAGTGTCCATCAAAGTGTTAGAAAATTCCTAAAATAAAAATATAATTGGAGAATATGAGGTAATATTTTTTACAATATTAAATAATATTAGGATTTTCAAGCTTGCTAACAAAATATTACTTATTATTATTATTAAGTACTTTGTCATTAATTCTCTTTTCTATCCTGTTGACTAATTAAAAGGTTGCTTGAAATGTATTTAGTTTCTTTTAGGATATATTTTGCGTGCATTAAGATACGGCTAAATGTGTGATACTTGTAATTATCAGCTCAGCAGACCTATTGCTAACTATTAACTAAATATACGTCGACCAACATCGGTCAACATCGCCAATGTACATTTTCTTACGTTTTTATTACACTTACCATATTGAACACACGTCAATGCCAGTGTCACGGTAACTAGCAATTTTAGCATTTTAGCAAAATTATACTGACACTGATCTCACTTATCACTTGCCAAGTTTAATTGTGTATCTACGATATGTAAAATGTATAAATGCGGGTTGCCGAGGAAACTGTCGATTGACCATTATGGCATTTGTCATCAAATCCGCCTTTTAAGTTCGTCCGATGACTATCCGCGGCCCTATTCTGATGCGACCAACGCTATAAAAAGTAACACCCATGTTTGTATCGTTCATTAACCCTGAGTGGACCCAATATCACATTTTACCTAATGACTTGGACTTCTAAATTGGTAGATTAGCAATCAATAAGTTTGAGATGAGTAGTATAATCAATGGAAAGATACATTTAAGTAGGTAAAATACAAAAGCAGAATAACCATAAGTTGTAGGTACCATTTATTTCACCAAACCTATGTACATTAAATTTTAAATATAATTCATACATCAGGAACATTAAGTTTACAATAAAATCGACAGTCACACCTTTGACGTCTGTTCAAAAGCACTGCACATTTCAGAAGCCCCGCCAACTTTTAAAGAAAACAAATATGGTGGCGACAGTAACTGTCACTTTGACGTCCCGGAGCGTTGCGGCGGCGTTGCACATATCTCCGAAGCATTGACAGACGGTTTCTAGATGGTCTTTGTTGTCTGCTGTATAGCATTCTCTCTTGTGCTTCACCCAGCCGCAGCCTCGAGTTACCCTGACCTCTGGGGTGTGGTCCGGGTGGAGAACTGAAAGGAATTAGTCTTCTTAATAAGGCATTAGGCTAGCAGAAGAAGAGGGAATCACTAGGCATGCCAATGCTTCTCTATGGTCCACGGCAGATGAGAAGTTCGTAACGAGTATATTTAACTTATAAAACATTTTTAGGTTATAAAATGTGTTAAAAATACCGTACGAAATCAATTAAATTAATGTCTACGGTGAGCGTCATTGAAAATGTAGGTAGATGTTTTAAATAGTTCCATGGGAGTCACGCAACAATGATGTATCGCAGCTCCTCTAGGGTCAGAATAGACGGGGGTTAATAGGAACATCGTGTCGCACGCAAACCTCAATTGTTCTGGTGACTCGAAAACAATGACTTTCAAAAATAGAGTTCAGTCAGTGGCACTGGCACAGCTTTATGGAAGGCAAACTTGTTTTGTGTGACAGCACAGTTGTCTAAATAATAATCACTTTTGTGGATTTCGAGTTCGGTTTCATTTGCTTCTTCTTTCAAAGTTTTGAAATGACAATCCGTTGAACAAATTTACACAGTTTATAGTAATCTAGGTAGTATTTCAAACCTACGACGGGTTTGAAATACTTTAGAGATTAACAGTGATACACCCTGGCGCTATCACATTGACAGGTTCATTCTCCAGTTCATGTATCTAATCGATATGTCAACTATGTCATGACAGGGTTAAGTATATAAGAATAATTCAGCCTATATATGTCCTACTGCTGGGCACGACGCACTCAGGACAGGGTTATTTTATTAGGTATCACTTGTATTCCTAGAGTCATGGATCTTGACTCTAGATCATAAAGTGTGCAAGTTATAATTCCGTCGCAGTTTTGAACTAGCTGCAATACTTACATTATAGGAAATCGAATACGGACAATATAATTATGGGTATTTAATCTTAAGTAAACACATTATTCCTGGAAATTATGCGTATTACCTACTTATACCGGTAATTAGTAGAAATACTTCGAAATCAGGGGTCAATAGATTAAGCTACAATAATAACAGTTTTATGTTATCTTAATAGCTTTCGTAAAAAAACAGTTTTTCGCCGGATGGCCCGATGGGTACAAGAGTTAAGCAATATTATATAAATTTATCTTATTTGTGGTCCTGACGTGACGTCGGAATATGTCCGTTGCGCAGGCGCTGCTAAATTTGCATAATGCGACAATTCGCTATTGTGGTGCCATTAACGCACGCCACGCATCCAGTGCAATTTGCAATTGTGGGGTAAATCTCACTCAACTTATCGCAAACCAAATTATGTATATGTGTCATGCGCACTTATTCTGACTAGTTACTTCGGCCAGCCTTGTCCCAATAAAGAGCTTCCTCTTCCATGAGTGAATACGAGATGCCCTGATTAGATTTTTTTAGTTGATGTTTAAATATATCTGTAGGCAAAGCATACCCGACGCGTCTGCCTGATGATTAGCAGACAGCGGCAGCGCACTTAGTGCCCGACCAAAGTTTTGGTTTCGGTTTCGGCCAGTTTCAGCCGAAAAACGGGCAAAACATCGGCTGCGTAATTTTATGATCTCAAACTTTCATATTGCATTCCGCTCTGTCAATAGGCGACCATCGTAGTATAAAAAAAGAAGCAACGACGAAACTGATACTGTGCTGCAGATTTCTATGTTTGTTACCTTCGCGGTTGAAAAGTGCAAGCGAATTATCCAAGGTAACGCAAAATTATTTATCAATTTGATGAGTTTGTTAAAGTTTCAGATTCGGCCGAAACTGAAGCATGTGCTGAAATTCGGTTTTGGTTTCGGCTTCGTCTGAAAATCGTGTTTCTGCCAGACACTACAGCATACAGTCGCTTGCGCTCCAGAAAAATCACATACGTAGCTGGTTGTTGATAAATTGATTGTTATCTTACTGGTCTGCGTGATCTTGCGGCAGAAGAACTCCTTGCTGATGCTGTTGGGCAGCGCCTTGGAGCAGTCGACGACGGGGAGGATGGCGTTCATGCGTGGAAGGTGCATGTCCAGGCAGGCCGAGTTATTGGCGCTGTTGCAGTCGAAGCATTTTATGGCTTCACCTGAGAATAAACGGCATTAACACTTTCGAGACCAAGAATCGCTACGCGCTACGCTCGTATCCGATCCTGTGGTGTTCCTCGTATGTAGCGGAAAGCAAATACGGCGTACGAGTAGGTGGCGCTAAGCGGGTTCCTGGTAGCGAAAGTGTTGAAATAAATTAGCTCCTGTCAAAAAAAAAAATCATCTACAAGCTTTTGTGGGCGCTGCACCTACTTTTGCAGAGACAACAACTACTCGTTAAAGGGTTTAAATGAGCCTAACAAGACGGGTTTATCTTGTGTAGTTTAGGAGCTATGCCAGCTTCTATCTCCATAATCAGATCAGTTCGGCGGTGCCAAAATACTGCGTTGTCACTGAAGTAACATTAGTGTACCCTATGAAGTAACATAAAGTGATCGGATACCGGCAAGCGGCTGAAACAGTCTCCAGTCTATTAATTAATTGTGACTATAATTTAAACCAAATGTAACTCTTGACATTTTATTACAATTCTTATTCTCTTTGACGATCATAATATAAATTCATATAGATTAAGCTAGCTTTAATTTATATTGTAATTGTATATTGTGAAATAAATAAATCGAAATCTATCTAAATCAGTTGTAAGATTTGACTCGCAAATACTCATAAAGTGTGTAATAAATAACTATCAGTGTACCATCTTACATAAATCGTGCTATATGCAGCTTAATAAATAAGGCTTGTGGTGTATAAACAAAACTAGGAAGGCATTCTAGGCCGGCGGTAGCGTTTTGCTGGCGGTCGTCGCCGACCGTATTTGACTGTCCATATTTGAGACACTGGCAGTCATTGCATGCACCAGTGTCTCATATATGGGCTCAATAGTAATTCAATTAATGTAAGAATAGTATTTCGTTATTTATTTTTTCACTAACACTTAATTCAATTTATTGTAACTAACACATTATACTTATGGGTCCAAAAACCTGAAATAAATATTGAATTGAATTGAATTTTCATTCCCTCTCAGTTGTTAAAATGATAAAAAACAAGGTATATATGTATAAAACAATGGAATAATAAAGTAGGTCCCTATCCTTTCAGAATCCGGACGTTTAAAGTGAACGCTCATTTAAATTTTTCGTCCTTTGTTTCAGTGACCTCCTTCAAAGGAATCCACTTAATAGTATTGCATGCAAGTCAATGACCACTTCAAGTGTATAAAAGTCAAATAAACTTGGTACTTGCATGTATTAGAGAAGAACACAGGCAAAAGAACGCTAATAACAACGTGCGTTTTGCTCGCCATGTCGTACGCCTCCAGGACCCGAATACAGGTTACAACGATTTACCAATTTGCCACAACAATTTATTCAGGCGCTTGGCGTGCAAGCTACGTATTCGAATTGTGCTAAAAACTTGATTCTATTATTATGAATGTTTCCTTAATAAATAAATTCAGGTATAAGACATAAGTCTTAAATTAACGATTCGTTTCGCTTCAACTGAAGCTGACCGCGGACTGTGATGAAGGGGATTCAACATCAGTTTATAAGTGTGTTATTCATTGTGAGGCTGTTGTACTTACAAAGGAGCAACTGGATATGTTCGGTTCAGATTCTAGGTGGAAAGATATTCAGGTCTGGGAAAGGAAACATTAATAAAGTGGTCCATATATTCGCGTGGTGCGGTGAGGTATTTTCTTGAGCAAACTGACGGTGGAGTCAGGTGATCTTGTATGATGGATTATTTCTTATCCTAATTAATTGCACTGTTGGCTTGTATTGTTGTTTGTGTCTATGGAATGCTATAGTGTCTATAGTAAACATAACTTAACATTTTCTTGAATACTACCTAGGTATTTGTACACCTATGTATTTACAAGCTGTACTTGTTGGTTAGTTTATTCGACAGTGAAGTTACCTACGACGCTAGTGGTTGGCTCCGGGTTCGATTCCCGGCAAGGGCATGTTTGATTTTACACCAATTGTTAGACAACTTGTCTCCGATGTAATACTTATGACATTATGAATGCTGAAATTACAAAAACCTACCACGCATAAATACTTATAGACCGCCTGCTCCCACCGTAGCTTATGGACGTTTGCAACAGTTGCAACTTAGCAACAACGTATGTAGTATAGGGATATGAGGATTCGTTGTGTTTACAATTACGTTGCTAATTTTAGGGTTCCGTACCCAAAGGGTAAAAACGGAACCTTACTTCGCGACTGTAGGTACTTGTTTTGCACAGTCATCATCATCATGTCTCGATCATGTTCTAGTAAGTCCAAAACGACGGGGTAATCCTGTGTAGGAGTTGCTATCGGCACCTTCTGTCTCCATATGGTCAGATCAGCTCGGCGGTACAGTAATATATACCTACCTATTGCGTTGTCACCGAGTTTAACAATAGGAATATTTATTTGCAAAAATGTAGTGGCGTAATTTGTTGGCGTCTATTGATAGGTGCGTACATTTTGCTTAAAGAAGCATGCAATTTTTTTATCTAAAACATTGTTTAATCTTTAAGTACCTACAATATAATTTTACTATAGTACATTATTCTTTAGTCAATTACCTACCTGATACTAACATTACAAAAGCTGCATTAAAACTTTGGCTCAAGCATAGAACTCCGTTCACATAACATCTTAATTACCTATTTATATGATGTTTCCAAAAAAATCTTAACATTATAAAAACAGTTTTCTAAACAATAATGAGTGCTTATATTCAGGCATGTCAGAGTTTCTTATTTGTATAGATAAGTTGTTTCATATTTTAGTCGTCATGTAGAAAGAAAAACTGGTAAGTAACAAGCTGTCTTTAGACAGCCTGTTATCAGATTTTTTTTAAACATAAGTACGTATGCCACAGCTCAATCGGATACCATCTAATGGCTTAAAATGATTTGCAAATTTTGAAGGACAACAGTGCAGTAGCGCACGAAAAAACCATACAATGCGAGCTCCTTACAAATTTCTACCCAAACACGTGCCTAAAACCCGGTATGCGCATGTTCGAACTACTTAAGCCGCTGCCTGGCATCGTTTTGACACCCCGCCCCGAAACCCGCATAATGCCAAAGGCACCCATTCGGTGGGGCCATTTTGCGGCGCTACTTAAACTTCTATGGTTTTTTTCGTTCGTTGAGTGCAAGTTTAAATCTTGAAAAACATAGTTAACTTATTTTGTTTGTGTGAGTCGTCCCGGATTAGAACCCGGCACTTCCACTTACGCGAAATAAACACACAGCGCCGCAATTAAGATAATCTAATTTCCTGAGTCTGGACACAAATGATTGAATGTCTGACTCAATCTTAATTCATAACCAAACTACACCCGGCACAATCAACTCCAGTACTACTTGATCCCTCCTCTTTTTCCTTCTTTCTTTTCAGGCTTTATCCACTGCTGAATGTAGTCCTCTCCATTGTTTCCTACATTCCCCATTGGACGAACCATTTTAGTTTAATATTATTACACAACTGTCTTTGACGACCGGTTAGCCTAGTGGGTAGTGACGCTGCCTACGAAGCTGAAGGTCCTGGGTTCGAATCCCGGTAAGTGCAAATATTTGTGTGAAGAGCATGAATATTTGTATCTGAGTCATGGAAGTTTTCTATGTATTTTTAAGTATTTATATCTATTATATATATCGTCGTCTAGTAACTCTGCCTGCTGGTAGATCATCCGTGGTCTGCCAGGAGCCGGTCACAAGCCCGGGTAAAAGAGGAGTGCATAGGTCGTGTTGTCGTCTAGGGTTTCATTCCTTCATGGCAACACGCCCCAAACCCCCAGGGTCAAGGTGGGAGGACGTGCCGAGGGCCCTCACAGCCGGCTGTGGGCAGCGGGGGGTGGTGCGGATTGGGCTTGCAAGCGGACGAGGGGAGGGATGACAGGACCTGTGGTGTGTTTGGAGGAAGGGGAAGGGTGGGAAGAAGGGAGCTCTGGGGTGTCACATAGCGACGCCCTCGGAGTGAACGGACATCTGCTCTGACCCGGACTCTGAAGTGGAGGGAAAGTGATGTGCGTAGTTTGCCCCGGATGGTCAAGAGCGACTGTCTTGGGGTAGACGTATGCGCACTGATTCCCGACACAATTAAGCAACACAGGGGCTGTTATCTCATGCCTGCAAGCTTACTCCGCACAATCGCTGTCGCTTACGACTATGCGCAGGGGGGTGGCGCCACTGCGTAGGGGTCAATGTTGCTGAGGGGTAGTAAGGGAGCACTGCTGCCACTCTATTTTTATCTTCCCATAAAAAACGATTCAAGATGAAGAAAATTAAAAACAATACAGAAAACGAAAAATCAAAACCTACCGCGCAAGCGGAAAAGCAACCCGAAAGGGGATTAGCGAGGGAGGGGGGGCCTTCGGGCGTCCCTCCGACCGAGCACAAAGCAGAGGGGGGTTACCCGAGCTCGAAGGGGCGAGGGGAGCCGTCTGATAGAGCGAAGAGGCAGGGAACTCCAGATGTCCAGGTACAACTTGGGGGCCTGTCACTAGGAGACGAGGAGAAACTTCTGAAGACGCCACCGAAGGAGAAAACCGTGAGGGAGGACACACCGGTGGTGAATGAAGTTTTTCACAAGTATGAGAGCAAGGCCCAAAAACGCAAGGCCAAGCTACTGAGAAGGAAGGCAACGATTGCTGGGAACGGGAGCGACCTCGCCGGGTTAGCGTCTGCGGTGGAGGTCGAGCCCGGCCCGAGCAAACGGGGCCTCAAGATTAAGAGGCAGAGCACTGATGAGGGTCGTTCGGAGCGTCCTCCAGCGAAGCGCCAGAATAAAGGCAAAGTGGTTGCAGAGGGACCTCGGGAGATCGCGAAGGCGAACCGAGGTCTGGCTGTAGCTGTGGGCCGAGAGGATGGAGCTTCGGTGGATGAGGCACTGGCGAAGCTCATCAGGAAGAAGCTGACGCAGCTGATCGAGGTGGTCGTCCTGCGAGTGGTGAGGGGGGAGCCTGGCTTAGTAGCTCCGAGATTTGCTACGTCGGGGTTGGTGTCGGAAGGATTCTTCCTTGTGACACCAAAAACGACGGAGACGAGGGAGTGGCTGCTAAGTCAGGACTTCGGCGAGCTGGATGGCCATCGGATCACCGTGCGGAAGCTGGAGCAGACGAGAGTACAAGTGTGGATTCCGGGGGATACGGATACTGAGTACGTGAAGGAGTTCCTTTACGCTCAGAATCCGGATCGCCCGGAACTGAAGATCCTGGAGTGGAAGGCTGCAGGGAGAGAAGCACTCGAGTTAGGAACCCGGCTGACATTCGGTGTGCCAGAAGGGGTAGAGGAGAGCTGGGGCGAGGAGAGGACGAAAGTGATGGACTTCTCGGCCACCAGTGTAAGAGTGCGGATTCTGCGGGTGAATCCACTCGAGATGAAGCCTAAAAAGGAAGAGCCCGCAGTGGAGCAGGAGAGTGCAGAACCGGACGACATCCATACGGAGGAGACGGCTGGTATGGATGTCGGCGGCAGTGAACTCTCCGAGTAACGCTGCGGGGACAGGTACACTACACATGTAACTACACAATGGACACACAAACAAAACTACACAAACATAAACACACAAACACACACACAAATATATGCCAAGTAAACCTCCAACACTGCAAAAATGCCATGTCCGAGCTGGGGCAGTACGTTGCGAGGAACAAAGTTGAAATTGCGCTGCTACAAGAACCATATGCATGGAGGAACCAGGTGGCAGGCCTGGGACATCTGGGGGGTGCTCTCCACTACGAAAGGAATGGTGAGCTTCCTCCTAGAGCATGCATATATACAAGCAATAACATCAGAAATATGGGATGTGTCATGACCATATGTTACAGAGACCTTATTGTGGTGGAGACCTACTTCACTGCTAAAGATGGGAGAAGACACAAGGTGGCGCTGGCATCCTGCTACCTACCAGGGGAAGGAGAGGCGCCTACCAGAGAGCTGGAAGAGATGGTACTGAGATATAAAGGTAAGAGAATTCCACTTATAGTAGGCTGTGATGCGAACGCACACCATGAGGTGTGGGGGAGCACCAACACCAACTGTAGGGGAGAATCGCTACTAGAATTTATTACTAGCAATGATCTGGAAATCATAAACACAGGTAGCACGCCGACGTTTGTGAACAGGATCAGAAGAGAGGTGCTTGATATAACTTTGGCATCAAGAGAAATCTGTGACACACTAATGGGATGGAGGGTGGATGAGGAGGACAGCATGTCTGACCACCGCAGAATACTCTTCAGAATCGAAAGGTGCACGGAGAAGGTAAAAGTAAGAAACCCACGCAAAACAGACTGGACGAAGTACGACGAGGAACTAGCAAAGCTAGTTAACTCGGAAGAGAGATATGAAAAGAAAGAAGACCTGGAAACAGGGGCACTGAAACTGAAAGAAAACATCATGACAGCCTATCACAAGGCATGCCCCGAGAGACTGATACAAACAGGGAAGGGGCAGCCATGGTGGAATAAAGAGCTGAGTAAGCTGAGAAAGAGGACGCGCCGAGCAATGAGGGTTGCCCTAGAGAAGGATAACTCCGTAAGCTGGGACGCATACAGAGAGGTAAGGAATGAGTACACCCGACAAAGAGAGAAGGCCAGCCGCAACAGCTGGAGAAGATTTACGGAAGACATACGAGGCTATGCTGAGGGGGCACGGGTAGTGAAACTGCTTGCGGGAGAGCGAACGTGCCAACTGGGCAGTCTAAAAGTGGAGGGAGATCTAATCACAGACCCGGGTGAGATCCTTGGAACCATGCTAAGATCTCATTTTCCGGATTGTGAGGAAGAAGCGGAAACAGAGGAAGAGGCGGAGCCGGGTATATCGGACTGGGGAGCTGCAGAAAAGGTGGTGAAGGAGGAGATGGTGGAGTGGGCGATCAAATCCTTTGCTCCCTTCAAGGCAGCGGGACCAGACGGTATACTACCGGTGCTAATGCAGAAAGGCTATGTACACATAAAGGAGAACCTAGCACGACTATACAGGGCGAGCATAGCTTTGGGCTATATTCCGAAAGTATGGAGACAAGTGAGGGTGGTATTTCTACCAAAACCAGGGAAGAAGTCATACCAAGAAGTGAAATCGTTCAGGAGCATAAGTTTATCGTCATTTATACTAAAGACCTTGGAAAAAATGATAGATAAATCGATAAGAGAGAAAGTGGAATGCGGAGGGGATCCATTACATGGGAACCAACATGCATACATGGCAGGAAAGTCGACAGAGACCGCTCTGCATAACCTCGCGGTCAGGGTGGAGAGAGCATTAGATACAAAACAGTATGCACTAGGCTGCTTCTTCGATGTGGAGGGAGCCTTTGACAAGGCGACCTTTGCGGCGGTAGAGGGGAGTCTAGACAGGGAAGGTATCGATCGAGCGGTAGCGAGATGGATAGGAAGAATGCTGAAAGACAGGGACATAACAGCGGAGCTGGGAGGGGTCTCTAAAAGAATAAGTCCAAAAAGGGGGTTTCCGCAGGGTGGCTGTCTATCCCCCCTAATGTGGTGCCTACTACTGGACTCACTGGTGAAGAAAGTCAACAGGGGGGGCGTGTATATGCAGGCCTATTCTGATGACGGAGTCCTACTAGTGAGAGGAACGGTCCTTAGCATCATAAGAGACATAATGAACAGAGGTCTCAGAGAGGTGTTAGGATGGTGCCGAGAGAGAGGTCTGGATCTAAATCCAACTAAGACGAAGCTGGTGTTATTCACTAACAAGAGGAAGAAGGAGAACATGAAACCAATAGAGATACAACAGAAAGAACTGGAGATGGTAAAGGAGGTGAAATATCTAGGAGTGACACTGGACAGCACTCTCAGATATAAAACCCACATCAAGGAGCAATCGGCGAAAGCCATCAGAACACTATACCAATGTAAAAGGGCAGTGGGAAGAAGATGGGGACTGAGACCCGAAATGATCAACTGGATCTATAAGGCAATCATTCTACCCAGGGTACTATACGGAGCCGTGGTCTGGTGGCACAGGGCACGCATAAAAGAATATCAGAAGGACCTAAACAAGGTGCAGAGACTAGCGTGTCTGATGGTGACGGGGGCTATGAGAACAACCCCGACACAGGCCATGGAAATACTGCTAGGCATGAAGACAATGCGAATTGAAGTGGAGAAAAGGGCCATGGAACAGTGGTACAGGATGAAGACATGTAGAGAATGGAGAGGAAGCTGCGTGGACAAAAGGCACGCGCTGATACAGGAGGAGGCGCTATCGAAGCTGCAGATGCTGATAGCCAACAATGACCTCATAAAGAGGCAGGAGATATTTGATAAAAAGTATAAAATACATATAGGAGAAAGAGACAACTGGAAAGTAGACGTCGAACACCCAATGACGGTCTGCTTCACGGATGGATCTAGAAGGGAATCAACAAAGTTGGCGGGAGCGGGTATAGTTATACCCAAACTGCGGGAGAAAGTATCTATCCCACTGGGGAGGTATGCCAGCGTTTTTCAAGCAGAGGTGTGCGCAATAATGAGGTGCGCACAGATAATAAAGGAGACAGCGCAGCAGACTGGAAGGGTAGTGATCTATACGGACAGTCAGGCAGCACTGAAGGCACTAGGAAAGGCTACGGTAACATCCGCCTTAGTAAGAGAATGTAAGAAGGAGCTAAACCAGATAGGAGCATACCCAGGCGTGACGGTAGCATGGGTGCCGGGACATCAGGGGATATCGGGAAATGAGACCGCGGATGAACTGGCTAGGGAGGGCTCGGGTAGGGAATTCATAGGCCCAGAACCGGTCCTCCCTTTCTCGGCTCAAGTCACAAAGGGGGTCATAGAAAGGCTAAAAGAACAAGAAGGAGAGAGAGAATGGAGGGAAGCATCTGGATGTAGACAGACAAAGATGATGATAGGAGGTATGGATCACAGAAGAACCAGGTATCTGCTAAAACTGGGTAAGAACAATCTGAGGTTGCTAACCGGTATCATAACTGGTCACAATACTCTAAATAGACACTTAAAGGTGATAGGTATCAGCAGTGACGCTTCCTGTCCACACTGTGGGGAGGAAGAAACTAGTAAGCATGTATTAGCGGAATGTATTATGTACGCGGCACCGCGGTTTAATACATTCGGTAAAGATGTGTTAGAGGAGAGGGAATTGAGGGATGTCAGCCTTAAAGATGTCCTTCTGTTCTGCAGGAAAACGAGAAGAATGGAAGAGTTTGAAGTGGGAACGCCGCCGGGGCAGTAACCTGAGGCTCCAACCCTAGGGAATGGGGCTGAATGAACGCAAAAACCGATCGACAGCCCGCCTGCTTCCGGCCAGGCGTCCCTTCACAACATCACATCACATCACATCGTCGTCTAGTACCCGTAACACAAGCCTTAATGAGCTTACTATAGGACTAGGTCGATTTGTGTAAGATTGTCCCCTAATATTTATTTATTTAACTGTGAAACGAAACATCGACTTAAAGAAAAAAAACAATAATAATAATCAACTACGTACACTAGAAAGCCTATCATCCTTCATCTCACCAACGTCAGACACTTCCTACACACAGCCATCCATCACGCAAGCAGATCACACTCGGGTGTTGACACCAACACTACCAACAGCACGGCTATCACGAGACGGCGCGCGAGCTCTCTCGATTTTTCTCGCACTATCCGTCTCTCTCTTATTAGAACACTTAGAACAAGAGGTACAGTGCGAGAAAAATCGAGAGTATGACGCGGCCGTCTCATGATAGACGTGCTGGGCATTCAGCAGCGTCATGGCACGGAGGTATGCGGCGAGTTCCTGTGCGACTCAGTGCGAGCCGGAGGCACTGATAAAAGCGGGCGCGTACGAGGTCTAAGAGCCATTTGTGGGACTCCTGGAACGTGCAACTTCACAAATTGCTCCACGAGGTCTAGGCAATTTGATTCTCCCGGCCCCATACGGTCCGGCGTAGCTCTTGATATCATCTGACCATCTCAATTGGGACAGAGGCTTCCGCTTGTATTACAACATTACACAAATTGTATTACAAGCTTTTGAGAAACGGGCCCCTGCGCTGCTTCTTGTGGTCCGTGGTTCTTCACAGCTGTGAGAAACAAGCTTTTGCCCGCGACTTCGTCCACGTGTCCTCGTTCTTCCCACTGCGCAGTATCAACCGCGCTCTCTAAGGAACGTCCACCCCTCTTTTCACCCCTTTAAGGGATGATTTCCAGGATATCAACTAGTCATTTTCCTTCCTAAGGTTTGAAACTGTCTCCAAACCAAATTTCATCTCAATCTGTTCAGCGGTTTAAGCGTAAAGGTACAAGACAGACAGGGTTACTTCCGCATTTATAATATTCGATTGGATTGGAGGTTAAATTTATGTTGGCCAGCCCGAGTAGTAGATTTATGTTGGCCAGCCCGAGTAGTAGATTTATGTTGGCCAGCACGGGTAGTAGATTTATGTTGGCCAGCCCGAGTAGTAGATTTATGTCGGCCAGCCCGTGTAGTAGATTTATGTTGGCCAGCCCGAGTAGTAGATTTGTTGCGAATGTCAGCCGATTGCAATCAATCCAGTATTGTGAGCGGTCTTTACATATGTCTAGAGAGGTCTTCGGCCTTGGAGGCGTGTTAAATGGATAAGCTGGCCGAGTGGCAGGGCGAGACGCGTGCTGTCAGGATACTATGGAAGGGTTGGATTTGTATAAGGCCCGGTTTTATAAAGATCCATTAGACCAAATGTCAGATCATATTTTAGGTTAGGTAATTTTTTAACATAAGTATCCACATAAGGTCTAACTAAACTTTATAGAAAGTTTAAGTTAGAAGGCTCGGTTGTTTCGAAGCGGCGGAAATCATAAGTTATGTCCGTAAGCCCATTCGCTACGTGTGCTACGCCGTAGAGCATACCAGCGTGCAGCGTCTTCCCGCTTTGTAGCGGAAATCTTTCGTAGAGGCATGACTCATAAGAGTCATTGGCCTTCGATGGATTAAGATCTGATTCTATGGGAAGTTTTGACAGCTCTTAATAGATTCTGACAGCTGCCGGCGCCATATTTACCGTTGATTCGACCAAACACGAATCTGAGGGGTTACAATATTATCAGGTTGTCTTTATTGCGGTATGGTAAAATCGGGCTAAGAAGGACTTCTCGTTTAATTTTACTCGTATCATCTATATCGTCATTATCTAAACGGATGGTCTATTTGCCTTGCCGCATTGATATAATATTGGCAGCACATTGATCGAACGAGCGAGCGAAGCGAACGAAGTTCTATGCTTGAGCCAAAATTCGTTCGTGTCCGGATTCGGATGTCCCGCTTTCCCGCTGTTCCTCCTACAGGCCGCATTCCGATACTCGTGAAATTTTGAGAGCAGGTTCGTTAATCAAATATAGAATTTTCACATTTATGAAAAAAAAAAACGGACTCGCAAGTTCTAAAGCTCACAGTGCCGATATTATATTAATGTACACTACTCGACGAAAGCCGAACAGATCATCGAGTACTTGCGTTTGAAGACCAAGCTCATCCTGAGGGTTGAGAGGTTGGAGTCCCGCCACAAACCGAGTTTCAATTCATTTGTGGTGAGAGTACCAACTGACAAGCTGTCGACCTTCATGAAGGAGGAGATCTGGCCGAAGGGTGTAGTTTTCCGGCGATTTCGAGGCCGGTTATTCGACACCCAGAACTTGAGCCAGTTGCGCCGCGCGTCGCCGTCTTAACGTGTATTTTTATGTTATAAGTTTTGTATATTGTTATGTGTCTGTAAGGTATTTGTAAATATGGGCCTTGGACTCAAATAAATAAATAAATAAACTGAAATAGTTACTACCGACTTCGATGAAATTTAGCACGAAGATAGTTTATAGCCTGGATAAAAATATAGGATAGGTAGTTTTTATCCCGGGTCTACGCAGACGAGATCGCGGGCGGAAGCTAGTAACTAATATTTGTTGCGAAAATAAAATAGTTTGGCATGTTTATGGACATTCGATTTTTCAGAGAGGTAGCGCACAGCGGTATGAATCTCGCTCATATTTGGAGCAGCCCACAATGCCCACATTACAGAATACCGCAGTTATAATGCCTGTCCATAAATTACGTCATCGTTTTTTGTCGATTTTTGACCCCTATCATCATCCTGTTATTCCTTGAAATGGACTCTCCCCGCAAAATAAAATGACTATTGTCATCCAATGGCCAGACCCCCCAAGTTTTGAAATGACGTAATACTCGTATATGGACAGCCCCTAACGCGACTTGCTCTGTAGGTACTTATATACTTTATGTTGTGTTCCTGGTGGTTAAGTCAGCTAGCCAGAGCTCCCGAGGAAGCGTTGTGTGGAGAGTGAGAGATCCGCGCTTGTCTGGGTATCAACACAACGAATCCTCAATTCAATAAAGAGTCGGCTACGCGACTGTGATTCTTCTGGAACCACAGGCTTCCATAGGCTGTCTGTTTACCATCAGGCTGACCGTACGTTTGTTTGCCACTGTAGTATAAAAAAATATCGACGCGTTTGCATTCGAGGCAACCCCACGGGCCATATGCATATGGTTGTGTCTACTCGTACAAAAACAGGGCCTTAGATATGTCGTGCGTGGAAGCGAGTGCGTATTTTCGCGTCGGCCCGCTAATGAGACACACTTAGTGTTAGGCCTGAGTGGACGCCCCGCTCAGAGCGGGGCGTGGAGCGTCCATATAAATTGCATTTGTTTTATATGGACGCTGCACGCGCCGCTCTGAGCGGAGCGTCCACTCAGGCCTCACACTTAGACGCCGGACATGCTAAGGTCGAGTCCCCGGGGTCGAAAATTCCTTCTGGTACAGAGGTTTTTTGTTACAGAGATTTTTTGTATTGGATCGTCTTCTTTACGGTAACTTGCCCTTAAGTCCCAGAGCAGTTTAATAAATCAGCCTATACGAGTATACGTCCCATTGCTGGGGATAGGCCTCCTCTCGTGGAAAAGAGGGAATGGGCAGTAGCCTCCACGCTGGCCAGTGCGGGTTGGGGACTTCGCATACACCTTAGTTTTTTTTTTTTTTTTTTTTTTAATTTATTTATCAAAAGTACAAAACAATTAACAATGTTATGTTACTCGCCAAACTGCGATAACAGTTTGTTGGCGAGACCGCGCTCATTTTAACTAATGTGTTAAGTACCTATGTTAAAACTATGTTAGGTATGCTATATGAACTACATACTTATAATCTTAAACACTAAATTACACACTAAACATGATAATGCATGAACACTTCACTCCTGCACTTACAGTGCTATACTTTTACAATTAGGTGTTTATTTGTGAAAAGATTCTTTTTTACCTATGTAAGTATTAATGTAATTTTTCCAAAAATGTATTTTTTAATCTACTTTTTAATTCAACTTTGCTGCACTTTTTTTCTTCTCTTAACCAATCAGTCTCGTTATATATTTTTGGTATCATAAATATATTAGCTCTTTTGCCATAGTAGTTTTTAGCAGAATTCTGTACATATTTCTTTGCCCTTACATTTTTAGTTCTATATTTATTTTGTTTTAAAACCTTATACTCATTATTAAAATAGTTTTCTACAGCTATCACATATTGCACCCTTTGATGTATAGGTAATATTTTACATATCTTGTATAACCTGTCATAATCGCCTCTAAGGTTATTTTTAGTTTTTTTACTGACAAGGTATTTCATAGATCTTATTTGTAATCTTTTAATTTCATTTAAATATGTTGGGAAAGTTCGACCATAAACACTAAGCCCATAACCAATAAAAGAGTCGGCTAACGCATAATAAACAACAAACATGGTTTTTTTACTAACTATTCTATTTAAGTGATACAGCTTACTTAGAACTGAGCGAAGCCTAGAACAAACTGCAGTGACATGTGTTTTCCAAGTGAAATTATTATCAATATGCATGCCTAAATACTTATACGTCTGCACGTATTCTAACGGTTCACAGTTACAATTGTTATTTGAATTTGAATTTGAATTACAATTGTTATTTGAATGGTTGTGTAAATATCGCAGATGTACCGCAGGTTTCCTCACGATACATAAGTTGCGAAAAATTAATTGGTCCGATAAACCATAATTCTCGCAGATGAATATTAAACTTTTATTGCACATTACCTGTTACCTAAAAATTAGCTTACTTGCTTTATGGAACTACAAAAAGCCGTGACGACATTCGTGACATCGCCAAGCTGTCCGTAGCAATATCGAGGGTTAGACGAATTAACCCAAACTGTATGTTACTAAACATTTTACAGAGAATCCCAGCTCGGTTGTAATTTGGTACCAATATACGCCAGATAACAATACAATACTGTGGTACCGTAGAGGTCTGATGGTGGAGATAGATCCATGGCTACATGAACTTCTGAACTATAGCGGTCGTATAAGGCTCGTTTAAATACGCGACGGAAAGAAAGATGGGATTTAAATAGGAGTGATAGAAACTGAATGTGTGTGGTTATTTGAAACCGTCATTCGTATACTAAAGTGGCATCATGGATCATGGCCTATAGGAGGCCTTTCTGTAAGGGGAAAGTACTTTCCCAGTAGGTTGCCATTCCGCCAAGTCTAAACTACTAAATTCTGTTTAGTATGGGTACATCTCAGCGATAAAAATCTATATTTCCATGAAGCCTTGTCTAGATTGCAACCTGGGCATATAATATGCTACGATAGCTACGAGAATACTATAATATCTATATTTTATGGACTCTACCATATTAAAAAGCTCAAAGACGATGTATTTTTGAAGTTTTCTCACAGACTTCCCTAAAGGTCCTCATTATCATTAGATTAGATTTGTTGTATTGAACTGTGTGTTGTGTGACCGTTTGACGTCGGGTTAGAATAAAGCAAATTTCGCCTTTCTTCTCGTGTTGTTCCCTGAGTCCAATCGAATTTAAATTCAGTAGACTTATGTGGGTCTAGATTGGATGATACATACAACCACTGATGTCATATCTATTATGATGATGTTGGCAGGTAGCAGTGGCGTGAAAAAGTTATGAAAGAGTTTAAGAGTATAGCTTGCTTAAAAAGATTTTTTTAGGGAATTGGCATAAGCCCATATAAATGGGCGCTCTGCTTATACCTATGACCTCTTAACTTATCCTACTAATATTATAAATGCGAAAGTTTGGATGTGTAGATCCGATTGGGATAAAATATTGCACGAAGATTAGTTTCTAGTCTGGATTAAAATATAGGATAGTTTTTACACAGGGTCCACGCAGACGAAGTTGCGGGCGGAAATCAAAATTAAGGCTGAAGACACATCTATCAGCATCGAATCGCATTTTGTAATACCGTAAACGTAATTTTGTATGAGATGCGTCCGCATTCGATGCTGATAGATGTGTCTTCACCCTAAAGCGCCGTGATAGTGCTCGTTAAAATTATCTTGATGAGAAAGGAGTTGATGACGGTTCAAAAAAGTACAGTTGGCAATACCTAACCTAACTTGATCAAATTTTTTTTTTGAAATAATGTTCGTTGTTCTTAACTACTGTTTTTTTTTTTTATTTCTCTGTTATTTAAATTTTCCTCATAGAAGGTGTCAAAAGGTGTGTCAGTAAACATGCAATCCGTAGGCGGTCTTGGGTGTAATCATTAGAATCCCTCGTTACCCTCAAGATTCGACTTTAGAATCTATTCGCTTTACCGACTCAGGAATCTCAGGATCAATACACCACCCTCGCCGTAAATGGGTGAAACAACTTTTTTCTGTCACTAGTTGCCATGGTTACGTCTACTGGGTCAATTTAAAACAGGTTTTTTTAAAATAAATTCTGTTATATTGTCTCTTGACTTACGAGACAGAATAACAAAAGTTGATTGACCCAAATATATAATTTCGCTGCCTTGCGACACAATCTAACTATAACATGTCTGTTGTCATGGAGACATACATAACTATCACGAAACGCCAGGTAACTATTACTTGTATAGGAAAAGATCCTTCAATCCAATAGCCGACCGCTGTATAAAAACCTCATTATCTAATTCAAAGCGCCTACCTTGGCGTGACATTTAATCTTAATTCCAACACACACTAAATTCAACCTGAATCATTTAACACAAGGTTCATTTTTAACAGCTAACACCTATGTATTATGGTTATGTGTCCGGGAGATTTGGCTGGGGCTGCAAGAGATTTTCGCCTTTTTGGGGAACGCGTTAAGGTGCAGTTGGTTAGCGGAGTCGCTAGGCCCGTGGATTTCTGTCCTCGCAACAGCAGATTGGAGGAAGTCCTGAGTTAGGGCAATTGGTGTTGCAATCGTCCTGGTACAGTGCTTGGAGACATTGGCTAAAGCCTTGCAAATAATGTAGATATTCGTTTATAAATTATGACCAGAACGCATAAGTCGCCGTGGGCGAGGCACATTGCACGTTTCTACGTGCACGGCGACCGATGGCTCTTGTGGCGGAAAGGTTGTCGAGTGGTAACCACGAATCGGCAGTCGCAGCGTGGGTAGACTCTCCGCCATGTGGACCGAAGACCTGAAGTGAGCGGCGGGAAGCGATTGGATGCGGAGAGAGTTGTTCGCGGGTTCCACTCCTGAACTCGTCTGCCCCATCGGCCATTCGCTCTGCGACAAATATGCACCGCCCACTGCCACTTCAGCTTGCTTATCTACAGCGCTTTGTCGGCACCTTGGTTCTCGGTCAGATATCCTGATTCCAGATTTTATCCTTAAGATAAACTCCGAGCATAGCCCTCTCCGTAGCTCTCCGAGTGACTTGAAATTTCTGGATGAGGCCTTTTGAGTGTCCACGTCTCAGCTCTTTATGTAAGGACCGAAAGAACGCACTGGGTTAATGACTTTCGACTTGAGGGACTGGGGCAGTGGCGACTCGAAGACGCGACGAAGTTCCCATGTTCTGCCCAACCCAACCGTATATTCTTCTGTCAGCCTCCGTGTCAAAGTTGTTCCTACCTAGCTGGACGATTTGTCTTAAGTAGGTGTACTCCTGAACAGCTTCGATGCATTATCGACGGTGATTGGCAGTGGATCCACAAATTAATTGAACAAGTTATGCTCCCATCCAAGTTCATCCCCAGAGCCACACGTCTGGAAGAAACACTTAGACTCTGCAGCATCTCCTCCAGCTCCTATTCATGGTTGTCAGATAAATATTTGCCCTTACCTCGAATTGAACCCAGGACAATGAGCTTCGCAGTGTGACGAACCACTTGGCTAAACCACCGGTCGTAACGTAACATGTACATGCCAAACACGTGTAGGTTTTTGATAAAATAATAATTTCAAATGCCGCTTCCCTCTGCGCCGACGCAGGATACAACCGTTTACCGACACGGCAGAGGATCACGAAATATCCTCATGTCATTATGTGATACTCTACCTACACGTAACACGACCACAGGAGAAGAACGACAGAAGTATCTACAGGTTTATACAGGATGTTAACGGGGTCATGATCCGGAATGACAAAAAGCGAATAAGATGATCATACTGAACAACCTTTCCCATGGGACCAACCACGAAATCGCAAAAAAAAACCAGGTATTCCATACATTAACTCTCAATTAAATCGCAGTTAACTCACAGTTAACTCTTAATTGGCTCTTTTTTTTTGCGATTTCGTGGTTGGTCCCATGGGAAAGGTTGTTCAGTATGATCATCTTATTCGCTTTTTGTCATTCCGGATCATGACCCCGTTAACATCCTGTATACAGCTGTGCTATCTTGACACCGAGTTTCGTAATAATAACGCGTGCTCGCGGGTCTCTTATACTGGTTCGTCCAAGATGAGGTGTGGCGTTGTGAACAGCAGATCAGGACTGACGTTGTTGTACCGAAGGTGTTATATATGTTGTGCCATTAATAAATTATGTATGCACTTGATACGCCTCAAGGTGCCTTGGTAGGTGCAATGATGGAACCAATTTTGGCTCCTTAGGATGTATCCTACTGGTTCTACTATAATTCGCGTCGACAGATATTGCCTTATTACTTTTGTTTGGCTTCCCTGGTGCCAAACAGCTTCCCTGGTGGACCGCAGCGCGACCAGTAACAGATGTGCTGCGGGTTAACCTCTCTGAGGACCCTATAGGCCGCACAACAGATTATACCCTATACGTCTAACCAGTGGAATATCGTGAAGAGAAATTAAATGTCTAGTGTTTTCTTTCACTGCTTTTGCTTGAGTTAACCTAAGTATTCATTATTTCACTGTTACGCTACACAGCGCGGGCTGCGCCGTAGCCTTTAGCATTGCTTTTCCGCTACGAAGCGAAAATACGCAGACATCTTAGCCCAAAACACCAAGACATTACTACTGTTCACTTTTTTGTTTTTTCATAAGTTAAAAACGTAGCTATATGTATTGTTTATTATTATTTATTCAACCACTACGTACCAGACTTCTGTCCAATTTCCTAATATCAAGTTACGTCAACGATAGTTGACCTACCTAGATCTAGGTACAGACAACCTTTCAAAAATATCTATACAGAGACTTTATTGTTACTGAGATAAGACACATGTGTACATATTTTTGAAAGGTTGTCTGTATAGATATTGGAGAACTCGACTGTACCAAACCATCCATCTAGATGTACCCGATTAAACTAGACGTAAGCGGGGAAGAATGGAATTTTTCACCAAGCAGCAAATTCTTAACCTTTAGGTACAGTCGAGGAAATTGAATGTTTAGCACTTTTGGACCTTAACGTCATTCTAATAGAGTTGACATGTGCCAAACATTCAATTTCCTCGACCGTACATTAAGTACTGTAAGCAGAAGTTTTTATAAGCAGTCCCAGTGGAACGTCATTGAGATGGAATAAAGATGTAATGTGTCCACTGCACGCTTCGGCAGATGCAGCGGATGGCCGCGCCTTAACAACACACCTATTGAAGGAATTCAAAAACGATTATCAACAAATCAGTATTCACGTGAGTTACCGTCAATTTGTGACGGAATTACTCCAATTGAATAAGCGTCGGTTCATTTAGGACGTGGATATAACCTCTAAGCGTTGGTTTATACTAACAACACACGGCCGAGGCAGTCGCAGACCGCGCATCGCCCGCTTACCACGGCACTAGAGAGATCCGGAATTAACCGATGTTTTTCAAAATGGCCGCCGTCTCGCTGTGCTTTTTGGCGGTATTGTGCAGTTTGCTTCATCAAGGTTTGTTAGATTTAAATTAGTTAAGTGTCGTTCGTGAATTTCGTAATTTGGTACGTGTGTTGGTTCTAGCTTAAACGGTATAGATAACATGGATTTAGTTCCGTTACGATTTCCTATTTAAGTTCAAAAATCCCGCCTAAATGTTATGGTTACTATATACTTTTTCGAGATCAGAAACCGTCTCACAATCAAATGGTGTCTGTTCTTACGAAACTACGTGATTTCTAACTATTTGCATCAATGAGATAAATGTCAATTGTTAATTTATCTCTGGTAAACTTGGTAAATAATTCTTACTGTCCAAATTACAAAATGTTTTCCGATAAACATTGGAAAACTGCAATGTTTATCGGAAAACAGAAGCTTGACACACTTGATCAATTAAGGATTCAAACATGTATGAGAATTTTTAACCTTAAAATCTTGTACCTAAGTATGTTTAGGTAATATAATTCAGATAAGAATGTGACTGTTTGTGAGCATACGATACCACTTAGCTACGAAAAGAAACCTAGTATAATAAAGTGTATTAAATTTGCAGTTCGAATGTAGCTTCTTAGTACAGTCAGCAGCAAATGTAGCTACGAAAAATAACACGCTCAAAATGATCTAGACGGTCTTTATCCTCTTGGCATTAGAGTCGTGTGTAGGTCATTTTGAGCACTTGACCCACATAGCTACTTTTGCTGCTGTCCACTTAAACTATGTAATATTATAAAGAGGTAAAGTCTGTGAGGTTGTAGCTTTGCAAGTTCATATAGTTAGGTTCATACGTATGGGGCAATCTCCGGAACAAAATCCTATTTCCAAAAATTCTCACCTACTACACTCAGTTACGAATGGACTTTCTGAATCGACACGTATAATTTATTTCGGCGATATTACTCACTCCGTTCTATGCAATACGCGGGCAGCTAACTAGTACAGTCAAGTGTATTTATAAATGTAATATGGGTGCATACAACTTACTTATAATTACTTAAAAAACGCGTGGCTCTTATGTCGGCGGATTAAGGTTTCGGTACATATTAATGAAAGGATTAAATCTGTACCTAGTGTGTTAGGTCACAGGTTCGGTTCACCCATTCGAGGCTACGGAACGCTACGTGTGCTACGCCGTAGCGCGTAGCAGCGTTTTTTCGCTTTGTAACGGAAATTGCACGTAGAGGCATTACTCGTATGTGAGGCAGGATATTCTCGTACTTTGCGTGACTTATCATCACATAACTGTAGAGCTGTCTAACTCATGTATTTTTCCCTCAATGTTATTAAACTCTACATCCGTTTTCTTATCCGCAGGGAGTACGTTTAATAAACTGCTATTAATTTAAAATTTTATTTCAAGATACAAGATAAGTACCTACAAATTATAGTGTTAGCTCTAGTCTCATACATAAGACCTCACACAATAAAAAAATATAGACTCGTTCACGTGTACAACTTCTATAGACGTCGCGACATAAGGCTTAATTGAGGTACCTCACGTGAACGTGTTAATTAAAAATCGGTTCAGATAGTAGTCTGTCTATCATTGATTTTTTTTATTTTTTAAAACACATTTGCTTGTTACCTCTTATTATGTCGCTTTTAGGATCATAATCTTCGGTATTAAACACGCGTGTTTTATAACATTACGACACTCGTGTGTTATGGTGGTTATATCCCAATTAAGTCACGTTGGCACCTTGCAGAAAGATGTATGCATGAAGACTTGCATGCATTCTTAAATTAACCGGGTTGTACAGAATTTACAGATTTTTTTTTAATTCTCGGCAAAATAATTCTTACTCGACTAAACAAAATAAATCCTTTTTGTTAATTAATTGACTATTTATTTTTGGTTATGAATGTTATGATGTAGAAACGTTTAATTTAGTAAAACTATTCACTTTTGATAACATTTTACATGAATTAATAAAGATAATATTTTTAAACGAAAATATTTATTTTATTTTGTGTTGGCTGTTTAAAGATTTCATCTAAGTCTGGCTTAACACATGCGCGCGCACTACGCAAACTTCACGGAAAAAAACTGTTGCGCGTTATTATAGGTTATTTCACAAATATTTGTAAACATTGTTAATGCGTGTAATGGTTATTATCAAAAATGTTGACTCGTGGTGACTAGAAAAGTGATAAATAGAATGGACGCCACTGGAAATTCTTGGCGATGAGAGTAAAAACCTGTTGCCATCATTATGTAAAGAAAATAACTTGGCAGCAAGCCTATAAAATTTTCATGTTACGAAAAGGATTTTTTCCTCGCAAAATGTGTTGAAAAACGTCGCATGAAACGCTTGAGCTTTGATAATTACATCCTCGGCTCTCTTATCACGCTCACCTGCGGCTCGCATGAACAATTCCGCCTCTGGTGTAATTATCAACATACCTCACTTGTATCACAATGTACTATTAACAATTTAATCGAAAAAAATCTATAAATATTATATTGAGAATTATATTGAGAACCTGCTCACAAAATTTCACGAGAATCGGTCGAAAAATGCGACCTGTAACAGGGAACAGCCGGGCATACGAAATAGTTTTTGCCCAAATTGAAACGGAGAGTTCGTTCGCTTCGCTCGCTCGTTCAATTAAATTTGTTCTAAAATCAAACGTACCTAAATAAATTGAACATTGAACTTGGTGGTCGGTTGCGTAACGTTTCGCATGTAGGTAGGTACGTTAGGTAGATCTACTCGTAATTATATATTATTTCGTTCCATAAGTACCAATTACCCCTCTAGGCCTACTTTTAATACTACCTACCTGTTTTTGCAAATTCATCTCTGTCCAAAAGTGTAAGAGATAATTCTATAGCGATAACACCACCTGTTGCCTAGGGGAGGGCGGGGCAAGACGGGGTTAGGTTAGGGGGGAAGTTAACGTTTCAATTGTTTATATTGTTTTAAGTTTTTTTTATTTTAATTTATCTCTGGTAACCAGTCATTCATAATCAAAGCCTATTTATTAGGAACTCTAGTTTGATCATTCAATTTAATAACCACAAAATCCCGAAAAGATGCCATCTCCCCATCTTACCCCGTAGATAAGGTAAGATGGGGTACCCATATGGGACAAGATGGGGTATCCCTTTGAGGTAAGATGGGGTAATGAGACGTGGTGCATATTTTAAGAATTTTACAATTAGCCATAGGCGAAAAGGTACCTGTCAACTTATTCCTACTTGACGTCGATTAATGAGCTTTAGCTTTGGTAACTCCTTTTCTTTTAATATCGTTTTACCCAAGAACCCATGTTGCCCCCGCGTACCTAAAGGAATTCGGCAAATTAAAAAAAAACGCCGTATTTGAAACCAGACAAGTCCTTACCTGTTGGTGTGATAGTTAAACCATAGGAATAAATGAACACCAAATTTGTGCTGGTTATATTAAGGCAACAAACTCGAACCAAATACAAGGCAAAAATATTTAGGAATGTGACAAAAACCTTTTTTTTTTTTATTAAAAAAATAATGACAGCTTTTGTCCAGCCGGTCACTGTGCGAACTGATCAACATCATGGCGGCGCATCTTCAAGCACAAGCGGGATTCTGATTACTCAGTTATGTCGCCATATAAGGCCGCTATCCCGTCTTACCCACCCCGCCTTGCCCCACTCTCCCCTATCTCTACTTTTAAGTTTTATGTCCAGTGTGTGCCATTAACATAATATTATTTGTGAGTCATACATAGCTTTAGGTTCCCGTCCCTTTTGTAAATATTGCCACAGTTAACACATTCGCTGCCAAGAATCGCTACGCGCCACGCTCGTAGCCGCTCTCGCGGTTTTTCTCGTATGTAGCGGAAAATGACTACGACGTAGGCGCCCGCTAGGCGGGTTCCTGGCAGTTAAAGTGTTAAGGAGGGGGAGGGAATAAAATTAGGCTTTATAGCCATAAAGCCTAATTTTGGTCGGAGTCTTAATCCGCTTAAAAGGCGGCTCAATGATTTTAATGCAATCGAATCATTTTTTTATATGCACGGAAGCCCTCAACTATTGACCACGGGAAATACGATTATTGTTGTACCATGCAGTGCGCCCTTGTTTTGTATTTTAGATGTAGATCCGATAGCAAAGTGTCACCAAAAACAATGAACCTTGATGAAAATTGTTTTAGCTCTCAAAGCCCGTTGAAACTACTAAATCGAGATGATTCGATGAACTACATTTTATAAGCGTGTGCGAATCTAAATATAAATGAAGCATAAACACAAAAAATTGGTGTGCGAAACATTTCTTTCGCTGCTTCTGTTTACAGGCTAGACTAGACTAGACTAGACTAGGCAGGGGTAGATTTTGTGAATGCCATGTGAACCACCCTAACGTGACCCTAACCAACCACCACCACCTATGGACTATAACCTATGAACGCTTATAACTTCAGTCACAAGCACGGTACAAATAAAGAAAAAAAAACAAAGTTGTTACTACATTGACAGTTATATAATATTCAGGCAGTAGTTTCAGTGCTGATTGGGGACTTCATATGCACCTTTTAATTTTAATACCTTGTAGTTGCAGATATGTTCAGTTTTCTCACGATGTTTTCCTTCACCGGAATGAATACCAAATGATATTCCGTCCGAATATTTAAGTTAAGAGAGTTGTAAGTTAAGAGAAACTCATTGATACGAGTACGAGCTGGAATTCGCACCCGCGTCGGCCGTTTGACAGCCAATTCCGGTGGTTCAAGCATGCAGAGATGTACAAAATACTTTAAAAAAAGTATTTAAATACAAAATGCAAATACTTTTCTAATTTGATATTTCAAATGCAAAATACAAAATACTTTTGCTTTTTGTATTTAAATACTAAATACAAAATAGGTATTTTCAAAATACTTTATTCAAATAAAATACTTTCAAACAAAATCGAAGTCATTGTCGTTAAAAAGCGGAGCGTAACGTCATGTTTCACAGATAATAACGTTCATTTTGTTTTAACTGTCATTTTGCACATAGACTTTCAAAGTTGCAGCGCCTCTAGTGGCCATTTGCCGAATGGCTGACCCATTCACTTGAAAATTTGAGTGGTAAAGGTAATACTTTCGAAAATTAGCAGTAAAAAAGTATTTTGCATTTGACAAATATAAAATACATTTCGAAAAGTATTTCAAATAAAATACAAAATACTTGAAGAAAAAAGTATTTAAGTACAAAATATAAAATACGTATTTTGTATTTGCATTTTAAATACAAGTATTTCAAATAAGTCACAACTCTGCTGCAAGCATGCCACTAGGCTACCGTAGCTCCCTCACCATCCTCCTAGCGTTAAATTTCTACCCTAATGGAGCCCAGGGTCTGCTTTTCCACCTAACCCCAAGGTTTGGGGTTCAGTTTTACGAAAACGACTGCCATCTGACCTAGGGAAAACTGGACCTTGTTGGAATACCATGGCTCCCTAAAACTATCTAAACTATTTAGCGGCTCTGTGAGCTGTAGATCTTGCGAGCCTGTCTTTTTAATGTACGTATTAGAATATCGAAAATGGAAACATCGAAGTACAAAATATCGAAAATCTAAATATCGAACGGTTGAATCGTCTAAAATCAAAATATCGAAAGTTTAATTTACCGACCGATTAAAATATCGAAATAAACATATCGAAAATGAGAATATCGAATTTAAAACATCGAAAGTTCATAATGCCATAGTTTAAAACGTCAAAAGTATTAGTTACTGAATGATTTAAGATCGACTGCCTAATGGGGTTGGCAACTGTCAAAGTGGCGCTGTCATAGCTAGTTCCCAAAACAAATAAATATTGTATTGAAGTGAGACGAATTTGATAATTAATTACAAAATGACGCGTTGCTGTGTTCCGAAATGTTCGGAAATTGGAGTGCATCACTTTCCGAAAGACGCAAAAATTCGCAGGTTATGGTTAAAAGCAGGATTTAATCCCTACCGACAGTACGAGGTTATGTCGAGAACATTTTACAGAAAATGATTATGAAAAAGTGGGCAAATACACAGGTAAAAGTTATATTCTCTTTTTAATATATCCTGACAATCCATATTATCAGCTGTAATGTTTCTAATAGAGAATTGTTATTTACACTTTCCCATAAACATAACCTTAATTTGCACACTTAATTTACAACGAATTATCATGTTGTTCTGAAATTTAATTAATTTATTGGAACTTTTATGCATAATATGATCCTAATTAATTAAATTAGCAGTGAAATATTTATTGAACATCCCATAATTTGCAAAAAAATCACAAGAACAATGCAAGGAAGTACAGTGGTTTCTCTTACCTTTCAACGAGGTCTGCCTTTTTACCACGTACAGTAGCACCACGGGTTTTCCACACTGATGATTTCCACATGATATTTCACACACTGTCTTATTATTTTCATTCAATCCACATAAAAAATAGTCTAAAGATCGCAACCAAATATATTTGACAGGGACCGAGCTATCAGAGCGCCATCTACAATTAGCTTTCACCGGCCAACCCCATTGTCGAAAATATTATTATCGACATAATAAGAAACGTCGAAAGTCAACAAGAATGTCGATGGCACAGTCTCTTAAATAGGTACCCTATAATATGACCCATAAAACATTCCATGTAAAAAGAGGCCACGTCTCGAAACTCTTCCATCAGATTCAGATTCAGATTTTTTATTCATAAAATACATTATTCGTAAAATGTTGTGAGATATTTCGTAGTACCAAGTCTCAGGCATTCTTATCATTCTTTATTTGCTAGCTAAATAAAATTGCCGAGTTATTTAACGTCAAAGTAAGAATTTGGAATCCAAAAATGACCCAAAACCGAATCGGAGCACCCCACCATCCACGTGGTTTTGTCTGCCCTACCTCTAGAGTGTTTATAAAAGAGAACAGAGGCGCGGAGAAATTTAGATCAATAGTGACTTCCCGTAGCTCCGGCGCTGCGGGAACAGCAGCCCTTCCTCCCTTGCGTAACGAAGCACGGTCACTTCGCTCTCCGTTCTCTTTTATAAACACTCTAGAGCAGACAAAACCACGTGGATGATGGGGTGCTCTGATTCGGTTTTGGATCATTTTTGGATTCCAAATTCCTACTTTGAGGTCAAATATCTCAGCCATGTTTGATTTTAGAGAAAAGTTTTTCCTACCTTTTATACCTACTGTTACTGTTGATACTGGTATATAATATAGAAGATTAGGTTAGGGCAGCAAGAAATAGGGGGGGCTCGGTGGGCAAAGTCCCCCGCAGTAAAAAAAAACATATAACTTTAACGATGGTATTATTTGTAGGTTAGGTTAGGGTCAGCTTGTGTCCCTTAGAGCGGAAAAAGGCACCCCGCGAAGCGGGGTGACGTCGACACGTTGGCGGTTAGGTTAGGTTTAGGTTAGGTAATAATAAATGTTAGCACAACAAACTAATTCTCACGGCCATAAGAGGGTAGCTACAAAGGTACAACCTGCTAATAATTTTAATAATTTTACCAGTGGTATGCAAGTAAGTAGACCATGCGAGTATGATGCTAGTTATTTTGTTCGACGTTTTACTTTTTGATTATTTGGGCGTCGCCATTTCAATGGTCGATATATTGTCATTCGTAATTTTAATATATCGCCTGCATAGTTATTGATATTTTGTACTTTCGATATTTTAACCGTTCGGCATTTGTATTTTAGACCAATTAGACGTCGATATAATAACATCAGATATTTCGATCGTTCGATATTTTGATTTTCGATATTTTGTACTTCGATGTTTTCACTGTCGATATTTCAATTTTCGATCTTCTAATATGTACCCCTTTTTTAGGGTTCCATAGTAAACAAGGAACCCTTATAGTTTCGCCATGTCCGTCTGGCCGTCCGTCCGTCCGGCCGTCCGTCCGTCCGTCCGTCCGTCTGTCCGTCCGTCTGTCCGTCCGTCTTCGGCTTAGCTCAGTAACCATTACCACTAGAAAACTGTAATTCGGCATCACTATCACTATTCATTAATAATAATAATAAAGCCTTTTATTGCCAGTTTTTAAGAAAAGTTCACTATTCATTACATAGTATAAAACAAAGTCGCTTCCCGCTGTCTTTCCTATGTATGCTTAGATCTTTAAAACTACGCAACGGATTTTGATGCGGTTTCTTTTAATAGATCGAGTGATTCAAGAGGAAGGTTTATATGTATAATATAGTACCCAAAAGGCCCTGCCTGTTATTTTTATTTTTAATCACTTGCAAAGTTATCATCCTCCTAACGTTGTGCCCGCTTGTGCACTAAAGGAGCCCGGAGTCCGCTTGATACCTATCCCAAAACTTGTCGTAGGCACTTGTTATTAAGAGGGACTTGAAAACTATTGTTGATTTAATTTGAATTGTTTGGCTCTTCATACATGCCCCAACCTGTACAATGATTACAATGAATTTACGTTCGAGTTCGCTAAAGTGTGTAATTCGAACTGTGGTAAAAGGTCGTATTAATTGTCATCAGAATTGCTTTCGTAGTAAGAGACAATTAAGTAATGGGAGCGAGGCGCGCCAGACAAAATAAATAATTAAACACACACTTTCTAAACGTAGTTTAACAAGAGCGTTTTTCGAACGAGCGAGCGAAGCGAACTAAGTTTTATGCTTCAGCTTGGGCCGAAACTCGTTTGTCTCTCCGGCCGGCGTCCAGTGTCCGGTGTCTGTCCGGCTGTTCTCCTCTACAGGTCATATTTCTCAACAGATTCCCGTGAAATTTTGTGAGCAGTTTCGTTAATTATATACCTTGTTTTACGAGTCACTTAAAAAAAAAAAAAATCGGCCAAGTGCGTGTCGGGCCACGCGTAGTGTAGGGTTCCGTTGCCTGTCTTTCTTAGTTACATCGACACGCGCGCGCCACCTAAATGGTTGCGTCGGCCGAATTTGTACGAAAGTTGACCTTTCTAAGTACCTACATTTTGAGTTGGTCGACTATTACTCGGTAACTAGTTATGCCTACTTAGCCGAGATAGTTTTCCCGTTTAAACTCATTATATGTACTACCGCCACAATTTTTTTCACATTTTCAGTAGCAGCCATTTAGCCGGCAGGGAGAGGAACACATGACTCGAACAAAAATTTGGGCTTTAAATAATATTTTATAAACTCTTCTGTTTTGTCGGCGTGATTGATTTATATACCCATGCCGGATTACAGTTTTCTAGTAGGTAGACGGACGGACGGTCGGTCAGACGGACATGGCGAAACTATAAGGGTTCCTTGTTGACTACGGAACCCTAAAACGTCACAGATAAACATATCATTCTCAACTCATTCCTTTGTAACTAAGTAACTTTGTAAGGTTCGTTAAAATTCTATGTAATTAACGAACTTGCTCACAAAATTTCACGGTTGAGAAATGCGAAATGTAGAGGAGAACAGCGGCTCAGCACGACAGACACCGGACACCGGATAAACGATTTTCGGCCCAAGCTGAAGCATAATAGAACTTCGTTCGCTTCGCACGTACGTTCGATAATTTGACGAGTTCCGTCGCTTTTCTGTACACTATAGTATACGTCAAGATAGCATTTTATAAAACAGCAACCCTTCAGCAGCAGAATTCTTGGTTGAAAATGTGGTTACCTCTTACAATATTGTTGAGAGACTATACTTAAGGGATAAAGCGGGCTCAAAGCACTCCCAACGTCTGCGGGCAAAAACCTTGTTACAAGTTACGTAAAGGTTGTTTGCTCCATTTACCCCCGTGGAGGTTATGTAAGCTCCTCGGCTATATTGGTAGTATACCTTTATTATGCACGGCAATGGTCGGAGGATTCTCGTCTCAGAGGGATACATCTAAATGTATAGGTAATACCAATGCTACGTAGCGTTCGTCGACCTTTACTAGACAACTCGCACAAGCAATCATTGTCTATATAATTCTAGGCAAGCCATATCTGTCCTTATAAAATCATGTATATTTATGTGAAATTTGATTTGAATGGATCCTATTTTAGATCAGCCGGAAATTACTGAAGTTTTTGAAGTGAAACCTTCCTTAGCGGCGCTGAGCACTTTTTGGGATGGGGAAAAATTGTTAAATACGCGACAGAGTTTTGTGACGTCAGATGTGAAGGAGGTCACTTTTTGCTGCTAGCCGATTTGACTTCATTCAAAACTGAACGCTATTCGTAAGAGTATAAAGCCGTTAAACACTTTTTGCAATAGCATATTCTGCAAATAAATTTGTAATAATACCAACGCGTCCTTCACCGTTTTGCTATTGAGAAAATTCGAATAGTTCGAATTTGGGCGTTATAACTAAAGAGATAAAGCTTAGAAAAATATTTGGCAATGGCAAAAACATATTGGTATTGTGTTTGCCGCCGCCCGTCGGCGCGCTGACGGGCGAGCCGGCGGCCCGTCGCACCCAACGCGCCCGCGGCCCGTCCGCCTAATTGATAATTGTTTATAAATTTGAGTCAAATTCATTTTTAGGGTGACACCGTAAGATGTCACGTGACCTGATCGAAAAACTTAAAATGTTATTGAGTTTTCACTTCTGCCGGCACTCCCGGAGTGCAACCCGGTCTTTTTTTTTATTTTTGAAGACTAACAAGCACGTGTGCAATTTGGGGAGTTAAAAAAAATGGCAGGATATGGTAACTAGAGTGATGTTTAAGTCACGTCTAACCTGTCTGTTTTGTTATATTAATTACTACATGTATGACATTGACCGTCAGTTTTTGTTAAAGTTTATTAGCCGTTTAAGCGACATAAATTAATGAATATGCCCATGTAACTAATGGGATTTGGGTTTTTATTTCTCTTTTGCTTGCTCTTATACGTTCTTATGCCAAAATAAACGATTTGATCACAACTCGAATACTATTCTAACAAGAGCTCGCGTTATGTATGATCGACGTATTTAACTATCAACATTATCGTTCATTTAAGAACTGAAGCACATATTCAATAAGTTTACGGTTACACAGTTTAGTGTGAGGTGTGTTTACCTGGCGTACATAAGTAAATAGCGCTGCAGAATTTTATGCGTCAATATTTACGTATAGAAGGAATGCGGAATGAAAAGGTTGACCACTTTTGGACCTTAATAGCTTTGAAATAAGGGCGAAAAGTGGTCAACCTTTTCATTCCTCGACTATACCTATCCATGTCATCATCATATATATTATAAGATATTAATTGTAAGTTTTAATATTGTTACACTAATATAAACTAACGTTACCATCCACGGAAGAGCGGTGTCTCTTAACACAGGTGTCTTGAATACTTAAAAAGAGGCATCATCCTAGATAATTTAAAATAGGTTGTAATTATTTTAATGAATAAATATTTATTCATTTTCATCATCGTCACTATCAGCCTGTTGTCATATTAAGCTTCTCTTCGAATAGGTACGCTACTCATCAGAGTCCCGTGATAGTCTCATCCAGAAAACTCGTGTCGTCAACCTACCAAAGTATCGTCAAAAGTAGAAATATCTAAAAAACTTAGAAATCTTCACAACCGATCTAACCTAACATCATCTTCCAGGGTCCGCGATCGTGTGCTACCAATGCAACAGCCACAACGACTCGCGCTGCCTCATGGACAAGCTGCCGGACACCCTGCGCAAGGAGTGTGGCTCCCGGGACACCATGTGCCGCAAGATCTCGCAGATCGTGGAGTTCGAGATGAACGGCATGCCGCCAGACAGCCGCGTCATCAGAGGCTGCGGCTGGGATGAGAGCAGCTACAAGGTATGCATGGGGGCACGCTTATCAGGATGACCTTATTATGGTAGTTAGACAATTTACATAGAGGAAGGAGTGATAGGCGGCCCGCGACTTTGGCTGCGGTCTTTGCAATGCAAAAGCCACGATAATTCCATGGACACGGAACACCATGCCATAAACGGCATGCCGCCAGACAGCCGCGTCATCAGAGGCTGCGGCTGGGATGAGAGCAGCTACAAGGTATTCTAATATAATAAAACGGATCGTCTTTAAGGTAGAATATAGGCAGTTCTTTAGTTACGAGCGCTCGCGACGCCGGCACACATACAACGATAAGGGTTGTCTGAAGAGATCGCTCCTACTAGGGAGCGATCACTAAATAAGACCGCCTGTTTAGCTCTACTTCCTTTGTGTGAATTTAGGAGTATATCCAGATCATATAAAGTGTGCGTATATTAGACCTATCTTCAAGCAGGGAAGTCACCTGGACTACTCCAACTATCGACCAATAGCTATCCTGTCAGTCGTCAATAAAAATGTCGAAAAAGTTGTAGTAAGTCAAGTGTAGACAAACTTCCTTGAGGAACATAGCACTCTCACACATAACCAGCACGGTTTTAGAAAGCATAGAAGTACCTCAACAGCTCTAGCTCAATTTAATGATTATATAATATGTAAACAGTTAAATGACAGGAAACAAGTAGTGGCTATATATATATACTATAAAAAAGCGTTCGACACACTCGAACACGATGTGCTGTTAAACGCTATGTGTGTGTGGTATACGCGGTCCTATAAATGATTGGTTTAGAAATTACCTGAAAAATAGGAAAATCATAACATTAATTTCAAAAATTAAAGGTAACAAGACTGATGTTAAATACGGTGTGCCAACTGGGTCTGTCTATGGGCCAATAGGATACATAATGCATGTAAATAGTATAGGTAACGTAATAAAACACTGTCAAATGTATATGTATGCGGATGACATGTGCATTCTTTGTGCTGATAAAGACCAAAACGTCATTGAAAGCAAAATACAATGTGATTTCGAAAATATAATGAAGTGGTCACACGACAATGGATTAATACTAAATATGAGTAAAACTAAAGGCATGCATATGTCGTCCCCGCATAATATCAAACATAGTATGTCCTACAACATAGTCGGACATACATATGATTGCTTGCACGACACCAAAGTAAACTGTAATTGTAATAAAATTGAATTTGTTCAGACATTTAAGTATTTGGGCTTAACCATTGACAGAACAATGAGCTGGAAAACACATATTGATAGCTTATGTAATAAACTAAGATGGATTCATGCAACGTTCTATAATTTAAAAAGATATGTAAATAGAAAAACAATGAGATTACTTTACTTTGCACTAGTTGAAGCACAAATTGAATACGGACTGATTGCCTATGGGCGTAATTTTAAAACCCAACTTGAAATTATTACGAGGTTACAAATTAGATTCTTAAAATTTATTCTAAGTAGAGCACAAAAACAAGAGTGTAAAGGTGAATACGATCAGTTATTTTAATGTTGTAATGTGTTGCCTGTCCAAGAAAAATTAAAGATGATTATTGCCGTAGAACACTACAATACTGAGTCCTATGTAATTACGAAGCCAGAAAGTTCGGTACCTATACCTACTAGGAGAAAGCGTAAGCTGTTCCCCGAAATACCGAATGTAACCAATTTTTATGGTGGACGTACTTCAAGCTATTACTAAATAGCCAAGAATATTTAACTCACTCCCTGTAGAACTGTTTCAGGAAGAAATGTCGAAAATCGGATTCAAAAAAGCTGTAAAACGAATACTCTGTGAACAATATTCTGAGAATGTATCCCTATAAGTTCATTTAAAAAATAAAACATTGTACCTACCTAATAGTTAACGTATTGAAGCTACATTTAAGTATTTATAACACAATCTGCATGTACCTAATACTAAAATCAATTAAAACTAACTTAAAATAAGTTCCATTCCTTGCCGGTCCAGCCAAGCACGATACTGGACAACTAAACACTAAAGTGTGCTATAACCATGTACCTATACAGCTCTTGTTAGGGGCGGGCTTGGCTTGTCCTCTGGGATTTGTGATCTCAGAAACGAGAGTAATAATACTTGATAATACCGCCAACAAACTATTATGCACTTTGGCGGTGCCTTAAATTGTTTTAACACGTTCGCTGCGTTATAAGGCCTAAAGGCCTAATACGTCGACTCCCACTCGGTGCGGGAGCAAAATATGGTGTACTCGCGTTCGTGCGAAGCGTATATCTCGTAGATTGTTCAGAGTACGAAAGAGACAAATATCGCTTTGTACATATTTATTAAAGGGCTACTAGTTCCGACAATAAAAATTGTATTACGCCTTTAGACCTAATATCGCACTGAAGAAAAAAAATGTAATTACTTGCGAATATTAGGTCTAAAGACCTAATATGGAATAATAGGCATATCAACCTACTGTCGCACTGATTGGGGGATTCTTTTTAGTTAGTGTTGTGCTGACAGTCGTTAATCTATTACGTAATTACGTAAAAGGAAAAGAAAAAAATAGTGGGGCGAGGAAGCGTTGCCGAAAACTGCTGCAATTATCTTTAAAAGAAAGAAGTTCAAGTGATGATGAAATTGACATATTATATAACAACAGTGCTACTGCAAAACGTAAGACATTGAACAGCCGAGACGCCCAAAAAAAATCTAAAAAAATTAAATCTTTTGTGTTCAATGCCAAAATGGATATTGTGTAAAATGCTTTTATGATGAACATTTGTAAAACTGTGTACGTATAAGCCTATTTTTATTTATCACTATATGTAACCTGCAATAAACAGAATTTGTTTTTTTTTAAGTTATCGACTATTTATTTCCCATCACTAATATAAACCTTAAATGTACCATTGATTAGGTGCGGTATTAGGTCTAAAAACCTAATGTTTATTTTGACGTTTTTTTCAAATATGACAATTGGGAGCCTCAGGCGAAGCCAGTGGGGCCAAAACATACTCTATTACAACAGCATAGATACAAAATTCGTGATTTTATTTATATTCAGATAGATAATTGAGGTTAAATAAACCTCTAACTCACTAGGTCTTTGAACCTAATGCCGCACCAGCCGAAAGTGTACGTCTTAGGCGTTTTGACCTATGAACGCACTGGAGGGAAAACTTGTAAAATTGTTAAACGCAGCGAACGTGTTAACCAAAAGAATTGTATAATTGTGGAACAATAAATAAATAATAATAATAATAATTTAAGCTTTATGTTCTTTATTGTGTTATTTTATGAGATGTGTAATAAAGTGTATGTACTTATTTGATCGGCAGTGTTGTCAGAATGACCGTATAGTATATAGTCAGATGTTTTACAAGGAGAAATTGGGAACAGCCAAGTATAACTAGAGTCACAAGAAGCATGATTTATTTGATTTTCTCTAGGAGGCTGAGATATTAGACTCATCGCGTTCGCGAAACAGGTTTAGCTTAGGTTCGTTAGGAAGCTTCAGATACCCGAAGGGCAAACGGAAATAGGTCTCTCCGTCGAAACTATTAAGTTACGAAAAAAATGTTTGCGACTGTTCTGATATAAATTAGCAACATTTTTCCACGTCCTTTTTTGCGTAGGCTGTACACCCCGCCCCGAAGGTCGAAGATGCTCATTTATCAAACTTTACACAGAAAGACCGTATCAGTAGATTGGTAACTCCAAAACAGAAATAAAAAAAACACGTACCTTTGCTGAAATAGAATCCCAAACCGTTGTAGCACTGTTTTTTGGATAATAACACACATTTAACCAACTCAGACCGCACAACATTTGACACCGGATATATCACAGATATTATTTCTTCTTTATCTTAAACTGATTTTTTCCGCAATGAATGGAATAAAATAGAAATATCTTTAGAAGTTTTACCCGATCGTTTTTTCTCATAACATTGACGTTTCTTACTCGTCTGATTAATGTGTCTTTTAAAAAGGTTTTAACTCAAAATGTAAGTTGATTAGATATTATCTAGCAAATAATTACCAAGGAATCGTGTATAATACTGTAGTAATAAATATGTGTATGTGTAGTAATATAATTAGCTGAAATTAAATGAAAAACATTTTGTTAATAAACTCGCAATTATTAACTGAGTTAGACAAAATAGGATTCGGTAAAGGACCGCTAGACCTAATTGTAGGTAATAGGTACGAATACAAATTCTGAGTAACTAAGTTTTGATTTGTCATTGGATCTAATGACCGTATTCAAATTTTAACGTTCAACAGACTTCTGCTAAAATGTTCGTAAGAAAAAGAATAAACACATTTTATTTATCACAGGCATTTTAAGTTTTATGAATAAATATGAAATATACCTACTTATACACTAATAATAAAGTGATAATTTTTGTGAAATGTAAGATTGTAGGTACCTACGTAGGGGTTAATCTCCGGAACTACCCATCCGATACAAAAAATCTAACCTGTAGTTAAGCACCGTTAGCAATAATATTATTAACCTTTTCAACGCCAAAGACGGATATATCAGCACCCTGGATGTTATGGTGACATGGCGTGTGGTTGCCAATATTCCCTTTGCGTTGAAAAGGTTAACGTTGCCCTAATTTCAAAACTTGGTAACCACCGGTCAACGGTAACTAATCATGTACCTACAAACAAACAAGATTATTACTCCAGGCAAAATACGGTTTTGAAAAACATTAATTTATAATAGCGTTTTTTTTGTTGATTTCATTTGAAAATGTTATTCTAAGATGATTTAGTCAAGAATCCGACAAACTTTCCACCCGGAAGTAATTATGTAGATTTAAATGAAGCATGCATTATCTTTTTTTGTACGATTTATCTTGAATATTATAGAGCAAATGTAAATGAACCAAAATAAAGACAAAAACATTTATTAATATTTTTACTGACTTTTTAGAAGCCAGTTAACTTATCATTTTTTCGATGTCTGAAATTTTGTCGGATTTTGTCGCTGGGTAACTATTTAATTGTTAATATATCCGTTATACATAAAAAATAAGCTATTATAAATTATTTCCAAAATTGACATTTTTTCCATACAAGTTGTCAGTTCATTGCCTGGACTATATGACTTTCCCGCTCTTGGCCCAGAAACTCCACGCAATGTTCTAAATCCAAATTTAGTTTCGACAGAGTATACCAGTATTGTTGCTATGGAAGGAATCGAACAAGCAATCTCATAGCCCGGTTACCGCTGGAAAAGTAGGTTACGTAATACATATGATACTGATGTATAAAGTTGCGTCTATAAATATGTATTACGATAAATATGAGCTTATTATGTCTGGGGGATAACAGTTAGGTTTGATTGTTTCAAACCGTCTATAATATAATCGCAAGTTACTTCCGTCAAAATCTGTTTGTACAGGAAGGCAGTGTGATCATTCCAAAAGAGATAATAACATTAGTAACTGCCGGCGCTTTGGCCTTAAAATTAAACGTGACATGGAAACTAGTGGCTTTGCGAAGACTTGGCTCGTGGGGTCAAAAATAAGAATTTCGTAAAACTGAAGGGCCAAAAAAAATCGATATAATTATTATCAATAATCAATAATGTGTCGGGTGAGATTTTCACCACCCCCTTTCTTCCCGTGGGTGTCGTAAAAGTCGACTAAGGGAGCAGGGTTGAAGTGTGTTGCGGGCTATGCTATGGGCTAGCAACCTATCACTGCGATATCACATTTTGACATTCTGCAAAAACTATTTTGTCAAATACTTTTTAAATATATTAATAGGCAGTTCCTTCAATTCTGCTGGTTGTATATCCGTATACACATGGAATGAACATTATTTTTAGAGCATGTGAGGGGATAAGGAAGGGATAAGGGGTACAGCAAGTTTATGCGCATGTTTATGGCTTTGAGGTCGGTTTGGTACTTATGACTGCAATTTAAAGAATTGGCGGTTTTGGCTGACAAATACACAAATCTCTCTGATGTAAAGGCATGTAAAGGCATGCAAGTTAATCCCGGAGTCCTCCGTAATCATCTCGCTCCCTTTTTCCGTTTCCTAGTTTCGTATCTGCACAGTGTGATAGAAATACATTTCATTAAATAGTATTACCTACCCAATTAAGTTAAAGAAGTAGACACAGCCGAATGTCATCTCCAATTTGGGGCTGCCAAAGGAAGTACAAACGTATACACCTTACAGAAGCGCTAATGGATAATGTTTTGTATTTTTGTTATCATTAAGTGACATTTAGTTCTGTTAAACTGCAACTTCCAAATGATACCTAATTGATGTAAGATTATTATTTTTTAATTTGAATAGGGTTAATTGTTTCCTAATGTTGAAATTGATAACGTAGTGTTGCTCTATGGATGGTAAACCATCAAATTATTGCAATAAATTACAAAATAAAATCAAAACTATAAAAATATGTGGAACTTGAAAGATTAGAATTATCGTTCAACAGTAAATTGAACACAGCCAATCCTTACACTTTTGAAAAAAGCGGCCAAGTGCGTGTCGGACTACGCACAACGAGAGTTCCGTGCCTATTAAAAAGGTCGTATCGTTACTGAAATCTTATGGCACTTACGTCCTTTTCTTTAAGGAAGGCAGTTTTTTAGGAATATCTCAAAAACCTTTGAACCGATCTTGTTCATCGCTGAAAGAATTTAATAAGCCCTATGAGCATGATTTTTTTTCATATTTTGAAAATACACGGTTCAAAAATTAGAGGGGGGGGACACAATTTTAGTGACTTTCGAGGCGATTATCTCCGACTCTATTCACTAAATCAAAAAGATTGCTGAGAAACTTTATATTTATTTTGAAAGGCCTATCGATTGATGTGCCACACGTGGGTTGGAATGAAAAACAAATTTTTGACTTTCAGTTTTATGTATGGAGTGCACCCCTAAAAAATTTTTTTTTTAGTAATTGAATTACAAAACTATGTAGCGTTTAACAAAATACACCTATCCTCAAAATTGTATTCAAATACACCTTATAGTTTTCGAGTAAAATGCCTGTGACATACGGACGGACAGATAGACAGACAGACAGACAGACATGACGAATCTATAAGGGTTCCGTTTTTTGCCATTTGGCTACGGAACCCTAAAAATGCACCTAAATGCAGGATTTCACGACGAAAACGGCAATTTACTAGATTTTCCATAGAACGATTAGTACAAATAGAAAATGGTGATGTCATACTTCTAAGTCAATTTGTAAAAGCCGTTTCGGCTGTCACCAACGAAGGGTCCACCTTTGGTCCTCTTTCTTGTCATGCTCTAAATATAGTTAGTCCCATACAAACATTTGATCCACTCAGTAAACTTGTTCGACTAGAGCCGTGAAATAAATATGACAAGTGGCCAATTATTGTTAGACGTGTAAAAGTGCCCTTGTGGCCTAAGTACAGTCTATACACACATGAAATACTTTTTTTAAATTGGATGGGTAGCTCCATATATAAATAACCCCCTACATACAAACTTATAAACTCTTCGTAATAGCAGTACGTATGCACATCAGGTATACTTAAGTAAGTAAGAAAACAATTTCTTTGAAACATTGAATAAACCTGCCTCTCAATTACCTACCTACTTCAATTAGGTGCGTCAATATCATCCGAAACCAATTCCACCGAACTGGATCGATGTCATCGTTGTCCAAACAATTAACGAAACTATACAGGGTGGAATCTTGTACGTGATCCAAAATAGCAAAATGTGAATCTATCCATGATTCTGAGCAACTTTTATTATGGGACCAACTTTGTGTTATGCCAAAAAAAACACACCTGTTCATACATTCTTGTCAGTCTAAAATGAGCAGAGTTAATGAAATAGTTGGATCTTTTTGGCATAACACAAAGTTGGTCCCATAATAAAAGTTGCTCAGAATCATGGATAGATTCACATTTTGCTATTTTGGATCACGTACAAGATTCCACCCTGTATAACTGACGGAAACGTCCTAATAACATCCAAACTAAGGATTATATGAACTCTAAGACTAGTTTTCTAGAGCTCAAATTGTAAGAAATTGGAAATGTCGGTTGGGTTAGATGTCAGATCATGTGGTCGATGGAAAAATGAGAAGGTTTTTGGTAGATGTAAGGGCAATATGTCAAACTTGTCATGAATAGATTTAGGTTCCAACGTGTCTTTTTCAAATTACCGAAATTACCCATGAATTGTATAATCGGCTTTATCTATCTAGTCTATAAAGCACCAGTCAGGTTTAAAACAGTAGATTGTGTCTCAAGGGAGAGAAAATATATACGGCGATTACGGTATATTGAGTCTCAGGATTCTGAGCGTAGCGTGGGATTTTAAGGTAGAATCTTGAAAGTAACGAGGGATTCGAGTGCGTATACAAAGACGAAAATAATTTTGCTACAGAGAGATGAAATGCCTGATTTGCGGGCAACAATAACCAGGGGACCGATTTTTGACTTTCGAGCGCTTCGACTCTTTCACTCGAAAACTGACAAAAATTATGAAATATTGTGAAATAGCGATAGAAAATTTAACAACCAGTGATATTGACCACTCGTATTAAATTCTATTGGTAGAAAGTAAGTGCCTGCCTTTTTAACAGTACAAACGTATTTACTTTTATTTGATTTTATAGCGCTCGTAAGTCAAAAATCGGTCCCCAGGCTTGAGAATTTTTTGAATGATAAGTTGAAGAGATTACTCGTATTGTCCGCCTGATGTTTGCCGCTTTTATTCGAGATTTTGGTCTATTCTTGCACTTTTATCACGATGTGCAAAGAGTATTTGTATGGTACTGTATTCTAAACAGTTTTTCTTCTACAGGGTAAATGCTACCAGCGATCCGGCTTCGGCGGCCGACAGGAGGTCTGCTCCTGCCTCGAGGACGGCTGCAACTCGGCCTCCGCCCCGGTCGCCGCCACGCTCATCATGCTGCTCACATTCGCGATCCTCAGGTTCTAGAGCCGTCTAGAACGTTCCAGAAGTAGGCGTCGCTGGATAGTTAGTCTAGTCGATTAAATATAGATCGCGGCTTTGAAGGTTGCCGACAGTTTTCATTTGTTCTATTTCATCTCCAACACGCCAAAATGAGACCTGAATGGCGCCACGATATTAAAGTCGGGACCACAAAACAGGAGGAAGATTGGCTCGTGAACCTCAAGCAGAAAATACTTCGCCGTGCTTTATCACCTAAAGAATCACAATTAGTCTGCAATCGATGTGGCAAGAAATGCCGCGCTGCTATAGGACTATATAGCCACTAACGTAGATGCGGCAATCCATAGGCTCCAAAGCGCTGCACCAATCATCTGTCATAAATGCTGTGGCATTGGCCACATTGGATCATTGGATGGATTGGAGTTTAAGTATCGCAAAAACGGCTTGCGTGACAGACATGTCACATTTATGTATTTTTTTGCGATATTGGTGCACAGTTTTATTATAGCATCCCGGCAATTTTCTAAGTAGGTACTAGTTTAGATATTCAATTGACAAACTGTTATTACAAAGATTACATAATTAACTGTTACCACGCCCGCCGTTAGAGTCAAATTGTAAATGATAATAGGTATTTTAGACGTTTAAATAGATTATATAACTTATTTGAATGGTTCTCGTTCTATGTGTTCGTTATGTAGTAAGTACATGTTAAGTTAGTTAGCGATGTACATAGGTGATGAACGTTGTAATCGATGGTAATTGTCGTCAGGTCACCGAGTTGCAGCCGGCATTCTGTTAAACACCGACACTGTATATTTCTTTGTGCCATAGATTGTTTGTTGTGTTTGTGATTTGCTATTATATTTATTAGTTTTTCATATTCGTGTTTCTTATTTCGACCCCAAGGTGTTTTAAAGACGGTGCTCGGGAAGATTCCAATTTGAACAGCATGTTCCTGAAGCCGGTTAAAAAAGTCGTATAAATTGCTTGTGCTGGAAAATCAAAATAAAAGTTAGCCGGATTCAGCTTACTCCTGCATTTCACTCCTTAAACACCTCAGAAACACGCTGATAAAGTTGCCTCCCAACTTTAAAAACCGCTCCGCGGAAGTTTGGTCAATAAACTATAATTGCAAGTACATTGTGACTAAAAAGTTACTTTGTCTCCTTCTACACATCTATTTCTAGTCTTGCCGCCCCCCTTTCATCAAAAACAGTTACTTAACTCTCACTGACCCCGTTTACTACTTCACCCGTCAGTTCTATTTTAACCAGCCTATCATCCTATCAGGGCCGAATAAAGAGGCCCAAATACTTAGGTCCCAAGCTGACTAAATAATGTATTTCCTGTCTGGAATAAGCCACATCCTCGCCGCACACCGCCGCGCCGCGCCGGGTGGGCCACTCTTGCGCAGCCATTGACTGTTTGTCCACAGCCTTAGTCAAATGAGTACCAAGTAGGCTGGCACTGGTGTCTTAACCTGATTTTTAAAATTCGATTTTTCAAATTCCACCATGAGGTACTTCGCGTTTGGATTGGTAGCCTTTTGCGGACTATTTGGATACGGTAAGTGTGTTTCTCAATTCGTCGGAATCTTTGATTTTTTATTTAATGTAAGGTAAACGTCCGAGTGCTTGACGCTGTACAAATACATAATATGGCATTGGCACTAAAGTGAGTGATTGTTTTTAAAGCAGTTTCGTTAAACTGCTCATAAAATTTCACGAGTATCGGTTCAGAAATGCGACGGGACAAACACCGGACACTGGACGCCGGACAGAAACGATTTCCGGCCCAAGCTGAAGCATATAGAACTTCTTTTGTTTCGCTCGCTCATTCGACAAGGCAAGTTAAGAGTCCGCAGTAAGCTCGATTCTCCATACAAACGTAGTTAAACTCTCATTTTAAAACTACGTGTTGGATTGTAACGAAACTTTGCATATACAATGACATGAGGTATATCTATATCTGTAATTAGTTTATGTAGCTTCAGATACCATAGTAAAAAAAATACAGCATAATGAAGTTTTTCATACAAAACTTGTTTTTGCTATATTTTGTTTGTTTTATAAACTGGAACCATATAAACTAATTACAGACAGATATACCTCATGTTATTGTATATGCAAAGTTTCGTCACAATCCAAAACGTAGTTATAAAATGAGAGCGTAACTACGTTTGTATGGGAAGGTGAAATTCGGCCGAGCTTACTGCGGACTCTTAATTAATGTATAATATTCAGAGCAATGACGCGTAGTTGCAGTGTGCCAGAGGCAACCGGATGGCTCGCGGTATTTGAGCTCCCGAAGTGTTGTGGAACCGCCCTGTGCAACCCGAACTGAGCCAACTTGGACTGGGGCGGAAATTAAAAAAAAAACTTAAATTCGAATTAAGAAAATCATATAATCATAGAGTGCCCTTGCGATAAACTAGTACAGCGTAGAGCACTTTGGACGTTTACCTAATTACCTTACGAGTATGTTCCCTGATTACTGGAAACGCCTGGAACGTTTTGGAAAATAGTATCCTGGTGGACTCATGATCATCGGAATCCGGGAGTGATGATGGGATCCCGGGAAAAGAGGGAACTCTCCAAATAGGCGATGCTCTGAATTGAAGTCGGTTAAAACTTTGTTTTTAAAGTAAACTGTTTTTATTTCTGGACGTTGACGATTTTTAACCGTCTACAAAAAAATAATATAAATAAAATAAAAATATTTATTTTTATCATTTAAGATTTTAATTATATTTTATAATTTATACTTTGAATTTGCATATAATGGATTTACAAAATTATCATAAGGCTCTATGTGACATGTGTGAACCATTTCAAGATTACGTTTTTTAAAGTTAAACTACGAATGTAAGTATTTGATATTAATACAACAATTATTATCCTTTGAAAAAAAAAGAGAAATAACTAACAAAACTAAAACTAAAGGTAAAATATTTGCCCCAGGTCGCTGCCAGGCGGTAGTGTGCCCAGAAGGCTGGCAGCATTGCCACGTTGAATGGCAATGCTGATTCTCTGGGCGAGGTAAAAGCCAGCCTTCTGGTCACGTGAAGCCTCGACCAAGCGCTTGCACAATCCATTGAAAATTCGGTGCGCGCCTGGTCCCCACGGTCCGAGGGTCTCTACGCCGAACGGCTCAAATATGAAGCCGCTGTCGATGGCTCCATACTTGCGCCGTTTGAGACCCTCGGCTGAATCAGCAGCGGAGCCAGCCCCACACGAAGTCCCCGGTAGATGTGACGACGCCAGGGTGTCGACGCACGTGGCGTCCCACACTAGGGGTCGACCCATCTTCCAGGGAATGAGCGTCATTCCATTTTTTTATCATTATTTTTATTTTTAATGATTGTTGCATCAGAACTCCGTTGTTTATGAACCGATTCGTACAATTTTTTTTTGGTTTGTAAGTATTGCTTCCATATTGGTCCCATTCTTTTCAAAAATCCAGTTGGATGATGGGATCCATGAGGAATTGAGGGAACTCCTCAAATATATTAGGCACGCGTGTAGTGATTTTGGTATTTTATAACTCGTGTATCTACACCCGGAAATTACAAATGTGGTGAAGTGGAACTGATGATGAAGACCACATGATGACCAGATGTCTCCTGGAGCCTCTCAATGATGTACTGAACACTATAAAAGTACATCACAGATTCTGATATGATTCCGTTGAAATAGCAACTAATGAAGTGCCAAAAGTCTCCGAATCACCTTTCTTGATCAATCGAAGGAACTCCTCAAATATTATCGGCCCACAACATACAGTCATTTCGTTTTTTTCTGTATTAATCAATGTTCTTGTGGTAAAGTGGATAGGAAATGTGGAAATGTCCATGTGGCTTGGCAGAGTACTGCTGTTGTCCACGTTAATCCCCTAGCCTGATCCCCCAGGGGAAAAAAACGGTTAGGTTGTTAGTTGAACTGCGACCCTACAGCGCGCGAGCCGAGCGAGCGAAGCGAGCGTGACGCGGTAGCGTCCGGCGAAGCGCCATAACCGAACATTATCATTTTTTCCTAGTTGAATATAAAATAATTGCCGCTAATTCCCCTGGGGGATCAGGCTAGGGGATTAACGTGGATAACGTGAGAGTACTGAATTGAAGTCGGTTACAACTTTGTTTTTTAAAGTATATTATCATAATATAGTTATTATTCATTAGCTTTTGTCCCGACTTTGTCCGTGTAAACCATGCCTTCTAATCCAGGGGGATCCATACAGGTACCTACCAAAACGTTATTTATTTATCTTGATGCGTTCAACCGTTAACAAATGTTCAAACTATTTTTAAATGTTGAGTAGGTATCTATTATCTGTTCCGACTTTCGAAGCGGTAATGGCCCACAATAATAAATTAACGTTAACTTGCACTCGAACGATTATCCTATTTAGATTATCCTATTTTTATCCGAACTTGTGGAACCCCTTTTTTCAATTCTCTTAGTTAATCTCATCCATTTGAAAGAACAGACGAGCAGCAGAAAGTAAACTTCGTTCGGGACATTTGAACTTTGCTATTCAAATACGACAGGCATTTCTAAGTATTTCACTTTCCTACGAGAACGTTCAGTCTGCTGAGGCTGGGCCTGACTTCCCCTACATACGTATCCTATTATATCAGCCGAAGGCTGGACATAGGACTCCCCCAAAGAGTGCCAAAGTAATCGGTCAGGGGCCACCCGCATCCAGCGGACTCCCGCGACCTTTACCAGATCATCACAAAATAAAATTGAAAGGGGAGCGTGCCTTAAACTCCCAATTACATATACATAGCGCCTTAAATCAGAGGTAAAATTCACTTTTGATCCAGGTTATAAGCTACTTGAGTGGAATGTTTCATCCTCTGTTTGAATATTTATGTTTGAGTAACATATACGATCTCGCACTGGTAATATTAGTAAGATGGACCTAGACCTAGGGGGGCAGCCCCCCTAGCACACTAGGTTTTATGTCCGACATAAAGCATTTGTCCCTGTTGAACTCGCATATTGGCCAGAATGGGACGAATGCTTTATGTCCGACATAAAACTTAGCGTACTAGCCCCTCAGGCCCATATGCAGAAAATGCAAGGTTCTCGGCGACGCGACCAAAGCCGCTGGGGAAATCCAGTTTAAGTCTATGTAGATATGTATGCTACCTTTAAGGCTTCCATTGATTACTTCATTACTACTCTTAATTGAAAAAAAAAAAAAAAAAAAAATACACCGCTTTGCTACACCAATTCCTTATATTTAGGTATTGTATCCTCTACCGGCTTGTGCAGAATTTATTCAGCTTTAAAGCAACAAGTTTTCGAACAAAACCTGAATTTCTTACGAATGGAGTAGGCACATTTTCCAAGATAGCGGCCGTTCTACAAGGTCGTGACCCGACTTTTGGGATTCGAAAACAGGGCGTCCAACGAACATTCGTACCAAATTTCATCAAACTCCCCGGGATTTCGAGGATACAATCTCGACTGTACTAACTTCATCTTCTTATGTCAATCATATTTTCTAAGAGTTGTTTACTTAAAGCACACTTAAAGCCTACAACTGCTGTGGCCTGCGGTGGCGGTCAATAGTAAATTTGACAGCTATAATGACAAGTTTAAGCATCTCACAGACAGGCGCGGCCAGCCGCGGCGGTCAATAGTAAACTTGTCATTAGCTGTCAAATTTACTATTGTCCGCCACCGCAGGCCGCGCCAGTGTGTTGCTGGCCTTACAGAGTTTACTATTGATCGCCGCGGCCAGGCCAGGCGGTAAAGCGATGTAGGTTTCCAATGAAAAGTCTTTACACCCACTGAAAGTAAAGCACTTTCGTTTTTAATGTGTTGATAAGTACTTATTATCCTCCTTTAATTCTCCTTTTCATAAGATAATGCATTCATTTAAATTTAGTCGACAAAAATGGCCTCGATTCTCTGAAAGAGATGAGGAAGCTAAAACCCAATTACCTTCGTACCCCTCTATAATATTAAAGTGAATTCCGAGTCTAGTAACAAAATGACTTAAATACAATATACCTATTCACATTCGAAGTTCAATCTTAAAAAGAAGATCTTAAGGTTGGAGTTGAAATGGAAGCATTATTATATTTGAACAAGGCCCTGTCAGGAAGGGAACGAAGGGTATAATTAGGTGCTATGCCGCGGTTATTAGTTTACATGTTTTGGAGAGACTTGCGTCATCACGGGAGGTAGTGGGCTTGTCGGCACCCGTGACATGCTTCAAGGAAATTCTGAAACTTGTATGCAAAATAGTAATGGAAACTTTCGACAAAAGAGATCCTATGTCCCAGATCGACCGTGGGGGCCATTTGCTTCTACTCTTACAGTAATTTAGACGTGTTGAATATTTGGCTATTTTGGCTGCTATTAACTATATGTTGCTGACTGTACATGATGACTACATAAGAAAATAATTAGCAAAAGGTATTTTCTTTCTTTGTTATTCAAATCTTGCGTGACTTTTGGTTTTCGGACATCTTGGTTCCAATTAATGCAATAAACATTTCAGATCAGAAATCATATCAGAAATCAGAAACATATTGTACGGTTTTCTGCTCTTGACTAAGTATACGTTGAGTTTATCCAGAACCAACTCAAGCTACATCGAGCTTGGAGTAAGCACAAACAAGAGGGTATTCATACCGTTTACCGCTAATTACCGTTTTTATTGTGACGAAAACCTGCGGACCACGTACCCAGCTCTCGGGGAAAAACCGGGTTATGTGGTATCTCCACCCAACCCACTAGAAACTCCATCAGCCGCCATCTGCGCTAAGTAATTCGGAGGACTCTACCAGGAGGAGGTTCTGAGCATCATCGTCGCCTTTTCTGGGGTACATAGCCAAGGGCTGTGGGCCCACAAAGATCACTGGCGACCCCGTTGACCTTAAGTCGCCTTTTACGACAGGCGGGGGAGACCGTAGACCTAATTCTTACCCTCAACACGGTTTCATACCTAATTACCTACTGATAAGATAAGATAAGATGGGCCTCATAAGAAGGCTCAAAGTCACCCAAAGGGCTATGGAGAGGGCTATGTTGGGAGTTTCTCTGCGGGATCGCATCAGAAATGAGGCTATATCCGCAGTAGAACCAAGGTAACAGATATAGCCCTCCGAATCGCTAAACTTAAGTGGCAGTGGGCGGGGCACATAGCACGTAGAACCGATGGCCGTTGGGGCGGAAAGGTTCTCGAGTGGCGACCACGTACCGGAAGGCGCGGCGTGGGTAGGCCCCCCGCAAGGTGGACTGATGACCTGGTAAAGGTAGCTGGAGTCCGCTGGATGCGGGTGGCGCAGGACCGGTCACTTTGGCACTCTTTGGGGGAGGCCTATGTCCAGCAGTGGACGTCTTTCGGCTGATATGATGAAGATAAGATAAGATGTATTGTATACCTGTACTAGCCTCACCAAATGTTTTCCAGGTTCCCCGATAATGTGCTACGAATGCAATAGCGCAACCAACTCGCAGTGCTTGCAGAACATCCTACCTGAGAACCTGAAGCGCAACTGTTCGGAGCACGATCGTGGCGTGACGCACACGCTGTGTCGCAAGATAGTTCAACACGTGGACGTCGCGGTGAACGGCAAGATGCCTGCTAGCCGGGTTATCAGGAGTTGCGGCTGGGACGAGACCCGGTACAAGGTACGTGTGACGCATACGCTGTGTCATCAGATTGATGTCTCGGTGAACGGCCAGTGCCTGCTAGTCGGGTTATCAGGAGCTGCGGCTGGGACGAGACCCAGTACAAAGTATGTGGGACGCACACGCTGTGTCATAAGATAGATGTCTCGGTGAACGGCCAGTGGCTGCTAGTTGGATTATCAGGAGCTGCGGCTGGGACGAGACCCGGTACAAAGTATGTGTGACGCACACGCTGTGTCATAAGATAGATGTATCGGTGAACGGCCAGTGCCTGCTAGCCGGGTTATCAGGAGCTGCGGCTGGGACGAGACCCGATACAAAGTATGTGTGACGCACACGCCGTGTCATAAGATTGATGTCGCGGTGAACGGCCAGTGCCTGCTAGCCGGGTTATCAGGAGCTGCGGCTGGGACGAGACCCGGTACAAAGTATGTATGACGCACACGCTGTGTCATAAGATTGATGTCGCGGTGAACGGCCAGTGCCTGCTAGCCGGGTTATCAGGAGCTGCGGCTGGGACGAGACCCGGTACAAAGTATGTATGACGCACACACTGTGTCATAAGATTGATGTCGCGGTGAACGGCCAGCAGCTGCCTGCTAGTCGGGTTATCAGGAGCTGCGGCTGGGACGAGACCCGGTACAAGGTATGTGACGACTGCAATAGAACTGCATTGAAATGGCCATTACGTCAGAGCGCAGTCGTTATAGAACTGCACGCTGAATACAAGCAAACTGCGCAATCGGTTTAGTTTGATGCAGTTACGTCAACTGCAAAATAACTGCATTTAAACTGCACATTTGCAGCCGGAAAGCAATTGAAATGCAGCCCGTCTGTAAAGGCACTCTGATACACGGTTGCCCCGCGCGGATTCCAAATAATCTTAAACGGGTGTTTCTGAGGCACTAAGGAGTAAAAAAATCGAATAAAGTAAGCTGAGTTTGGTTCAGTTTTTTTATTTACATACATTAAAATTTTTTGCTTGACCATTTATGCAATAAATTAAAAAAGTGAGCCGAATTCAGCTTACTTTATATGTATTTTTTTACTCACTAAGCCCTCAGAAAACACTATTAAATTATTTGGAATCCTCCCTGGGCTCGGGGTAGGTATAGGGCCTAGACAGTTGAACTTGTTCTACCTCTATGCCCTCAAACTATACTATATCTATTGTGAAACTTCAACGCCATCTAGTGTAAGTAATAGGTATATTAACAGTACAATATTTCATTTGATTTTGATTCTTTGTTATAACTCTCTCTGTAATAAAATAAATCTAGTTATTGGAATTCTCTTGGACGCTGACTCCAGCACGGCTATCACAAGACGGCGCGCGAGCTCTCTCGATTTTTCTCGCACCGTATCTCTTCTTAGAAAACTTAGAGCGAGACGCATAGTGCGAGAAAAATCGAGAGAGCTCGCGCGCCGTCTTGTGATAACCGTGCAGTGCTCTGTTTATAGGCGCTTTCCTCTAGAAACCGTTTTTCGCATGTTATCGTCTAGGAGTCATCATCATCTTAATCATATCAGCCGGAATACGTCCACTGCTAGCCTCTCCCAAAGAGTGCCAAAGTGCGGACCAGTTCTGTGCCACCCGCATCCAGCGGTCTCCCGCGACCTTTACCAGGTCATCAGTCCACCTTGTGGGGGGGCCTTCCCACGCCGCGCCTTCCGATACGTGGTCGCCACTCGAGAACCTTTTCGCCTCGGTTCTCATCCGCCAACGGTCGCAGGCTAGGAGTAGCGCTACGAAATAATTGACCGAACTTACTGTTTCCAGGGCGCCTGTTACCACCGCTCCGGCTACGGCGGCCGACAAGAGGTCTGCTCCTGTACCCAGGACTTCTGCAACGGGTGCAACGACATCAGACCTATAGTCGCCCTCGCTCTCGGCTCGGCCTTTATGACGATACTCAAACTCGTGTCCCAATAATCCCAATGAGTTGTAGGTATAAAGAGCAATGCAAAAGTGGTGGTTACATTAAAAGTGATAGTGGTTTTCTGAATCGAAGGGTCTCACTCAGTATTGGCTAGTATCCTTTAGAAAAGTTGAGAATGCTGACATCTAAAAGCAATTTATAAATGAAATAGAAAGCATAATTAAAAGAAAACACGAATTTTAATTTATAAAGCTGGCAGCTTTATACTTACACTAGCTGTTGCCCACGACTTCGTCCGCGTAGAATTTGAGAAAAAATATTGCTATTAAATTATTTTAGGCGTAACCTTAACATTGCACCCCTATTTAACCCCCTTAGGGGTGGAATTTTCAAAAACCCCGTCTTATCCCTTGCCTACGTCATAAAAGGAAGTTCTGGTGCAAATGTCAAGTTTCTAGTCCCAGTAGTTTCGGCTGTGCGTTGATGAGTGAGTGAGTGACTAGTGAGTGAGTGAGTCCAAAATATTGGAGCGAAGAAGTCGCCAGAGCTCCCAAGGGTTCGCTGTGTTGTTGTGCATCAGAATTGGTCTCTTGCTGTCGACACAGCGATTTCTCAAAATGCGCACGTGACACCTTTGCCGTCCATAGGCTGCGGTGTCCGCTTAAAAATGACAGACCCACTTATCTACTTATTCATCATATCAGCCGAAAGACGTCCACTGCTGGACATAGGCTTTCCCCAAAGAGTGCCAAAGTGACCGGACCTGCGCCACCCACCATCTCATTCCTTACTTTTTTCTTTTTATTCCTAAGAGGTGCTAGTAAAGTGTATAGTGGCGAAATGTATTCTGAGGCAGTCTCATGGCTGATTTTTCAATTGCCAGATAAATTATCTGCAAGAAAGTTTTTGCAGTCTGCGGCTGGCTATCTTGTTCTCGCTCGCTCTCGACTCAAAATACTTGTGTTCTTATCGATAGTAATCAAATGTATGGATGCCTGCGAGCAAGTTTCAGGAACTCTGACTTTAGTTGTTGTAATGAAGCTTTTTAATTTATAGAATAAAGAAAGTTTTGTCGACTATTCTCCTTTTATTACGGCCTGGCCACGGACACGCGCGGCGGCGGTAGCGGCAGCGGTTTTTCTAATGCATTGCGTGTGATCCCAACTAACCACAGTGCGTTGCACATCACAACCGCGCAATGAACAGATAAAACGCTTGCCGCGCCGCAATTTTACTTTAGCATACAAAAAGTAAATTAAAACAAAAACAGGACTAGGTTTATAACCGGCAACGCGTAAGGAAACACCGAAACCGGTTACTTATAAATAAATCATCCTATATACGTCCCACTGCTGGGCACAGGCCTCCTCTCATGGATGAGAGGGAACGGGCAGTACTTAAATTGATAAATAAATACATATATACATAGAAAACATCCATGACTCAAGAACAAATATTCGTGCTCATCACCCAAATCTAAGCTCTTGTCGGTGAGCTACACCGACAAGAACTTAGCTCGTAAATAAGCAGAAGAAATCTCACAAATAAATGCCCTTACAGGGATTTGAACCCAGGACCTCCAGCTTCGTAGGCAAAGTCACTACCAAGAAGGCTAAAGTGGTCGTCCAAACACAAGAGAGTGTTTATGCACAGATGTTCAGGCTTGAGCGAAATATGGAATAATTTATGTAGAAAACAATACGTTAAGTTCCAAGACATAACGACACAGGGATATAAATTTAATTTATATCTTATAGCTTGCAGGAATATAGCCGGCCGTAACGTAGAACCGCCTGGATGCGTGATATTGGCGACAATAATACTTGTGGTGAAGACGGCACGATTTTCGGTGATGATTGAGATTTGAGACGCGTTCCTTACGTGAGGAATGTTCGAATTCAAGTTGGTATCAATATCACGGAAAAGATAAAAATATCCATATTGTTTTACTACGTGCACTATAATTATGTTGTTCACATAAATGCTAATAAGTTGCCCGGAGAAGTTTCTTTGCTTCAATTTTATGTAAGACATCCTGCATAGAGGTCGAATTCCGGCTGCAAAAAACCAAAAATCGATTGACAAACCGTCAGGAAACAAATGAACGAAATCATATGGTTGCCAAGTCATTCACTGCTCATCTCACAGTGAAACGGTCATGCTAAGAAACGATCTACACAACAAATATATAGATAGGAAATAAGAAACCCAGACACTGCCACAGATCAAATCAATCATTGGTTAATACGTAAGAATAAAATAAAATAGAAAACTGCCATTTGACAGGCGTAAGTAACTGTTAAGTGGATATTTGAAATATGTTCTGATTTGCGAAGATACCCGTGAAAGGACAACAGCATATTGTTACGGTGAGTACCCTCAAAACCCCTTCCTCGATTCGATATAACCTGCCTTAGATAAAATCATATGATTAATGTGACAGTACTTGTTAAAACTATTTAGAAGTACAGTAGAAGTTGCAGAGTAAAAATCTATATATTAGTGAAATTGATAGGAAAAATCGCCGAAAAATTGACTAAATTTTTTAAGCGGACACCAACTAGATTCTGCGTAGCAACTGATCTTATGTCATGAATTTTCCTCCGCGAAGTAAAATATCATCCAAATTTTTCAATTTTCGCATAGGAGAAATTATTTATTTTATAATAGACAAAAGTCGGTGAAAAATTTAGTTCAATTCACTGCGGTTTTGGAAATCATTTGCCAAATTGCTATGATTAAATCGGCGGTTTCTTGGTGTTGAACAATGGCTGAAATAGGTAAGTACCTATCGTAAAACCACAGACTTAAACTACTAACTTCCTTTGAATTACTCATTACTAGATATAACTTCCGTTATCTATACCCACCGACATCTTGGAAATGCAGGTCTTGGGTCTTTTCCTTCCAATACTCATTTTTTTACAATAGATACTAAACTTACGTTTTTACGATGAATTAATTGATAACCAATATGCCAATATGTAGGAGTCTCTGTCCATATAAAGAAGCATTTTCATAGGCAACAACATTATGCACTAACATTTCAGGCCATCTAGAGTTATTTCAATCCTAAATATTTTAATACTGATGAAAATTTCAGTGCTCTGCCATTATCGTTGAAAATGTAACGTCTATAACGTATCCGCAACATACTTCATTTTGTAGACTAAACTAACAGACTTCTTCCATCTTCGAATGTTACTATATCGAGGTACCTATATCAATATTATTCACGAACTGAAGATACACATGGATGAGTAGACATTTTATTCAACGTTCAGTTAGTGCAAGTTAACATTTTTATCATTATTCATCATCCTCGTTTTACTTCGTAGAGTCCTCAATGCTGCTTGGTATTATTTCATTCCCCGCTCTTTAGAAGCGTGTGTGGGTTCTTATGGATTTTTGCGACTTGAATAGTAATAGCAAGCGGCAAGTGACGAAATGCAAAATTTGCTTAAGTTGCTGTATCTATATTATTAACCTATCTGTAACCGTTATCCAGAATTGTTCTAATTTGGAGACGAATTATAGAGTTCATAATACGGTTGATTTCAGTTGCGATCCCAAATGCAAGATTATGGTGGCGGTTCGAACAAGACTGACATCCGAGAAGGCGAGCGAGGGCACCAAGACGGTTATCACTATTCCGTGATGCAGAAGAGCAGCTATGGTGAGTCTCAAGTGTTCATGGGGAACCAAGCTTTCAGTAAGAACTCCACTATGGCTATCATCTACAGTGTCACATGCGGAAAACTTCAGGACCGTAGCGTTTACTCGTATCAGCCTTGGTCAGACCTGGGCCTGCACTTCTGGAGCTGGGGCTGGTCGTGTATCCACGATGGCGGGCCTTGTTCATCATATCAGCCGAAAGACCATTGCTGGACATAGGCCTAAAGAGTGCCACAAAATGACCGGTCCTGCGCCACCCGCATCCAGCGGACACCCGCGACCTTTACCATTACTGGTTACGGGCCGAAATTTAAAGAAAATGCTACTCGTGTAGGTACTTAAGAGCCTCCGGAAGACGTCCGTCCCTTGGTATTGGGGAAATGAATTCGAGTAAGTACTTACTTCCTTATTGTCCGACTACTAAAGGAAGGGATATGATTTTAGCAGTATATGTTTGTATGTATGTGTGTTCCACTGTAGCGTTTTAGATACTGAATCGATTTTGATGAAAGAGGTATCAGTCGATTCGAAATTATTCTCCAGAGCTGTAACCACGAACTTCGAAAGTCTAATTTCTGGTATTTCGATTTCTATCGCACTTAGATTACTCGAGTGACAGGGATGCATGAATACGAACTTCGAGTTTCGATTTTCGTGGTAGCGCCGCAGGTGAGAGGCTACTTTTCGTATGAAAAAGATAAACAGTTTTTTTAAATTTAGGTTTCCGTAGTCAAGAAATTTTTGAACTTTTTATTACAAGCTTTTGTCTAACTTGCACTGTTCGTATGTGAGTATATAAATAAAATACATTTGTAAGTATGTAGGTAAGTTGCCTTTCGGTTTTTGCTAATCATTTTTCAGCCATTTGCCGCGATCCTATGAGCTGCAATTTGGCATGGTTATGCAAGTTCGGTGACAATGCGATGTTATGGCACCACCGGATCTGATTATAGAGTCAGTAGCTGGCCATACCTCCCTAATTAACTCAAATTAATCTCGACGTGGTTGTGCTTATCAGAATTGGAACCTTCTCTCCTTATTGATGACATGACTGTACTTTTTGCACATTAATCAACTATCAAGAGAGACGGCGGCGCAACAATAACAAAATTGCTCGGCTCGCCAAAAAGCTCGAAGCTTTACTGTCGTTTCGCTAGAATTCTCGCTAGAACGTTGCTGTTTATTTTGTGAGCTTTCGTCTGTAATGTAACATGCATACTAATATTATAAATGCGAAAGGGTGTCGGTCTGTCTGTTACCTCTTCACGCTTAGACCGCTGAACTGATTTCGATGAAATTTGGTATAGAGATAGTCCCGTCCTGGGGAAGGACAAAGGATAGTTTTTATCCCGGAAATCATCTCCTAAGGGTTAATGGGGGTTGAATTTTTGTATGGAGCTACGTTATTTAATAAACTAGTTCCACGCTGACAGAGTCGCGTCGTCGGTCGCTTTGGCACTCTTTTTGGGGAGGGACCGGCGGTCCTGCGCCACCCGCATCCAGCGCATATAACATACTAGCTTCCGCCCGCGACTTCATCTGCGTGGACCCGGGATAAAAACTATCCTATATTTTAATCCAGGCTATAAACTATCTTTGTGCAAAATTTCGTCTTAAGCGGTTGAGCCGTTTAAGCGTGATTGCGTAACAAACATCCAAACATCTAAATACTTATCTAAACATCCAAACTTTCGCATTTATAAAATTAGTAGGATAATGCTCATTGCAAGTGAATGCTAAAGTCTCTAGTATAAGTTTTACCAAAACAAAACGTTCCGACCGCGTGCGCGTTTAGCTGTCAAATCCCATACAAATTGAGGGTAAAACGCAAACGCGATCTTAAGTTTTGTTTCGGTAAAACTTATACTAGAGCCTCAGTACCTTTACATGCGTTGTATTTTATTTTTTACTGCATTTGTGCTACGCATATGGTGTCCTGTACTAAGTAAAGATTTTAGCGCCATGACGGTGGTAAAGCATACGCCGTGCTTCATGGTAAGCAAGCACTTAGCTCATGGACGAATGCGACCAGAGGTGTCAACGCATTCCCAAACCATTACTGCTTTGAGAATAAATGTAGTCCCTTATTCTCAACACAGAGCAGAGGTCTTTGGCGACTTTACTCACCAAATACCTACAGAGCATTGTAGTAACGTTACTATATGGTTGCGGTCTTCTGTAAGGTGGAGGTATCTCCAAGTACTTTCGCACTCGGGAGAGTAAGCGAGGCGACATTTTTCGCTAAATGATGTCCCTTACTTGATTTAATTTGCCATGCAATCCATTGAGTTTCGGCAACAGTGTGACATATTTAGGAAACCGTGAATTATTTAATATTCATATCTGTACATTTCTAAGGCACTGCGGAATTTATTATTTATTACAATTATTAACAATAAGTACGAAAAGCAAACCTGAATTATAAAAATGGCATATAAAGTAATAGTTGAGTAAAAAAAAAAGATATATACAACAAATCTATACTTAAACTAACCTTTTGGACTTCATACATATATCACACTCAACGCATAACGTGTTTGGTATAAGGGTGAATATCATACCTGACTTGAAAATGAAAGGTTACATTGTCAGAGTAAAATTACCTATGCAATGAAAAAAGAAATAAAGAAAGAAAACATTAATTCGTGACAAAAAACCGTAAACCGTGACCGTAGTAGACACATATGCACATACCTACACATTAACACACTTCACCTCGTGACAACTCTGGTTGTCAAAATTAACCAGAGGTTAAAAAACCCCTAGACAGGTTAAGATTCCAACAAATCATTTTTAAAAACTAAATTTTATTCCAAACAATATTTTCACGAGTTCCTTCTTTTTCAGGGTGCTCCAACAAAGACATATCTGACTCAAACATGGCAACGTACTGCCGCGTGGCGACCGGAATCTACGAAGCAACGTCGGCCGAGCAGCAGTACCAAAATCAGAGGTTGTCCCACATAATGATACTTTAACATTAAGCATCCATGAACACACGGCTAATGCGAACAATCTTTGCAGATACAACAACCCGTCGGCCCCCACTTTCAGCTCACCTCCCAACTCGCCGCTAGTGGGCCTGGTCTTCGACCCATCTTCACCCAATTACAGCAAGATGGACCGCAATCCAAACTCCCAACGCTCGCACAGTACCTGGTCTCTCTCCTACCAGGAACCCATTGGTACAGGAGCTAAGAAGAAAATCGTCAAGAGCCAGGATAAGAGACAAGTCTACAGTGCTGATCCACGGTACCACGAGAGGTACAAAGACAGTAGCCCTGAGACTAACAGACATAAGAAACAAGATAGAAACCTAACATCAGAATCTACCTCAAGCCTTGATTTTTTCGTGGAAGGCGAACGAATGGTGTCTGAACTTTGCAACATGCCGGAATCAAACGCTAGAGCAGATTCCATTAATCAAAAATCTTACCAAGAAGAGGAGAAGAATAAACCTTCTGGGTCATCCGACGTCCTTTTAACTGCTCTAGACAAGATAATGATTCACGATCAGATACCGAATCAAATTGTTCAACTTGCTATAGAAGCTTGCACGGACGCTGAAAACATAGCAATTGCACACCACAATAGACCTTGCTTCAAAAATATACACTCGATTTGTGCGAAAACTAGATCCAATGTACAGAAACCGGACAGTGCTGTAGCTAACTTGCACTCGCAGGGCATACCATGGGTAATCAAAAACTTTATATTCTCCTTCGTCAGAATTCTGGACGGCTGGAAAGGTGTCAAAGAATTACTCAGTGAGAAACACGACACATTTTCTAGGATTGAAAACAAATACTACAGCCCAAATATACGTGAATGTTTCGTGCAATGGCAAGCTGTTACGAAAGAAATGCTGACTCATATTTATAAGACCTACAAGTGCCTTGATCATGGTTTTACAATGGAGCAGAAGAGTTTTACTCACAATTACTATGCTACAAACTCGGCGGCCCCACGGCATCAGAACCAGAGCAAGTTTCAATCGGTGAAGCCCCACGTTAGTAGCTCGCGTCCGGTCAACGCTTCACCTCAACCGTTCAACGCTGTCCAACCGCCTTGGGTACAGAACCAAAGTCATTCATCCCAAACTTTCAACGAAGGTCCGTGGCCGGTCAGAGCAGGAGTTGCCTTCAAAAAGTTTCCTGTAGTTCCGCCACCTAGCTCTCACAACTTCTATCCTCTGAATGAGCAGGGTGACATGGACGCGTATCTAAAAGGTCCTTACAAGTGCGACCCATGCAGCGTTCGGGAAACAAAACCTCGCCAATCCTGGACTATTACTAACTTGCCTGATTTCAGAACTTTAGAAAGCATGTGCCATGTTGAACAAAGGGAATTATATAACCAAATGAAACATAAAATAGACGCAGAACTTGGTAAAGCTCCCGGTCAACCAATCATGAGCGGTATGTTGTACGATCAGATGCAACGTAGAGACATGGAACTGAAAGCCAAAATGATACCTTTGAGTCATGTAGAGAAAACTTTGATACCAAACATAGCATCCACTGTCGAAATGAGAGGGCGGTACGTACAGAAAAATAATAGCTGCGGCGACACAAAGGAAGAGGCCGATTTTTTTGCGGCGTGGGGTCAGATGGTCCAAAAAGAACCTAGCGATTTTATAACTCATCACTCGCACAACGTTCAGATTCCGTCGAACGTTGTGACGATTACAAATAATATCTCTGGCCCCGTGCAATTCATTGATCCCGAAAATGATGAGTATCACGAAATGTCGAAAGTATATATGAAACCCGGAAGTTACAAAGTGCCTATAAAGCCAGCAGATCCGATAGCACCGTTCATGCAAGGATCTAGTCAAGAAGTAGCGTTTGATAACCCTTTGGTTGAGGAAATGGCGTTGAAGATGAAGGTGCCCTTTCCTCCTGTGACGTTGGCACCGCAGCCAAAGTACAACCTTGAGTCATGGCCGTGTTTGATGCCGAGGCGAAGTGACGATATGTTTACAGAAGAACATAAAGTAATGTCAAGAACTACGATTTCTGGCCTGGACATTAGGAACGCTGAATCCCTAGAGATTCTAACTGCGATGACGTCTGACCGCGCGTGGGAGGCAGCTAAGCAGTCCGCACCTAAACTTGTCGACTTCATTCACGAGGGGTCCAAGTCTGACACTGCGAGGTTGTACGATGCTTTAGGATTGTGTGCCAATGAGGATTATTCCGACGATCTAAAGCAAGTGAAGTTTAACATGGAAAGCAGCGAGTGGGCAGCTAGAATGGGCCCGCACTTTATGTCGAAGGAAATGCATAATCTGTGGGAGAACTCTTCAGCAAACCAAGATCACTCGGTTTTGAGCAATGACTTCAGTAAGTTCCTTGATTCTGAGGCGAAATCTCTTGAATCTGACGAGGTTTCTATACCTGAGAAGAAGCAGGAGTCAAAGGAAACTCGGTGTCCTAATTACGATCAGACTGGGAACTATGTTAGAGGCGACAATCAAAAGAAGCCATCGAAGACCAAGGTGGCTGTATCCGGCATGTGGTACCACCCTAAGAAGAAGAAACCTTTATCCACCGCTACCGTTAAGAAATTTGAGACCTTGCTTGGCAATCTGACTAAAGTTAACGAGGCCGTTTTTATTCAGCATGACATGGATATAAAAGTGGTAATAATTTTATCAAAATATCTTTGAATAAGAAGAAAAGTAGCAGGTATAGAAAAGTATTATTTTAGGAAACGAATTTATTTATTTCATCATGATTATCAACCTATATACCCTCACCAACACAGTTAGCTGACCATCCGTGCACTTTATGTGCATTGTAATAAGGTTCAATATAAAGATAGGATGGTCAGCTAACTGTGTTGCCGTTTGTACGTCTCAGTTCTGGGCACAGGCTTCCTCTCATGGATAACAGGGGATGGGAAGTTTTTTTAGTTCCTCGAAATTTTTGTTACAATTTAATTTAATTCAATCAATGTACATATTACTTTACATGTCAGTCTTATATATGTATGTTATGGAATGTAATGCATGAGATTACACATTTTTTTGTAGTTGGCACCCACTTAGGAATACTTTGAAAAAAAAACAAATAGAAATAGTTCAGAACATTGTATTAATATCTGTTACAACGTAAAGCGGCAAAAATATCTGACACGGCCCTATTTTTTGGGCCGTAAAGTCGGTCACATATTTTTGTCCGCTTTATTAAGGCAAATATTGATTGATGCTGGTGACTATATTATATACCGACCAATGTCAACCAGATACAATTTTCAGGCTCCAAGATTCTACGAAATAGTGAAGTACCCAATGTGCCTACACGATATATCCACAAAGCTGAAGAATTCGTCTTACACCGAATACGAGCAGGTGGTTCAAGATTTCAGGCGTATTTTCAACAACGTCCGTCTCTATCTAAAGGTAAAATACTTTTTCTTCCTTTTTCATCTTGGCGTTGGATTTCACGTGACAGTTGTTGCTTAAATACACAATGACGATGCAAATTATAACGTATCGACAAGGACCGAAGCACATCTTTGAGGATATCATTGTATTACTTATGAGAGAGACGGCACAGTTGGAATGATATCTTGCTCCCGAATATTTGGTGTAGCCAGATTCGGGAAGTATCTCCATTCTCCACCTTACAGAAGACCGCAGCCATAATAAAACCTCTACTTATTCTGCAGGGATGTTGTTACTTGTTCTGTAGTGTTGTGGTCCTGGCCTGACAAATGTCTCTTGCTTTCGACACAGCGAATCCCCAAATCATTGAAGTGTGTATAATTGGCAGGCGCTCGTCTGACAACATCGCGGTAATAAAATAACGATTAAAAAAGAACGCCAACCTTCGACTTATATTTCGATTACGCAGCATTTATGTTTAGATTAGAGCGCTTAAAAATTATTAAATTTTCCAGTCCTACCCTGATGCTGGTATGAAGAAAAATCTTAACAAAACAGCAGCAGAGTTTGAGAAGCTGTTGAACGAAGAGTTTCAAAACAAATGGGAGAATAAAACCAAATCTCAAGACGCTTCGGAAGCAGAGGGCAGCAAAAAAGAAGATAAAGATGACGGAAAAGGTGCAGAGAGTAAAGCAGAAACAAACAAGAAGTTAGACTCCAAGACAAGCGATGACAAGAAGTAAGCTCTCAGGCACCGGTTCTTGATTTTGCGTAGACGCAGAATTCCAGCAATTTATCTGAAGCAAATTTTTGTAAATATCGTTAAATTTATTTATTTATTTATTTTTGCATCAACCGTACTCCAAATCTTCGGATCGACGCGAATAGATCTGCCGCTGTAAATGCTTATTAAAATAAGATGCATCTAGTCAAATATGGATAGATTTTTTATTGCAAATGTCAGTGAAGTTATCAGAGCTTATGGTAAGAATATCAATGTAATGTGTAAGTGGTTGGCAGTTTTTCGATCGGACTTTATTCCCTTCGGGGCTAACTTGAACTATTCTGTTCTTTTGTCTTCTTCCTCTGTTACTATGAATTTTCGTTTTGTATTTGCCTATGTTGTTAGTTTTTCCATTATTTCTTATGATTATTCCAATACTGTTGACTCATGTTCTGATCAACAAATTTGTGTTGTAAGAAAATTTGCGGGAAGCTTATTTCGGATCGTTTTCGTTTCTGAATAGGTTAGTTGTCAATAGATACTTCCACTGGTAACCTACAATAGCCGTGAAACACTGTTAATTTTGTAAATGAACTCTTTGACAGTATTTAGTAATTGCTTTACTGTGTATTCGTTGGAGAAAGTTAGTAAAATTATCGCCTGAATGTCTACTAACCTAAGTATGGCACGGTTAACCGCCGAAGCATTTGTCTCTCTCGTACTTACTAATTTCCTAGAGGAGGATGAATGCAAATTCGCCGATAAACCATGCCATGCGAAGGGTCGGTAGTTCCAAATGCATTTACTTATAGACATTAGTAATTTTTATATTTCTCTATCTGTGATGTATATTTAGGTAAAAGTTGATAATTTGAATCTTTTTTCACGATTGATTCCTAGTTGTACGAATTCCTTGCGTGTATATAGACGATATAGACCAACATTTCACAGGATAGCTTTTAAAAACACCGAGCTCATTTACGTTAAAATAAACGTAAATAAAATACAACATTATCATTCCATCAATTCACAATTATTTGTTCTGTACATTTAAAGTTTCATGTTCACATGACGCCTCACGTGCATACATTGCAATATCGAAGTTGTCCCGTACCTTAGGCATTAGATGTTTGTGATTTCTAGAGTAATATTTAACCTAAACTCGCCCACCTCATTGATGGTTCACTTTTTCATCAATTCCTTTTCAGCGACTCTCTATTTTGCTTAAGAAAATGCTTTTTCATTGTCAAAATCCAGTGAGATTCAATGACTTGAAAAAGTTTGCTGTCCATAGTGTAGACATATTCCATTTTTTAATTCATTGTTGAATTATTTTGTTACGATTTTAGACTCCATTTTACCTGCCATAGACTAAGCATAGTGACGTCACGATTGACGGTTTTTGGCGCGTATTGGCTCCACCGTTGGTTGCGTTCATAAATTCAAAATTTGAAATTTTGACTATGGTGACGTTTGAGTTAATTTTAAGTATTCATTAAGTTGTGATTTTATTTATTATTTAACTAATGTACCTTAAAATTATGGCAAGGAACCCCTATGGTAATAAACAAGTTACTTTGGTTATACGTTATTTTATTCAGTTGATGGGCTCTACCAAATATCCAATGTCATGCTCCCTGGCAGCCCCACTCTGTTTTGGTATTTCTGATTATGTGATCTAATTGAACTGAACGAGTACCTATCCACTGAAAATTGTGCCTGAATAGTTTCGAGAGTACCATTCCAAGCTGTGAATCCGTTCTAGAAGCACGGACTCCTAAAAGCATGACCCATCATTGGTCAATCATCAATAATCTCTGACAGAAACGTGTAAACACGTTCACAGTCCAGTGCCCCATACATGGGTCACGAACTATCTCCACAAGTCCGTGCCCCGTACATGGGTCACTATAGCCGACCAGGTACGCATATATAATTATAGTGTTCCATACATTTCTAGGATAGTTAGCGATCAATTATCTATCAATTAACTCTTAAATTTGGTGTTTTTTTTCGCGATTTCATGGTTGGCCCCATAGTAAAAGTTGCTCAGTGTGATCCTCCCCATCACCCCCTCCTTCAGATCACGACTTAAAAATCACCTTGTATATTTTAAAAATCAGAGTGCGTACCTGGTCGTTTCATAGTGACCCAAACGTGGAGCACGGACGTATGATGGAAGTAATTTGCTAGGACGTCCCAAGAAAATTAAAACATTTTGTATGGGGACTGTCAACGTGTTAAATAAAAGGAATTTCGCCTATAAACTTACTTTTTTGGGTAAAAAGAGGACCAAAAATTAATCCTTGGTTAGCATTAACACTATTTCGCAAAATCTGCACTTACTTTTTAGCCAAGATATAGAATTTGTAGAGCGTGGAAGCTTGGCGCTAATTGCGATCTGATATCTTTTTCACGCTGAAAGCTTTATGAGCTATGGAGTCTTGGCATCACTTTACATGTAATGTTTTTGGTGGGATATTATATTCGCAATATATTGCATTCGCAAAATAATAGGAGTACAGTCCAACACACACTACAAAAACAAAACTACGTAAAATGGATTTTTTTTTATTGAAAATCATTATCATCATCATCATCATTGGCGCGTCTATGCTAATATGATTCAAGCAGCGTCTATCATGGTGGTTCGGCACCTACGTACATGGCTCGTAAGGCCGATAAGGGAGCAACAGCTACGACCGCATATTTGACGAGTAAATGTTGTGCGCGGTGACGTAGGGCGGACAGCAGCACAACGACTGAAGATCGAACCAAGCTGCATTATGCGCAACCATACCTTCGCCCAGGGTCTTCCTCCAGTGGTCTCGGTCCTCAGATTCCAGTTCTCATTTGGTTGGGTCGATCTTAAAGGACAACATAAAAGTGGAAACAGTATGGGCTGCAACATTTTAACATAAATTTATTAAGATTCTTAAAATTGAATTTTGGTTCTTTGTTCATTCGGCTTGATGGATTTTGGTCGTTGAATTCTTAATTGTGAGAGTGACATGGGCTATAGCCTGACAAGTTTCTTTTTGACCATAGCCGCGTTGCGGATTTTTAATGGAACTAATTTATTTCACTGGCAACAGACGTTAGAAGTCGTCGAATGTCACCATGTAGGTAAACAAATAGGCAAGGAAGACGAAATACTTCGCGATTGTAAAATAAAATACAATAAATATGCCGAAAGCAATTAATAGTGATGTCAGAAAGCTTATTTTGAATATAATCGAATATTTACACCTAGTAAGTACTTACCTATTTCTATAATAAACAATGTCTTGAAATTTGTTGTTGACATGACCGGTACTGACATTTTATAGTGCGGTCGTAGGTGGGTCATTGTCAGATTTAGGTGCGCGTCTTTTCGGTGGACATTGCCAAAGTTAAGGGCTTTAAAGCCTAACTTTTGGTTGAATTCTGAATCCGCATAAACGGCATCGCCTCTTCTATAATTCTATGCGATAAAAAACATATTATATATAAACATAAACCTATAATATAACTATTGCCCACTGAAAAGACGATTTTTGTTTTACTGGCTGACAATGACCCAGGTATTGATATTGACTGAACCGGTTAGTTTGGTTGGATTTAACTAGTAATCTGGGGGCACGGTAGTGCCCCCGCCAAGTCGAGCAAAACAGCGGCACATTGTTTCATTAAAGTATTGTAATAAAAATTGAAGACGAATATAGAAAAAGGTCCTTTAGTCGAATCCCAGACCGAACGTTTTATAATTGAGTTCGGCTGTCTTAAAAGCGAATACATCAGAGTCTGATTCTTCAGAGTCACAAACTGAAAAATACTTATATCTCGAATAGGTACTTAGAATCAGATGTGGATGAATAGGTATTTATTATAATTATAATGCATAGAGTTTTTACATTCAACAAACAACACAATGCCAATACACACTGTCCCGACTATACATGACGTGTACGTACATTATTGATAATATTGATATATATTATGCGGTTTACAGCGACGTCAGCGACTATACCTCTTTACAACTACCTCAGGGTCAAGTAGCGGATTGTCGTAACGTATAGCCCACGTAATATGTTTTTATTTTATTAAAAATAAAAGAGAAAGGTATGGCCTGCAACATCATAACATAAATAATTAACATAAATTAATTAAGTTTCTTAAAATTTAACCAAACGGCTTGATGGATTTTGGTCGTTGGATTCCTCTTAATTGTGAGTGACATTGACATAGGCATACATTGTAATGTTTGAAACAAGCAGTTTAGTTTTTTTAACCCCCGACGCAAAGAGAGGGGTGTTATAAGTATAACGTGTCTGTGTATCTGTCTGTGGTATCGTAGCTCCCAAACGGATGAACCGATTTTCGTTTAGTTTTTTTGTGTCACAGATAATTTTATCCCGAGTGTTCTTAGCCATGTTTCATGAAAATCTGCTCAGCCGTTTTTGAGATATTGGACTTTGAAATTAAACTGTCGGGGGTTTCTCAACTTTTCTAAGTTGTAGTTATGTTCTTCAAATCTCTTGGTTTCTGATTCTGACCCGAGACCCCAAAGCGCTCCATCACACCATTCACATTCCGCTTCACACAAATCAAATGCTTACAAAAACCTTTACAACTTTTTTTTTTAAACCATTTTATTACAAAATGATGAAAACACCGTACCTTTAAAGTAAGTGCAAGATGTTTAAGGGTCGGTAGTGATTTTACGGACATTGCCACGCTCTCCATTTCATTAATAATAACCGTTAAATGAAGATCGCGTTACAGAACCGACTATTCGAAGATTTCTTGCCACAGACTTATTTTTGAGTAGACATCGCATGTTTACTAGAGCAAGGTAAAAGATTCAAATTTCAATGACAGTTTTATAAACAGTCTGCCACATCGTATAATCTCAGTCGAGTTAGAAAATATGCGCACGGACCAAGTAGGTAATCAAAAATATTGTGTACACGACTTGGTTCAGTCTGATGTACGGAATATTTACCGTTAGCTTTTCGATAAAAATATAAAACATCGTGAGGACACCGATCTAATCCCAATAAGGTCTAGTGCAGTTCTCTCTGGGTTGGAAAGTCAAAGCAGACCTTGGGCTCCTTTAGGGGACATCCGGGAATAACGCTAGGAGAATGACACAACTTTATTGGTAAGGGCATAAGGTTGCTCAGAGTTTGTTAAACGTGTTGGGAACGTACAATATATTTTAAGAACTCTACTGCACTGATTTGTGAACAGACCGAGCATATTATTTTTCATAATCAGGACTTAATCGCGTATTAACTTATTTATTTACCTCTTTGAGTTCGTCCCGCGACCAAGGATGTTGTGACACATCCGAAACGTCGGGAAGCATCAAAGAGAAAAATTAATAAGTTTATTATACGCAATAAAGTCCCAATTAAGAGAAATAATGTGTGAGAATCGTTAAAGATTAAATCAATAGACCGTGCATATCCGTTTCCAAATGTGATGTCCCCAATGATGTCACATCTAATCATACCTACTAGTGGCTCTTCTGTAGACCTCGCGAGCCTGAAAATATTAATTCTATTTTTTTATTCTCACTAAATTCCACGAGAATGGGTTGAGTAATGCGTGCTGTAGAGGAGAACAGTCCGACAGACGCCTGGCATACTAAAGAACTGGCCAAAACGAAACGGAGAACTTCGTTCGCTTCGCTCGCTTGTATAATCATTAGTCTAATAATGGCAAAGTCTATGGACGCGTTAACCTATTCATAACTTTTAAAAAATTATACAAAGTAAGAAGAGGTCCAACAATTCTAATGTTGGTTACACACTAACTTAGGCAGATAAGTAAGTAAATAAAAAAGCAAAAAAAAATATTGGGCTCAGGCTCAATAATGGCGGACAATAGTAAAGTTGACAGCTTATGACAAGTTTACTAGTTGGGCGCCAGTGTAACCTTTGGTAGAAAGGGTGGCAAATAAGCACTACCAAGTCATCATAAAAAATATATATTTGGGAAATTAACCCGTAAAATTAAAAGAAGGGTCGTGGGTCTATTGACCGGCCACGGCCAGGCCGCGCCAGGCTGTGAGAGGCTTAAAATCTTAAATGCAAGGATTACCTACGCACATTTGCACTTCTACATTTTGTGCTGTGTATGCATAATCTACCTAGAATACATGTCTATGCTTGTTGCGTAGATACTCTATGGTCCAGTGATCATCAGACAAACTGTGGCAAGCTTCACGACCTGTCGCTCACCTCGCCCTACTCTATTATTAATTTGGTACTAAGATTCAACATTCAGATTAACAAGAATGAGTATGGCGGTCGTCACGCTGCTCCGCATCTCCGGACGGAGGTGCGGAGCTGCATACAAATTTCGCCGGACGGAGGTGCGGTGCAGTGTGCCGTACCACACGGATTTTTTTATACAAACTGAGGTACTTGCATACAACGAGAAACGCAGTCCGGAGATGCGGCACAGTGTGACATCCACCTAATAGGTCAGGCTATACTCGGCTGTTCACCTCACCCGTCACGCCTAACAAAACTAAACCCCTACCTACGCATATGTGTATGCAATTTTGTGAGAACTCCCGAATATGCACTGCGTAAACGGACGTAGCCCTCCGAATCGCTAAACTTTAGTGGCAGTGGCCAGGACATTGCACGTAGAACCGATGGCCGTTGCAACGGAAAGGTTCTCGAGAGGCGAACACTTACTTGAAGGCGCAGCGTTGATAGACCCCCTACGAAGTTATTCGCTACGCGCTAATGCGGCTCACCCCGCCTGTCACCCGTCACAAAACTACACCTCTACCTACGCTTAGTTACTACGCATCGCGGTGTGCATATATATCGTGTGTGTATATATCTGTGGGTGAGCGTTGAAGTGAGCTTAAAGCCGGAGCCCTACTGCTGCGCACGCTACGCACGCACACGCTATACGTGGCGTCACCCACGTGGGTCCATTGGTCTAGCTGCGTGTGTCAACATTTCCACAGCAACCAATGCACGCACACGCTAAACACGTCTCCCACGTGGGTACATGGGTCAGGTGCGTGTATCTACATTCCCCACTGCAACCCACGGGCACGCTGTGTACGTTAGCCTGATGAGCTAAGAGCGTGGGTCGCAGTGGAGCTTCGCCTGCCACGCGTGCTAGCGTGTGCGTGGGGCGCACTTCGGAACAGGCCACGCGTGTATCAGTGACGTCATTTCGTGCGTAGCGTGCTCATACACTGCTGTGGAAGCATCTACCTACAGTTTGATACGAAGCGTTTTTGTACCCACGTGCGTAGCTCGACCGTGCGCAGCAGTGGGGCTACGGCTTAAAACAAGTTACATAATAGGGGGGCTTGGTGATCTGGTGAAGGTCGCCGCCGTCGGGGGTGCCCACTGGATATGTGTGGCGCACGCCCGATCATTGTGGCACTCTTTGAGGGAGGCCTAGATAAATGAAACGGCGAGTGTGGGTTAGCTTACTTGTATCAAAACAATCTTCGAATCGAATCCTAATACACCCAAGGATCGCCACGGACATGCGACGCGCCGGACTGGAGACATGGTACTTGCAAAAGTTACAGTTGACCCTTTCTAACAAGTGGCTGAAATGTTCGTAGTTTCTAAGAAACATAAGCAAACCAAAGGTCTCATATGTCCAATAAACACAATTAATACACATTAGATTGAAATGTGTGTGTGCTGTTTCTTTCTAACGACAGCAAGTTGTTGTGACAAATTGCTAGGTGTGCACCCATCATCCCCCGGTGATTGGGTACCACCTGATTCGCAGGTTTCTCCACGAAATAAATAAAAGTGTGTAACGGTCTTAAAAAAAAAGAAATATTGAGCAATAAAACGGTTGGTCCATCACATCGCTTTTTTATCCGTAATCGCCTAATAATTATAATTCGCGCACGGCCAGCGGTTTGGGAGAAAGTCAATCGATCTAATAGAAAGGCTTGTCTAACAGCATAATGGAATAGCCCATACCACTCGGATAGTCGCGTCCGGTCCGCGCTGGCTGACCAGCCAGCTAATCGCTGCCTAAAAACATCAACGCCATAAACAAGTGCGCGGGAAAAAAGCGGGATTTGTGTATTTTGTGTAGTGCATTTTCATCGACGAATATAGTTTGTTCTTTTACTTATTGATAAAATTAGTAAGATAAAGATTCACTTCTTGTGAAATACATTTGGTGCTGAAGTAAACAAACATAAACACTAAAAATAAACCTTAGTTTTTAACCTGTAAGTTTAGATAAGCAAATCTTATCCAAAGATAACGTTTCGTAGACTTCGTAGTGCGTAATTTTATTTTGAGGAAATAGTGATTCGTTTTACATATCATTATCTAAGATGTAATCTGTAACATACGGGAGTGCGACGTATGATTTACTTATAAAAGATAAGGTGAGTAAACAGTTTATTATTAAGATCTTTTGTTTTTTATGAATATTCATTGATTTTGAATATTCATATTCGAAGATACCACCAACCAACCAACCAACCAATTTGACCAACCAACCAAACCAACCACCAACCAACCACCAACCAACCACCAATTTGAAAAATTCTTGTTTTGTTTGAAAGGGTATCTTGATAGGATATCTACTGATTTGAATTCGGTTGAAAATTGTTTTTAGGGTTCCGTACCCAAAGGGTAAAAACGGGACCCTATTACTAAGGCTCCACTGTCTGTCTGTCCGTCTGTCACCAGGCTGTATCTCATGAACCGTGATAGTTAGACAGTTGAAATTTTCACAGACAGACAGATGATGTACCTATTTCTGTTGCCGCTATAAAGGCCGAAACGCACTGACAGCGGTGGCGGAGCGGCGCGGTGCGGCGCGGAGGCGGTACCGGTTGTAATGTTCGAGCTAATATGAAAGGATCCGCACAGAGCGGCGCGGCGCGGCGCGGTTTTCTGTGCGGATCCTTTCATATTAGCTCGAACATTACAACCGGTACCGCCTCCGCGCCGCACCGCGCCGCCCCGCCACCGCTCTCTGTGCGTTTGCAGCTTAATAACAAATACTAATAAGCAGGCCAAGTGCGAGTCGGGGGTGGGGTTCCATACAACAGACATGATTTTTTGCCGTTTTTATAGATAATGGTACGGAACCCTTGGTGCGCGAGTCCGACTCGCACTTGGTCGGTTTTTATGTTCTAATTAAAGTAAATGTGTTCACCTGAAATGACTATTAAGCGCGTATTAACTTATTGCAATGTCAGCGAACTTCGAAGAGGTAAATAAATAGGTTAATTAAACGCGATTAAGTCCCGTAGTGTAGATTGTTATGTATGTTAACCTTCTTGGTGCGCTGGTATTAAACCTTGCAGTGCACCCTCTGGTCACCTATTGTGACATTTCCATTCCTTCAATAAATATCGTTGAGTAAAGATGCGTTTTCCTACTTCGGAGATATCCTTAAGTCTTCCTGGTCAAGGATTTATCAACTGGCGACGAGATTAAACGATTTTCACGTGAGCAAGCACAGAAAAACGAATATGAGCGTTTGTTAGGAAAAAATATATGATAATAAAATGGCAGTCGGTCGTGTTGAAACATTTGACATCCACAAAGACAATTGGGAGGCGTACAAAGATCGTCTGGAGCAGTACTTTGTGGTAAACGATGTTAAAGAGGCGAGGAAAGTGCCGCTGTTGATCACGCTGATTGGGTCGGGAGCCTACGAGTTGCTGGTGACTTTGTGCACTCCGATTAAACCGGCGAGTTTAACATATGATCAAATTGTAGAAAAGTTGACTAAGCACCTGCAACCGAAACCAAGTGTTTTAGCCGAAAGATTCAGGTTTCGTCAACGCAAGCAAGCGAAGAATGAATCAGTGGCAGAGTACATAGCGGACCTAAGGAAATTAAGTCGATTTTGTGAATTTGGTACCTGGCTGGACGAGAGTATTCGCGACCAATTCGTTTGCGGGCTATACAACGACAGCATAAGGTTACGCTTGTTTATGGAAGAGGACCTTAAGTTACAGACGGCGTCAGAGTTATCGATGGCTATGGAGACGGCGGAAATCAATGCAGCGGCAGTAGATCACAGAAGTAATGCTACTAGAACCGGCCGAGACACCAGTACAGCGGCGGACTGTTATGCCATGGGAACGAGAAGTACCTCGCAGGCGAGGCCAAGTGGGAGCTATATGAGCAGCGTAAAAGCTGGCACGGCAAGTGGACGCATTCGGACATGGCCAAGCACGGAGCGACATGACTACGGCGGTGGCCGCTCGCAGATGGCAGCGATGGAGCCTTTGCGTGGAAAGAACATTGGGCAATGTTTAGCGTGTGGCCGGGCGGGCCATGCGTCAGAAACTTGCAAGTTTAGGTTATATACTTGTAGGGTGTGCAATCGGGAAGGACATTTGAAAAAAATGTGCCCGCGATTAGCAAGCGTCGCGGGACACAATTACGTGCAAGCTAGGACCGACTCACCACAATCAGACGACTTGGAGGTAAACTTTTCATTTGTTAAGCTAAATGAGAGTGAGGCTAATTATAAACCGTATACATTAACAATTAATGTAAACAATGCTGATTTAGTAATGGAAATTGATACAGGTAGTCGAATTTCCTGTATTAGCTCACAGTGCTATGACACTTATTTTAATAATTGTACAGTAGAGTCGAGCAATTTACGATTAAGGTACTATACGGGGGAAACAGTACACACCTTAGGTAAGATCAAACCGGTCGTTAGATGGGGTGATTTAGCGAAAACCTTAGACTTGTATGTCATCGATAATGGTAAAACCAATCTGTTGGGGAGGGAATGGTTAGAAGAATTAGACATACCAGTGTTTAGCCCATCCATTCATTTTGTTAAATCTTGTGAGATGTTTGATGTGAAGGAATTTAGTTCCAGGTTTGAAAATGTTTTTGCGGATGGACTGGGACGGTATAACGGCGGTCTGGTCACTTTGCGGGTTAAGGACGGCGCGCGACCGGTGTATCTGCGCGCACGTCCGCTAGCGTACGCACTGCGTGAGCCAGTGGAGCGCGAGCTAGAGCGTCTGCAGCAAGAGGGAGTCATTACGCCTGTGGAAACATCTGAGTGGGCCACCCCGATAGTGCCAGTTGTCAAATCTGATGGAAGCTTGCGGTTATGCGGCGATTATAAGTTAAGTCTGAACAGATGTCTAGAGGTGGACCGTTTTCCCTTACCCAGAGTTGAGGATCTGTTTGCTAGGTTGCATGGGGGGAAAAAATTCAGTAAAATAGATTTGTCGCAAGCGTACGCACAGCTGGTACTGGATGATACTGCTAAATATACTGTGATAAACACTCATAAGGGTATGTTTAGATACAACAGACTCATTTATGGTTTGTCTTCAAGCCCAGGTATCTTCCAGAGGATTCTGGAGCAGCTGTTTGCTGATATACCGAGAGTAGGTGTATTTTTAGACGATGTAGTAATCACGGGGGCAGACGATAAAGAACATCTAGAAAATTTAACTAGGGTTTTCGAGCGCTTGAATAAATATGGATTGAAAATTAAAAAACAAAAGTGCTCCTTTATGGCAGAGTCTATAACCTACTTGGGGTACGTAGTGAATAGCGAGGGAATCCATACGTGTCCTAAGAAAGTAGAGGACATTTTGAAAATAGCCGCTCCTCGTAACATTACGGAATTACGATCTTTCATTGGGATGACGATGTATTATGCTAAGTTTGTCAAAAATATTAGCACGCTACTGACACCTTTGTACGCACTCTTAAAGAAAGAGGTTAGATTTGTATGGACAATCAAGTGCGAGGAGGCTTTTACTAAAGTCAAACAATTGCTAGCTTCCAGTGAGGTGTTAGTACACTACTCGCCTGACCTTTCCCTGATTTTGACAACGGATGCGAGTAGCCAAGGGTTGGGAGCGGTGATTTCACACAGAATGCCAGATGGATCTGAACGAGCTATAGCCTATGCTTCGCGAGTTTTAAACAAGGCGGAATTGGTGTACTCCCAAATCGAAAAGGAGGCCTTAGCAATAATTTACGCGGTTAAAAAGTTTCACCAATACTTGTATGGCCGTCGTTTTATTCTACGGACTGACCACAAACCACTAGTGACGATATTTGGTGATAAAGCAGGAATTCCCGTGATGGCGGCCAGCCGTATGCAGAGATGGGCGGTGATCTTAGGCGGCTACCAGTACAACATTGAGTACATTGCAACCGCGAAGAATAACGCGGATGCATTGTCAAGATTGCTACCACCAGGAGAAGGGGGAAGTCCAAGCACGGAGGTAACTTACTTGAACTTCGTACAAAGTTTTCTTCCAATTACCAGCAAGGACATTAAAAAAGAGTCCGAAAAAGATGAAACTCTGAGAAAGATTATTCACTTTATTAAAGGTGGCTGGCCCAATGACAGTTCCGATGAGCAAGTTAAGCGGTATTTTGCACGGAGAACCGAGCTGTACATAGAAGGGGGCTGCATCATGTGGGGGTACCGTATGGTGATTCCGACGACTCTAAGATCCAGAATACTAGAAGAGCTACATAGCACTCATCAGGGAATAGTGAAGATGAAGGGGGTAGCCCGCAGTTTTGTTTGGTGGCCGGGCATCGACAGTGAAATTGAGCAGGTCTGCAAAAGGTGTGAAATTTGCACAGCAGAAGCAAGAGCACCAACAAAGGCTACGCCCCAACCGTGGCAGTTCCATCAGCAACCCTGGAGCAGACTCCACATCGATTTTTTGGGCCCCTACGAGGGCAAAACTTTCTTTGTCATGATTGACGCGACGACAAAGTGGATTGAAGCGTTTGTGATGTCAAGGACTACGGCGGCTGCCGTTATTAAAGTTCTCATGGAGACGTTTGCTCGATTCGGTTTGCCAAAGGAGGTGGTCTCCGATAACGGACCTCCTTTCTCCAGCAAAGAGGTAGAGGATTTTATGTGCTTGAATGGGATAATTCATACTTTCAGTGCACCTTACCACCCGGCATCAAATGGTGCAGCTGAGGGTGCCGTAAAGTTGTGCAAGCGGGCGCTAAAGAAAGCTACAAGAGAAGGAGTTAACTTAGATGTGGCATTGCAGTCTTACTTATTATACTACCGCAATTGTGTACACAGTACTACCGGAGAGACGCCGGCCATCATGTTACAGAAACGAGCGCTTCGCTGCAGACTAGATTTACTGTCACCCGCGGTAGCAGTCGAGCAGCGGGTTTATCAAGCCCAAAGAAGGCAAACGGAAAGGGATATCGAAAAACCGCCAAGACAGATGGGTAGCGGAGATCCCGTGTGGATGCGAGAGTTCACTGGCAAAAGTAATTGGGTCCCGGGGGTAGTTTCAGCAGTGAAAGGAACTCGTAATTTTCTTGTTGCTAGGGGGGATGGCACCACAGGGCATCGGCATGTAGACCAGCTCAAAGAAAGGTTTGTTTTAGCTGAGACCGGTGAACCAGGAGGTGGAGAGAATGATATACCAGGAGATGGCGAGAATGACGCACCAACCCCGCAGTTACCAACCCAAAATGACGCATCAAGTTCTGCCCCCAGTCAGAAAGCTTTAGGTCCTCCACAGGCCAGCATCGCCATTAATCCGCCCGTCCCAGTCCAGGTCGCGGAGGGCAAACGCGTTAGGAAACCTCCAGTCCGATACGGTTTTGAGTTTGATTGAGAGGGTATATAGAGTGAGTTTTCATTGACGAGGTGTCATTTTGTGTTATTATGTTGTTATGTTTATTTGTACTTACATAGTATATAGTTATTTGCCTACAAAATGTAGCTATTTTTGTATGTGCTAGTGTTAATTAAGAAAGGGGGTGTTATGTATGTTAACCTTCTTGGTGCGCTGGTATTAAACCTTGCAGTGCACCCTCTGGTCACCTATTGTGACATTTCCATTCCTTCAATAAATATCGTTGAGTAAAGATGCGTTTTCCTACTTCGGAGATATCCTTAAGTCTTCCTGGTCAAGGATTTATCAACTTGATACAAGCTGCGCGCGCGGCTTCGCCAGCGCAGATATTGTATAAGAATATATACAACATTCTGCCCAAACACGTGCATGTTTAGTTCGAACAGCCGCAGCGCATACCGGATGCGCTGCGGCTGTTCAAACTAAACAGCTGCCTGGCATCGTTTTTACACCCCGCCCGCCCCCATCCTCGCATAATGGCTGCCTGGCATCGTTTTTACACCCCGCCCCCATCCTCGCATAATGGCAGTAGCTTAAGCAACACTAAAAAATAAAAATTAAATAAATCTAACAAATTGCCAGAGTTAGCTGACAAATTTACTATCGACCGCCACCGCAGGCCGCGCCATCCAGTTCAGGCCTAAAGGAAATTATATGTATATACATAGAATGGGTCTGTCGGGCCATTTACTTCAATGTTGTTTTCGTTCGCTGGTATAAATCCACAGTTTTCGATATATTTCCTTTAGACCTGAATCACACTGGCGCGGCCTGCGGTGGCGGTCGATAGTAAATTTGTCAGCTAATAACAGGTTTACTATTGACCGCGCCAGCCGGTGAGAGGCTTTACTTGTAATGTAAAACCTTGTTTCTTGCCAAATTCCATGATTCCAGGTCAACGAAAACTACTCTAGTTATAGGATTTGTTGAATGAAAACCTATAGAGCAGTTTCCCTATATCGTATTAAAAAAACTGTTTGAATGGACATGCCCTAAACACTTCATGACGGAAGCTCACATACACTAGACATGCCCCAAAATTAAGTTAAATTAGACAAGCCACCAAACTTGCGACACGGTACCAACGGAGCCCTCGTGCGCGAGTAGAACTCGCACTTGGTCGCTTAGGATCACAGTGCTAAAATATATGTCGTAGGGAAATGGCCAAAACAGAGATTTGAACAAATCTCTAAGGGATATGATCAAATCACGCAGGATGTTAAAATGGCGAATCCATTTTATCATTTGCCTAGAAAAAATCAGTCATTTGATAAAATCTCTGAATCTGTTTAGTGAAATGACGAAATCGGCCAAAAAAGGCAACTCGTTTTTTCATTTCACTAGATTTGTTTAGTGATTTGATGAAATCCCTGATACGCGGCAGTGAGTTGACGAAACTAACTCGTAGAGTCAACTCGTTTTATCATTTCACTAGACACGTTTAGTGAAATGATAAAAATCTCAACTCTAGTACAGATTAAGTCGCTCGTGCGGTCGTGTTACCTTCCTCCTGCACCTTACCGTTAGGCACCAGCCGGCTTAGACGCAATTTGTGAAAGTTACTTACATAAGTTTCTTAAAATATCACGCCGTTACCCTGCGAATGTCAAATAACGTTTTGTATGGAAAGCGAACCACCTTAAAATGATTATATTCCGGTTTACGACCACCTATTCTTGTACTCGATTAAAAAAGCTGATTTAACGAACAATTGTGTTACCTACTTTCGACATTTTATTTTACCATTTCACTAAATCATGTCAGAGATTTCAACAAATCTCTAAGAGATATGACCAAATCACGCAGGATGTGAAAATGGCCATTCCAATTTACCATTTGCCTAGAAAGAAACAGTTATTAGATCAAATCCTTTAATCTATTTAGTGAAATGACGAAATCAGCCAAAAAAGGCAACTCGTTTTTTTTCATTTCACCAGAATTGTTCAGTGATTTGATAAAATCCCTGAAACATTATGAGAGAGATTTGATCAAACTTAATTGTAGAGTAACTATGAACCAGTTCAGAGATTTGATCAAATCACCTACACCATGTTACAGTAGAGACTTTATCATTTCACTAAACGTGTCTAGTGAAATGATAAAACGAGTTGACTCTGCGAGTTTGTTTCGTCAACTCACTGACGCGTTTCAGGGATTTCATCAAATCACTAAACAAATCTAGTGAAATGAAAAAACGAGTTGCCTTTTTTGGCCGATTTCGTCATTTCACTAAACAGATTCAGAGATTTGATCAAATGACTGATTTTTTCTAGGCAAATGATAAAATGGATTCGCCATTTTAACATCCTGCGTGATTTGATCATATCCCTTAGAGATTTGTTCAAATCTCTGTTTTGGCCATTTCCCTGCGACATATATACTTGAAACCATAATTGGATTCCAAAAACATAACCTAAAAATTGCCATTCAAATGAAAAAAAACCCGATACTGGCAAACTTACACTAGCTAGTTTTTAGCTAAATATGTATGTATGTATGTGTACTAGTTTTACGAAAACGACTGCCTTCTGATCTTCTAACCCAATGCAGAGCGAAAACTAAAGCTTATTGGGGTTCCTCATGATCTTTCTTTTCCTTCACCGAAAAGCCACTGTTAAAATATCAAATGAGATAAGTATTTCGTATATACATATTAGTATGGCAGACGTCAAACGTCAAATAGTGACGTGTCTTTTTCTTCCCAGATTATCAACCGAGTGATACCCGCGGTAAAAGACTGGTACCGAACACATAGGTTTTTCGAATTCTTTGTTGATGACTAAAATAAATAACATCGTCGGTTTTGACTTTTGCTTGTTTACTAACAAATTTTCCTTATATTTATAAACATGGATTATTCCATTTATTTCGAAGTATAATACCTACTTACCGTGAATCTTCTGATAACATGCGATAAATGTGTAAACATATGTAACCGTTATTTCCGAATGCCTACTATTCACTGTAAGACTTTGTCGCATTGATTAAATATAAAATGCACTTACTAAGAAGTTGCATTACTTTAAAGTGACAAGGTTGCTTTGCAGTTCGCACTCATTGATAAAAATGATAAATATGAATGCAACAATGATGTGTGAATAATGCGAATATGTAGATAATCGATTGCTTAAATTGATAAGGTCGCTCTAGTGATCTGAAATTCCAAATAGGATATTCACTGATCACCTAGCACTATTTATTTACGGAATAAAACGAACTCCGAATATTAGACGGATTTGACCGGGCGCGATTCCCGGCTGATGAGGCTTTCTTTTAAACCTTTGAATGCAGTTTTTTTTCTTAAATCCGTGTTGTGACTCCTATATTCAGGTTTCACAGCCCCGTTTGAATAATACACCCTGTATAGGGTGTCCTAAAAGTCGCGGAAGATTAGAATTATAAATAAAAACCTGCCAAATGCGTGTAGGATTCCTACACTGCGCGTGGCCCAACACGCATAGTTGCCGGTCTGACTTTGTTACATCGACAGATCGACACTACAAGTTAACTGTTAGTCAATCAGATAGCCCACGGACCCCTAGCACAGGGCTTGCGCACGCGCCGCTGCCAGGTGCAGCAATCTGCGGGTTATTGTTATTAGTTGAATGCGTTCTTGAATTACTGCAGGTCAGGGGTGCCACCCCAACCAGAACTGATTCTGATTGCTTATTATTTCTTGGATTAGGTATATTCCGAAAATTATTTCAAGGCCTTTATACAAGCAGGATATTAAAACCTAAACTTATATTAAAAACTAAAACCATTAAACTGCTAACCTTATTCGTTTAAAATTTAACATGCTTCTAAATACGTCAAAATTATAGTCTAATTCCTTACCACGGGCCGGGTGAAATTCAATTTTATGTCGAATATTGTCAATGCCATAAAGACTGATAGTTATTCGCATATTTTTATTCAACTACTTTACTAAATCACCTTCAATTACCGGAAAGATATAATCGGTACTTACGTTTTTTTCTGAAACAACGTCTTCAAGCCGCAAGACCCAAAACAGTAATCTTGCCAAAGCCATCAAAATATTCTGCCAAAATTCATGACACACAATTCATTGAAGAAGCGAAAAGCAAACAATTAACCGTAGTAGCGTGCTAACTAAACGCTGCGGTTGCCGCGGCCGAATTTGTACGAAATTTTACATACCTACACATTAAGTTGAAACAGAATACGACTATTACTCGGTAACTACGAGTAGGCAAAAAATAATTTTCCTCACATTCCCAGTAGTAGCCAGGGGGGGGGGGGGGGGACCCTTGACTCGAACAAAAATAAGGGCTTTAAAGGGCGGATCACTGAGTTGCAAAATGGTTCGTAGAAACCCATAATATTTTTAAACAAGCTATCTGAAAATACCTCACACAATGGATTAAAAGAGAAACAAAAAAATACATCCCCACTGAACGGGTACCTAACCCTACCCTACGGACGGGTACCCCTAAAAAATTTACTCAACATTTTATTCTACCGTTTCGTCGGCGTGATTGATATAAATATATAGTCATGCCGAATTACAGCTTTCTGGTAGTAAGGGTTCCTGAGCTAAACCGCAGACGGACGTGGACATGGCGAAACTATAAGGGTTCCTTGTTGACTACGGAACCCTAAAAACAGTATTTATTTTATATTTCCCCTTTTTAAAATTTTGGCGAAATGTTCCATGATCATAATTTCGTTGAAACACCTTTAAATGTCCTGCTCCTTCTTCAGACATAGGGTTGACGCAGGACCGATCACTTTGGCACTATTTGGGGGAGGCCTATATCCAGCAGTGGTGGTCTTTCGGCTGATATGATGATGATGATGTAAAAATACTAGGTAATTACGATTGCAAATGATTTTAGGTAGGTCTTTCGGGCCACCAACGATCCGGGGCGGTCCTTTTTTAACCGACTTCAAAAAAAAGGAGGAGGTTCTCAATTCGGTTGTATTTTTTTTTAATGTTTTGTTTTTCAATTTTTGTTACCTCAGAACTCCGTCATTGATGAGCCGATTCGAAATTTTCTTTTTTTTGTTTGTAAGTATATGCTTCCAGGTGGGTCCCATTTTTTTCAAACTTCAGTTGGATGATGGGATCCATGAGGAATTGAGGGAACTCCTCAATTATATTAGGCACGCGTGTAGTGATTTTGGTATTTTCTATTATAACTAGTGTATTTACACCTGGAAATCATAAATTCGGTGGAGTGGAATTGATGATGAAGACCACAGATGACTTATGGACTTCCTCAATTATGTACTTAAAAGTACAAAAGTATATCACAGATTCTGATAAGATTCCGTTGAAATAGCAACTAATGAAGTGCCAAAGGCGATCCTTGTGGATTCGACGGAATTCCTCAAATATTATCGGTCCACATACAGCGATTCGGTTTTTTTCTCTAATAATCAACGCATTTGCTCTCGGAAATCAGATCATGTGGTAAATTGGATAAGAAATGTGGAAATATTCTCGTGCCTTGGCGGAGTACTAAATTGAAGTCGGTTAAAACTTTGTTTTTAAAGTAAATTATCTTAGTTTAGGTTATATAACGTGTTATTGACGAAGCCTGTTGCGGATTCGATCATTGTACCGAGGGGGATGTTTGTTTGTACGCAATTGACGAAGTCTGCGTTGCGGATATTTTTATATACCTAATCATTCTTGTTTATTAAATAAAGTTTCTTAATATTGTTTTAGGTACAAAACACTGGGACTTATTATTTATTTACGTTAAACGTGTCGTCTTTATTAGTCTAGAAAAGTAAAGACTGACGTCACGGCCCTAAAGATAACCGTAATACCATGCTCTCGAAATCTCCTTAATAATCTTTATGGTTTTACAGCCTATTGTTCCGTGTTTATTTCCAATCATTCGTATTACATGCGGTATGTTACGCCATATGTCAAGTTAATGCGCTGGCCTGACTTATGTATGTAGATAGGAAGGTAACGCTTAAGGAATAGACTTGATCATTCACATGTAACAGGGCATCGAGCATTCGCCATTTTTAACAGACTTCATAAAAAAGGAAGTTCTCAATTCGGTTGTTTTTTTTTTTGTTTTTTTTTTCAATGTTTTTGTTTTCAGAACTCCATCATTGATGAGCCGATTCGAATAATGTCTTTTTTGTTTGTAAGTATATGCTTCCAGGTGGGTCCCATTTTTTTTCAAAAATTCAGTAGGATGATGGGATCCATGAGGAATTGAGGGAACTCCTCAATTATATTAGGCACGCGTGTAGTGATTTTGGTATTTTCTAATATAACTCGTGTTTGTATTTACACCCGGAAATCATAAATTTTGTGGAGTGGAATTGATGATGAACACCACAGATGACTTATGGAATTCCTGAACTTAAAAGTACCTACAGTACGTCACAGATTCTGATAAGATTCCGTTGAAATAGCAACTAGTGAAGTGCCAAAGGTGATCCTTGTGGAATCGACGGAAGTCCTCAAATATTATCGGGCCACATACAGCGATTGGGTTTTTTTCTCTAATAATCAACGCATTTGCTCTCGGAAATCAGTTCATGTGGTAAATTGGAAAATAAATGTGGAAATGTTCTCGTGGCTTGGCGGAGTACTAAATTGAAGTCGGTTAAAACTTTGTTTTTAAAGTAAATTATTCAATTTGTCGAACTCAACAACGAACGCCCCCTATCATGGTCGGCCTTATCGCGCGATAAGTGACAAGATAGGAGCGTCGTCTCGTTCTATCAACCAGTGTCAGCCAGTGACGGATGCTCTATCTTGTCACTTATGGCGTGATAAGGCCGACCATGATACGGGGTCCAGCCAAGTATAGAGCCAAACATCGCTCTTACTACGAATCGCGACGTCAAGATATATTTGTGGGTGAACAATAGTAGTAGTAGTAAGTAAAGTAACTGCGCAATTGACGTCTTCAAAAGCTCTTATTCCCTTTTAATAATGAATGGGGAGAGAAGGGATGCAAGGGGGATGAGATGGGATTTTAAGGCTACCTACTGTTACCTAAATAATGTATTCCAATTTAAAATGGAGCCATAGTAATATTCATAATAAAAAAAAAAACAATCCAACAATCTTCCAAAATCACCTTTGTATGAAAACCCATCTCACCCCAACACGAGGGACTACGGGGTGAGGTGGGGTTTCGTGTTTATCGTTAAAGTTATGGAATGGAACTACCCAAAATCATAAAAAAAAAAACAAAATACAAACGTCCGGGACACTTATTATATACAACATTCAGTTTGCATATGTAAAAATAAAATGTTATCGAGGTTTGAATGCCAGTTTTGTCCCTACTCACCCCCTTTTACGGTAAGTATGTGAAGTCCCCAAACACTGAGCCAGCGTGGAGACTACAGTAACTGCCCATTCCCTCTATCCATGATTACTACTACTGGATACTACTATACTGGAGATTATTATGTAGGTTACAGTTAACAAACAGTATAAATGTAGGTACATTTATACAAGCTTTACAATGCATCTAATGTACTTAACGTAACTATGTTTGTTCGGCTGGAATCTTGCAACTCAATTTTAAAGCCAATATATAAGCAAAATATCTTCAACCGATTGAGCTGAAATTTTGGATAAAGGGATAGTTTGGTTGACAATTCAATATTATGGTACCATCGAGCTGATCAGATGATGGAGACAGACGGTGGCCATGGGAATTCTGTAATTAGACGACGTAACCCTGTTGAATTTGGTCTTTTTAAAATCGTCTCAATGAGTAGCTGATGACGGTATACAGAAAAGTACAGTCGGCAATAAAAATGTTGTAGTTTTTTTGACAGAAACTGATTTTACGGTGTATATAAATACTATTGATCGTTTGATGCTGCAGATGCAACTGTGGCCAATCAAATCCATAGCCAAAAATTGTAGCACGCAGCCATGATATAATAAGGTAAACAAATCCGTGAGTTCCGTGGCAATTGAATCAGGGCTGATTATAGTCGTTCAGTTTGTATTACTTATATTTTAAAACACTAACACCAGAATAGCGCAAGACCGAGTGTATGTATACTGTGTGGGTCGCGACCGTCCCTCACTCGGGACCAATCTGAAAACCAGCGCAGAACCAGAACTCACTGGGCTCTGCATACGCTGAGATTGGGACCCTTTGCCCACCTTACTAGTTATAACATATAGTTAAGTTAATAGTTTTAGCTACTACCTACTGTTTATATTAAGTTAGATAAGTTTTTACTTTTATTATTGATAAGATGCAATAAAGATTTTTTTTTTTTTTTGTTTCATTTGAAATCGATTTCGGTAACTTTAGACAGGTACCTAGGTGCCCAAACCTTTCCACAGCTGCTGTTTTAAGTACCACACGCGTGTACTGCACGTCTATCATGAGACGGCCGCGACATACTCTCGATTTTTCTCGCGCTATACCTAGTTCTAAGTTTTCTAATAAGAGAGAGACGGATAGTGCGAGAAAAATCGAGAGAGCTCGTGCGCCGTCGCGTGATAGCCGTGCTGTTAGGTACAAAGTGTTCCACCATGACAGCTTCAAGTCACCTAACTATATGATTGGTGTGGTAGGTACTGTATTTATCACAGCAGGAGGTTATAATCATTTTCAAATCAGCTTTTATACCACGCGTAGTAAAAAAAAACTATACTGCAAATCTGAAATCTATTCTTTCAGAACTAAGCGGCAAATTGCAAAAAAAAATCTGAGTAGGTAGTAAAAACTCCCGTTAAATGAATATATGTATTTGATAATTAATAAGAAGACGACGAAATAACATACTTTGTTGGATAAATAAACACTTAAATACATAACAAAACACACATGACACAGAAACAAATATTCGTGCTCATCACACAAATAAATGCCCTTACCGGGATTCGAACCCGGGACCTCACTTCGTAGGCTACAGACCTCCTGTTATTCGCTACGCGCTAAAGCGGCTCACCCCGCCGGTCACCTATCACGAAACTAGACCTCTACCTGCGCTTAAAGTTACTACGCATCGCGGTGTCAAGATATATCTGTGGGTGAGCGTTGAGGTGAGCTTAAAACGAGTTACAGAATAGGGGGGCTGGCGACCTCGTCATGGGTCAAAGACCACCTTCCTCAGCGAATTGCGTTGATTACTTTTATAGATCTTCCAGCGCCGCGCTCGACTCAAGTGGACTCTGCGTACAAACATAGTTTGGTCCTCATTTTAAAACGGCATAACTACTGGAATAACATGAAACTTTTTATACACAATGGGATCCATATCTAGGTCGGAAACTAGTATATGTTGCTATAAATAGAAATATAATAGAAAAAAAAATAAGCGCTTCGAGATTTTGTATGAAAAACGTTACAAGTACTTACCTACCTACTCGCTCTTTTTTTCGATATTAATTTCTACCGAAACTAGTTTCCGACCTAGATACGGCAGATCTAATTGTGTGTACAAACTCTCATGTTATTCTAGCATGTCGTGTTAAAATGAGAACCAAAGTACGTTTGTATGGAGAGCCGAGAGTCCGGCGACCCTCAGCACCCAGGGCTAAACTAAAACGGCTGGTCCTCGGAGGTCACCTGTTCACTGTTGACAGAGGATAGATTTTATTCCGAGAAAAATTAAACAAATACGGAACTCAAATTTTTGGAAGTCATCTTTGAAGTAAAATATTTGTGAACAGACGCAATCTTAACTAAAAGTTTTTCAAGCCAAGGTGCTTCCTATTTTCGCAGCTAAATCTTTCACAATCATATCATACTTTTAAAAAGAAATCTAAATGTAACTCAATATGCTAGGCATATAGGCTATCAATATGCATCTGGGAATTTAATACAAGTTGAACATTATATTTCGTATTTTAAACGGTTTTTCCTGTTTCATGTGATGCATAATTGTTTTAAAGAATAATCATTGATTACGCAGCATGATGCAAGCGATGCCACGCGTTACCAAAAACCCATTTACTAAAATTACTCGGGCAACACCCATTTTCCTGTGACTGAAATAACGGAATAAATGTATACGCCACTTAAAATGACAATCAAATGTACACAGCACTACCGTGGCATGTTTTACGTGTTTCCCGCGTTTTATGATACATTACTTACATACATACTTGAACGTGAAAGGGTAGATAATGTGAAAGCAATAACATGACTGAAAACATTTTTACCTACACTACTATAAATACATACATATAATCCAGTCAATGAGGTATTTTGGGTGTAGAGGAAAATGTTATGTTTTTTATTGGAAGGATGCTAAGTCATGAAAAGAAATCCTCGGACCACGTGAAGCTATAACATTGTTTCCGTTTTTTGGTATTTTTGAAATACCTAGCACTTGTTGTTTATATGGGAAAGCGACTGGCAGTTTATAGATGATACAAATACTTACATATTGATATGTCATTTAAAAAAAAAAAGTTTGTGAGTTGCGAAAGAAAAATTTACTTTTCAATAATCTCTCGTGCTTTCGTCCGCATTTTTCCTTAGATATGTAGGATACATATTGAACAAAAGAACCACTTATGGTACAAAAGGTAGATTTAATGCGAATGGTAGTACAATTTATACAGAAAATATACAGGGTGTCCCTAACTTATGGGACATGCAGGGGAAGTACCTTAAATATCGTAGATAGTGAATTTTGCTCAAAGAAGACTTTATGTTATTTTTAAAAGTTAGTAATTCTGCATTCATAGATTTTCTAAAAATTACTTGCTTCGTCTGGGAATCGAACCGCCAACTTAAATGTCAAAAAAAATCACCCTACTTTTATGATGCCAATCGAAAGAATAGCTAAAAAAATTATAACTCTGCTTAAGTAACATAGTATTTTAAAAGAAAGGACAAAAAGAAAAAAAAAAAGGACAAATGGACCGATTAGATGGCCGGCCAGATCCCCGGACCACAGTTTTTGATGAGAGTTAGTACCTGAATTTATTAGTGTTTGTCTAGAAAAATATATAGATGTGGTTCTTATGCAATTATTTAACTATGTGACGGTGTGATGAGCAAAACAAGTCCTGACAAGAAGGTCCCGAAATTTGTGTTATTTAAATAACTGTGACAAATCTTCAAAGAAGACGGAAAGGGTTCGTCAATAATTTCTCACCAATCATAAATACACATTTGTTAAAATATGAGATAGAAGCGTAGACAATGTCTCTACAACATAAAGTATCAGTATTAGTGAATCGTCCGGATAAATGACAGTGGCGATCGTTACCATTTAACGGCAGTCGTTACCAGCGCCGGAACATGTAACGTCGCCGTAACCGGCATCATTCGAGGGACCGTCGTTACGGTCCCGGCTCCCTCGATCATCGCCGTAAGAATTTTACACAACCTTTAAAACTGGGACATTACGTACTTACGACATTATGTCTTCTTCATGCTTTTAAGGTAACTGGGACTATAAAGGGTCATTTACATGGTGCAACAACTCGTATGCGATATTTCATTACATTGCGGGGCTGCGGGCTAGCGAAATACGATGAATTCAATCAGACCCCGCAATGATAAAACTCGCATGCGCGTTGTTGCATGTTGTAAGTGGCCATTCATTCCTAAAGGCAAAGAAGTCCGATGTGTAGTAGAACGATAGGTGATTTGAGTGTGTGTTACGTCTAAAAGTGAGATGCAATGTGATATTTGTCAAGGTCTTCATTATTGAAAATGTTTGTGCGAAAGCTTAATAATTTGACAAATAATGTCGTGTTCAGAATATTTGTGGAAGTATGTAGGGATATTTCCAATATAATCTCAAGGTACAATTGACAGAGCTAGCATATTGCTTATTCAGAGACAAACTGGCAGTTCTAAAGAACAATAACTGATAGCAGTGGAATTTGAAATAAGCTTTGTTTTTTTTTGGAGTAGCCACAGTAGAAATACTGGTTTGAGAAAGGGAAGCAATAACGATAGCTCATCTGGACGGCAGATGTGTGAAGATACACGAAACAACAGATTTCAATGTTCTTAATAGAAACACATTAATTTTGATCGCTAATTTTTACGAGTTCACTCTGACGCGCACTCTGTACCATTCGGACAGGTCTCTGGAACATAAATTTGAGGTAGCAGTGATGTGTGTCATGTACTTAGACACCATTAGATTTCTTCTTTTGGGGATACGTGAAAGATATGCTATACAAAAAGCGATACGAGAACGTGGGCGAGTTGCAAACAGAATTGTGCCATATCACATCGAGTGTTCACCATAAAATGATAAGAAAATCATCAGGCAGCGGGCTCATTAAAAGATTGGAGATTTGCGTAAGACAAGAGGGATCACATTTTGAGCATTTAATTAATTAATTTACAAAAAAATACCTACTTAATTGACTACGGCAGTTTCATGTATATTTTTAATTTGATTAAAATATTAATTTCACGTTGTTCCTTTCTTTTAAAATACCATGTTACTCAAGCAGAGTTATTATTTTTTAGCTATTCTTTCGATTGGCATCATAAAAGTGGGGGGAGGGTGATTTTTTTTTGACATTTAAGTCGGTTCGATTCCCAGACGAAGCAAGTAATTTTTAGAAAATCTATGAATTAAGAATTACTAACTTTTAAAAATAACATAGTCTTCTTTGAGCAAAATTCACTATCTACGATATTTAAGGTACTTCCCCTTCATGTCCCATAAGTTTGGGACGCCCTGTATATGTCGTATTTTTGGGAACACCCAAATACTCCGAAATATTTTATTCCGAATTTGCTAATTCCGATTTTCAAAACTCCGAATTTCATAATTCCTAAGTCTTAAAATTTCGATTACTAATAAACACGAATTTTATTTCACCGAATTTCAAAATGTCGATTGTTGTTTGTTCCGATTTCTATAATTCCGAACAATCAAAATCGCGAAGTGTCATTGGCCCAAAAAACAGTATTCCGATTATCTAATTTCCGAAATTTCATTGCTAATTCAGAAATTTGATATTCGGCGAAGTAAAATTCGTGGTTTTAATAATCGGAATTTTATTTTTTAGGAATTCAGAAATTCGGATTTTGGAGTCGGGTTAAAAAATCCGAAAATTACGATTCCATTTCCCGTAGAGAATATAATATAGAAAGGCGCAAGATTAGTTCAAAGTAGTTTTAGAGAGACTCGAAGGCAGGTTGATGTAGGTACGACGACGAGCGAAGCGAGCGAGGAGGAGTGTAAGGAAAAACCGCGACCCTAAAGGGCGCGGGTCGAGCGAGCGAAGCGATCGTGCCGTGGCAGCAGCCGGCGACGCGCCAGAACCGAACACTTTTTTACTACCTAATCCTTAGCTGCGGTAGGGATCTTAGAGGTGGTCCCCTCTTTCGCAGACATAAATTTCATAGAATTTTGTTTGGCAGAAAATGTTTCATATAATATTTTGTCCTTGTATAATTATTTAGAATATTATTGTTTCAATGACTATTTACTTGGATGAAACATATTTCACAGAAACACAATTCAATGAATTTTATAATCTCATGGTTTTAGTTAACAAACTTATCAAACAGGAGAATTACCGCAGTAATAAAAATAAACAACTGCAACACTTGTCTTATTGGTAGGTTAGGTTAGGGTCAACTTGTGTCCCTTAGAGCGGAAATAGGGACCCCGTTAAGCGGCCTTGGCGGTTATAAAATAAATTAATAACTAAAAATATAATTATCTTTACTACAACAATCTATGATTAAAATTTCTACAAAGTCAGTATTCCGCGCATTGATAATTCGATACATTGACAGTATGAACAATAATTTTAATATAAACCAGATTCTATAAAACTGTTGTCCTGGTTATAAAATTTACATAAACTAAATAATATGAGGATGCAGAATTACATGAATATTAAATATTTAAGTGTTACTTGTAACAACAATCAATGATTTAAATTTCTACAATCTTCTACAATCTTGCGAAATGAATATTCTACCAAATGATAATATGTGAATAATTTTATGAAACGAAATTGTAATCGAAACTGTAGTCTATAAAAGAGTGTACAACCGATCTCAGACGTTGGGGGTTGTTTTAAGTATTTATTTAATAGTTATTTTATTAGTAACAGAAATTCGTAATTCTGATGTTTCGGACTTTTGTTTAGTCGGATTTATTATTGGTCGGTGTAATGATATTCGAATTTTTGAAAAATCCGTATTTTAACAGTCGGAATTCGTATTTTTCATTTTTCGGATTAATATTCAGTCGGACTTCTTATTATTCGGGGTATTTAAATTCGGAATTTTGATTATCGGAAATGTAACCGTTAGACCTTTTGAAATTTCGGATTTATAAAGATCGGATTTATGAAGAATCGGAATAGTTATATTAGGAGTTTTAAAACATTCGGAATTATTAAAATCGGTATTTTGAAATTCGGGATTCCGACTTTCGGAATTTAGTTTTTCGTATTTATGTAGTGTACCCCGTATTTTTACTACCTACACAGGAATGGAGGTCTTGCCGATATCAAATGTTTGTTTGATTTCCGAAATATATTTAAGAATAAAAGAGTAAATTAAATAGGACTTATTTCCGGCACGCTAAATCAAACCAAGGCCCAGATGTCGCGAATTAAAAACAAAACTAGGTCGTCTCTTATCTGATTAGGAAGACTAACATAGAAATGCCGTTAATTGTTGTGATTCGCTTCATATCTTTATAGTACTAAGTATTTGATTGTGTTTGTAAGATAACGATCAAAAGATATGCTTCAACTATATAAATTGGCGGAAAATCGTATCAATCATCACTTTCATTTCCGAACGCTTTCGATTTTGCACGGTGCCGTGAAAAAAGTAGTTTGCCTGATTAACTTTTTAAATTGTCTTTTGTGCGTTTTGTTAGTGCGAGGTAAACAAGGTATTTAATTATTTGTATTACCTACTTTTACAAAACACCGTACCTAAGGCATTATTTTATTGTTTGTAATATCTACACCGTACGAAAATAATCTTTTAAATACGATGTGCGTTATACACATTGCCCATGATGTATTATAAAAAAGAGGAAGATAGGTTATGAGCGCTCCAAAAGTAGCACATTAAAACTGAGTCAATTGCACCAATAACTTGCCTCAGTTTCGCGTCATACGTGTCTCAGCTGTCAGATTTGGTGGTATTTTTAAACACGGAATTTCGTTTAGACAACTTATTATTTATGGAATACAATACAATACAATACAATAATTTATTGGTAAAAAATTCAATTACATCATTGGCGACGGACCAGTAATTGTGGCACTTTTTGGAGCAGCCCTATCCAGCGGTAGGAAGTATTTTCAATAGGGTACAATACCCCTCCGCTCCCGAGAATTTAGTAATTATGGAGATCAAAATATTTTTTTCGCCGGGAGACGAGGGATTCCCTGTATTAATCCATGTATGTTAAATGCCGCTCCACACCGCCCTCCTCCTGGCTTCTGCTGCCCTGGTGGGTCACCGGCGCGTCACGCAACCACCGTACCACCGGCGGCTTGGCTTCTAGATATAAATGAACCCTAGAGTACAAACTTTCGTGTGACAGATGCTGTTACACGCCACCCTCCTCCTGGCTTCTGCTGCCCTTGTGCTGGGTCATGGCCGGGTGACGCAGCCGCCGTCGCGCGCCTCTGCGTGGCGGCTCGGCTTCCCCACGCCCGCCAACTACGACGACGACGGCCTCAACTGCGGGGGGTTCGCTATGCAGTGGTCTGGCAATGGTGGCAAGTGAGTAACTCTGTCTGGCTTCTGTAGCCTGAGTACAATAAGCAACTTACTACTCAAGCCTGGAAGACTCGAGGCGTTGAAGTTAAGACTAGCGTTATGTGACCCCGTATCATGGTCAGCCTTAGCACGCAATAAGTGACAAGATAGGAGCGTCGTCTCGTTCTATCGAACGGTGTCAGCCAGTGATCTTGTCACTTATCGTGTGATAAGGCCGACCATGATACGGGGTCAGGAAACTAGCGTATTAAATCCTGAGGAGCGGCCGAGCCTCACGTCACGACGCTACTTAGTTCCCATTACTATAATAGTTCGCAGTTGAAAGGTAGACAATATTACGTCGTACATATTTAATTCTATTGCCTACTTAAATTTCTGCTCACTCGGTGACCATGGTATTCAACAAGACAGATAACTCTCGAACTCAGAAGATAACATAGCTCTTTGATGGCCTTAAAAGTCTTAAACTTATTGATTTAACGCACTTTCTATTATCCCAGATGTGGAATCTGCGGCGACGCCTACAACATCCCAACCCCTCGACCCAACGAGCTCGGCGGCACGTACGGCCTTGGGGTCATCGTCGCCAAATATCTCCCTGGAGCCACCATCGCCACGACCACCCACCTCACCGCCTCACACATGGGCTACTGGGAGTTCAAACTCTGCCCTGACCCCACCGACAACAGCCAAGCGTGCTTCGACAAACACCTTCTAGTATCTGATGATGGAGAGACTAAGTACACTCCTTCACGAGGCAGTGGTATCTACGAAGTAAATTACAAGCTCCCAGCCGGTCTGATCTGTGAGCATTGCGTGCTGCAGTGGCGATACGTAGCTGGCAACAACTGGGGGGTATGCAGCAACGGAACGTCTGGTCTTGGTTGTGGGAAACAAGAGGAATTCAGGGCTTGCTCTGACATAGCTATTGGCGCATCTAAAACGCTGAGTAGTGAAGGAAACATCCCATCGGCGCTCTTATTTTATCTGCAGAAGGGATACTTTGAGTTGGACCAAGGTAATGATAATGATCTCAAAGAATGATTATGAGGTTACATGCGTTTTTATAAGCTTTAACTAATGTCGAATTTACTCTATCGAGTTTAGTACTTTAGGTTTTTGTATGATCATTTTGGCGAGTAGGTTAGGTTAGATATTAAATGTAGGTAAATGTATTGTTAGTGGAACTAAAATACAATCCTTCGAGAATAAGCTATTTATTTTTTTAGAATAAAAATATTCCTAAAAATGTTGTTTGAATAATATCATTCCTGTCCCATTTTTTCATGCTCATTGTAGTCATTATGCTCTTATTATTTCACATGACACAGTTTTGTTATATTATAGTTTTCACAATATAGTTGCGTTGTCACCGAACTTACTAAAGTAGGTATGCCAGATTTTGCTCAATTGGATACTGGTAAATTTTGAAGGACTGCTTACGTACTTATTTACATATTTAGTTACATAGGTATTTAACTAAATTTGAAAAAAAAAGTGCATCGAACTGAGCCAAATCAACTTTGTGAGAGAGTTCGATCCAAAAATCCAACTAATCGGCTGGGTATTCAATAAACTCTGTTGAGTTACCAACTTCTTAAATCTTAGAACCAGTATGTCACCTGTGGGTAGACAACCAAAACAGAAAGGTTTTTGAATTATCGTAATCGTAACTAGGGTTACAAGTTACAACTCTTCTGCAACTCTTAATTTGGGTATTGTAACTTCATCATCATCATCAAGAGGCAGGGCACATAGCACGTACAACCAATGGCCGTTGGGGCGGAAAGGTTCTCGGGTGGCGACCACGTACCGGAAGGCGCGGCGTGGGTAGGCCCCCCACAAAAGAAGAAAACGTCGAAAGGCACTGCCACACTGACCGGCCCTGCGCCACCCGCTTCCAGTGCTCTTGCAACCTTTACCAGGTCATCGGTCCTCATTGTAGGCAAATACGGTTATATTAACTCCACTCGGTGACCTCTCTATCTTGTGTCATATTCTCAGCTAATGCTCGATTTTAATGAATAACACATGAGGGTAGTTGACCCAAAAAATTAACTTAGTACCTATGTATTTTATTGAACAGCTTCGGTCAGGTAGAGCGTATGGTTATTTACCACCGTCGTAGTATTAAAAAAACATTAGTGAATACCAAAACATTAGTGCATACCTACCTTAATATTTATTTGAGCATGTAAAAATGGAGAAGGGGTGACAAACGATGATAACACTAATTTAAGCTACATTACTATCTAGATTTTACCTAACTACAAAACTTAAGTATACCTATTTTACAGGATGCCCAAAAATAAGTAGACAAAATTCATTATTCATAAGAGACGTTACGGCGTCGCATTGCTATCAAGACTCAAGAGTCAAGACACACAATAGTTATTTATGTCATAAGGGAGCAAAATAGTATATTTACGGCGAGGGCGGTGTATTGAATCCTGAACGTAGCGAGGGATTCTAACGTAGGATCCTGAGCGTAGTGAGGGATACAAGTGTTAACGCCCGAGACGAAGATAATTTTGCTACCGAGTGACACATTCTATTTTTCACACCGACTATGAAGAAATTTAAAAAAGATTCTGTTAAAATTACTTTACAAGTTTTAACAATTTTTCTTAACTAATTTTTAAATATTACGAAAAATGCATAAATTTTCATATACCTACCTAACGTTGTTAAAGTTAAAACTTGAAATATGTTCGTTTTTAATCGATTAGGTACGATGAAATTACAATTGATTATTTTAGGTTCAATTGGCATATTGCGTAAATGCACAATGCCAATGAATAAATTAAAAAGTAGCTTCAACAGAAAAGTAGCATTTTGATCCCTCTTGTCGTGGCCCAAAACTTACTTTTCCGAATGAAAGGTGTGAAAATATAATTCCATGCCTGTACACCTAAGTACATATACAGAAGAATGGCCTAAATTGTTCCCCCGGGAGTTATGGCGAGTTTGTGGTCTCTAGGGTAGGGAGTAATGAGCTTGTGTGGGACCTGATTGGTTTAACGCAAATCTAGTTGGCCATTAGAATTGTGCTCTGTGATTGGTTAAAAAAAATCTAGTTGGCCACGCGCCGCAAGAATACTACCATACTGCTCTGTGATTGGTTGAAATATTGAAGCAATGATCTGGAAGTGAAGTTGTCAATTTCGTTAAATTTTGATTGGTGCGGTTGTATGAAACATAGATTTTTCTGTCTTTTGTAGTTATTTATTTCCTCGCAAATGTGATGAAAAACATCGGGTATAACACGGGCGTAAGAATATTGCAAACTCGAGTCATCAAAAGCCCTCCGGCTTCGGCGTCGGGCTTCTGATAGACTCTTGTTCGCAATATTCCACTTACGCCCCTCGTTAAACAATGTAACAATCCTACTAATCCTACTAATATTATAAATGCGAAAGTTTAGATGTTTGGATGTTTGTTACTCAATCACGCTTAAACAGCTTAACCGATTTGGATGAAATTTTGCACGAAGATAGTTTATAGCCTGGATTAAAATATAGGATAGTTTTTATCCCGGATCCACGCAGACGAAGTCGCGGGCGGAAGCTAGTGTATTATAACATTTATAACTTATGAGCTACTGTTTTTGGTTAGGCCAACGTTAGGCTCGTCACATACTTACCTAAGGGCTGAATTCGCGGAATGCGCAGCTACTCCAAACAAAATTATCGTGCTACTAATCTAGGCGGACGAATCCCGTGGCGGAGTTTATTCTTCCACCGGGAGAGTCACAGATCTTCTATGGAGTAGCAGGGTTCGGAAACAGCCCAGAGGAATTTAGTATGTATGTGGCGTGTCACAGTAGACGCAAGGTGGACATAATGAATATAAATTGATGTCTTGGTGCAGGTTACCTCATAAGTCAAGACCCGAAACGTCCGACGGCCCCGCAGCGTCCGACCAGACCCAGGCCTTCGAACCGGCAGCCCAAGACCAACCAACAACATCAGCCACAAAGACAACAGCCATTGAATCAACAACCCCCAACCTCGAACCGACAACCTCAAACCTCGAACCAGCAGTCCCAGCTACTTAATCGACAACCTCCGACTTTCAATCAACCCTCGAAGCAAAAGCCACAAATCTCGAACCAACAATTCCAACCTTCCATTCAGCAAACTTTGAATAGACACCATCAATCCTCGAATAATCTGCCTCCACCCTCGAATCGACAACCTCAAACATTAAAGCAACATCCTCAACAAGCGCATATACACACTCAACCCTCGAACCATCAACAACCACTGTCAAACCGACAAACTCCCTCGAAGCTACAGTCTCAACAATCGTATCAACCGCAACCCCGTCCCTCAAACCAACAGCCCCATCACTCGCATCCTCAACCTCAAACCTCGATTCGACAACTTCAACCCTCGAACCAACATTCCCATCCCTCGAACCAACAGCCGAATCCCTCGAAACGACAACCTCAACCGAAACAACAGAAAAACTCGAAGCGAAAGCCCAAATCCTCGAAGCGTCATCCGAACTCTCTTAAGCAGCAGCCCAGTCCTTTACGATACGAGTACAAAACAAGCGACAAGCGGAAAACTAAACAAGCTAAAAGCAAAAAGAAGAAAAAGGTCAGTTTTTTATTGCAAGTTATAATTAAGTAGGTACCTAATTGATTTGTACTATAAACCCTAGACTTTGATCCGTTGAGATTTATAATGTAGTTTATACGCCCAATTATCATTTTTTAGGGTTCCATAGTCAACAAAGGAACCCTTATAGTTTCGCCATGGCCGTCCTTCTGTCCGTCTGTCCGTCTTCGGCTTTGCTCAGTAACCCTTACAACTAATTCAGCATGGGTATAAAAAAACAATCACGCCAACACAACAGAAAAATAAGATTCCAAAAAAATATTTTTTTTAGTGCAAATGCACGAACTTTGTTGATATAATTATGTAAAATTAAGCTACGAACTCGTAGAGCTCCGTGCTACGAATCAACTATAGCGTATGTACCTCGCCTACACGTAAAGTGGGGATATAAACTTTTTCTCACGATATGTCTAATGTGAGGTATCGTTGGATAGCTTGTTCAAAAATATTATGGGTTTTTTAGACCATTTTTCAACGCAGTGATTCGTTTGCGAGATATTGGGCTTTAAAGCCCTAATTTTTATTCGAGTAATGTGTCCCATTTCCCCCCTTCCGGCTAAACGGCTACTACTAGGAATTGTGAAAAAAATCGTGGCAGTATTACATATAATCAATTTAATAGGAAAACTCTCACGGGTAAGTAGGCACATCTAGTTACCGAGTTATTACTCGACCAACTTAATGTGTACCCACTTGGAAAGGCCAACTTTCGTACAATTTCGGCCGACGCAACCGCACCATTAAGTTGGCGCGCCCGTGTCAATGTAACAAAGACAGACAGGCAACTACGGAACCCTACACTGCGCGTGGCCCGACACACACTTGGCCGGTTTATTTTGTACATATTAAGTTCTCATTAAGTTCCTTTATTCACAGGTCCATGGCAATCATCATGGAAAACAGAAGACGGCAAGCCAAAGATACAAATACCTGTAAATATTCAAATATAGCTATAAATATGACATTCGTTTTTTTTTATTTAATTTTTACTCAGAAACAAAAGGTTTTTCGAATCTGATAGGAAAAAAAAGTGTCCGCAATTGTTTTGTCATTTCGGACAAAACGCCTTAAACGCCACGTTTTTCAACACACCCTTAGGATAGTCAGGCCCTGAACCTTCTATTGCAACCTATAGTACTCGTAGTTGTCAATAGGAGGTGCATTCGACTATATTGTATTATTTTGTACTCTATGTAGTTTACTTACATACATTTGATCTTCTCTAAAAACTGGTTCGAATGACATCATGGAAAAAGGAAACTAGCCTTTTACGTAGTTAGAATTGCCTGGAATTACCTGCAGTCCTGTAGGTCCCCACTGCCACGAATACCCGTCCAAAATGGCGCCAACGTACGTTCCCAAATAAAATGCACAGATGTCTCCGTTGGTTCCCGCGGACGCGAATTCGTGGCAAAGATATTTGCACCTGTCGGTTCCCGCTGCCACGAATACCCGTCTTGGTTCCCACAGTTGAGAAAAGACTTTAATGTAAAGAACATACAGTTCCTATTCTATTGGGCGTTTTCTAATTTAAACGCAATGAAATTAGCAACAGATTGGTACCAACCGAAGCTAGAAACTTCATACTAACGTCAACTCAACTTATGTTGAGTTGAAAAACCGTTTTTGACCGTGGTGCACGAGTACAATACATAGTGTAAACATTTATAGTAAAAGTGAATAAAAAGTGGTTTTTTGAAAGAAAAGGGTAAATAACTAAATGTTTTTTATATACTTCATACTACACAGATGCCAAATATACAAACTTTGAACACTTTTTTCCTATGATTCGTCAAAAACAATACCAAAACGCAAGTCACAGATATATAGGTAAGTCACGTCACGGGCAAAATGGATGGATCACTGACATTGTGACGTCTTAACAGCTTCACTGCTTACGTCGCTGTTTATGAACCGTAAATTTACCTTGTCATTCAAATATTTAGTAACAAAAATACCGATATATTCATTCATAGTCAGCGCTTCCGCAGGCTGAATTTACAAAACGTATTTTAATTATGACATAAGTAACTGTATGTTTTTCCTTTAGAAATTATATAAAAAGGAATGTACGTTTTGACTTGACACAGTTAAGGTGATGCCTTGATTTGAGTCGAACACGCCCCCTAGACAGAGACACGCTGATGCCTTCCGCGCACGAGGAAAAGAGATGTGACACTCTTCGGGAATGGCTTTTTTGGACAAATTTCGATAAAAACCTAACTTAGCGAAGTTTTATTTAAATTTCATAAAGTGAGATTTTAGATGAGATAAAATACTACAGTATTAAGTTGATTCTGTCGTAAAATAATGTATCGTTTGAGTAGGCTGAGTAAAAACAGGAAAATACAGACCCAACTTTGGAATTTTCTTCGATCGAGGAAATTTTAACACGTTCACTACGGCATGGGGTCGAATGTATCCGATGTAGAACTTTCCTCCGGTGCGGGGAAGCAATTTCTGTTCCGAACGCTGGTGCGGGATAGATATCTCTGGATTTTGTACGAGTTAATGACAGGTACTCGAAATTAGGCGATTGACGCAATAAAAACTCATCGGGTACTTTCGACCCCATGACGACCAGAGCGAAAGTTTTTTCATCTAGTACGGCCACCGGGTCTTCAAGATCCGATGCCCGGTAGACCCGGTAGCCGTACGGTAGATGGAAGTTCAGTTGAGCTAGTGCAGTCCAAGTGTCTAGGTGGTAATTAGTTGCACAGAGATTATCGGTCATGAAGCGATCACGGAAAATGTTAATTATGAGCGATAAGAATAAGAACGAGCATGAAACGGTGAAAAAGAAAGAAGAAGAAGTACTGCCAAAAAAAACATATTTGGTAAGCGAAATATCAATTCAAATAATATTTACACGAGCCCGTCAACTGGTCACATAAGTTCAAATAAATAAATAAATAAATAATAAATAAATATTAGGGGACAATCTTACACAAATCGACCTAGTCCCATAGTAAGCTCAGTAAGGCTTGTGTTATGGGTACTAGACGACGATATATATAATGGATATAAATACTTAAATACATAGAAAACTTCCATGACTCAGAAACAAATATTCAAGCTCATCACACAAATATTTGCCCTTACCGGGATTCGAACCCAGGACCTTCAGCTTCGTAGGCAGCGTCACTACCCACTAGGCTAACCGGTCGCCAAAATATCGTCTTTATGTAATATTAAATTACCTAATTATACAGTGTTTTTTTTAAATGGGACAGTATGGGGAAATCCGAATCTAAAGGAGATAGAGGAAAAGTGTCCAAGGAGACATTAGGTGTTTTTTTATGTAAACAAATTTGGCTCATTAAAATTTTTGGTCAAGAGTGAGTTGTTCCTAAAAAATTATAAAGTTGGTCAATTTTTTTTTTGACGCGGGTCGGCTCTGTTTCATGTAAGGATTATTTCATTGTATGGAAAGAAAAAAATCTGAACAGCAGAAGTTGGTCAAATTTAATGAAAACTAATCTTCATACAATTGCAGTATTCACCTTTTAATATTGTTACAAGTGCCTAGGCGTGTAAAAAAATATTTAAAATTATTCCATTTTTAAATTTCGATAATCGATAAGAGCTCCAGATGATTCAAGAGAAGAACATTTTTTTAAGGAACTTTGGTAAGATAATCTACCAACAAGATGGTGCACCAGCCCACAACAGTAGGGCAAGTAAACTGTGTTTGGACGAGCAGTTTCCAAACCGTTGGATGGGTACGAGTACATATGGGCCGATAAAGTGGCCCCCACGATCGCCCGACTTAACGCCATTAGATTTTTTCTTATGGGGTTACCTTTAGGGTCGAATTTATGAATCCCGATACAACTCCGTACAATAATTAAAAGATGCTGTTTACAACACTTTAAACACAATTCACCATAAGTCTCTGTTAAATGCAACTAGAATTGTCTTGAAGCGTGCTCGTACCTGCATAAAACAAGACGGCGGCCACATCGAACATTTACTCAAGTAATAAACCAACTGTATGAAGATTAGTTTTCATTAAATTTGACCAACTTCTGCTGTTCAGATTTTTTTCTTTCCATACAATGAAATAATCCTTACATGAAACAGAGCCGACCCGCGTCAAAAAAAAAATTGACCAACTTTATAATTTTTTAAGAACAACTCACGCTTGACCAAAAATTTTAACGAGCCAAATTTGTTTACATCAAAAAACACCTAATGTCTCCTTGGACACTTTTCCTCTATCTCCTTTAGATTCGGATTTCCCCATACTGTCCCATTTAAAAAAAACACTCTGTATATTACATTATGGCATTATCATAACGGCCGCATTTAATTGTGTATCTTATAAGTTTAGTATGTTTTCGTATTTCGTATCGTATTAATAATTTTCGATATCGATATTTTATTTCTACCCCCAACACTAAAAAAATATCGGCAATGTAAACACTCAGTGCGGATATCGGGTTGAAAAGATCTGACAGATTGTTCTTTGTTGTGCTAGCAAATCATAAAGTGAATCTACCTGCGATTTTAATATTGACTAGCTTGACTATGTAAGAATATGTTGTTTTAAACACATATCCATGAATCATCATAACTACGTAGATAAGTAATCCCAATTAATCAAGAGCATACCCGACGCGACGGATGAAAACAAAAACGGAACGACATCGGGTCGTTCCGATGTACAGCCCCCCGGCGCCTTGGTTGCTCACAACCAGGACACCAATTACGTGAGTTTTGTACATATCTTGTAACCAGTATATTTTTACTTTGTAAAATATTTGCTACATTTGCTTTGCTTGGTATAAATGATGATGATGATGATGTCGTCCTGACCGATTTCGGTCACAGCGACTGCGTATTCTGGCTTTGGTATTAACAATGTTGTTCTTCTACTCTCGAGTGCGCTCTCAGGTGGCTCACGTACCCTATCTTTCTCGTAAAAGTGCGAGCGCACTTGGTGCAAGTTAACACTCCACTGACGTAGTTATAAATGATGGCTGCTGGTGGACGTGCCTTGAGCTCATCTCGCTTTTTATCGAGCTCATTGCGACGCTCAGTTTCGAAGTTATTAACCTGCTTATGGATAAGCCGTCGCCATTGGGGCCGCAGTGCAGCGTAGTGTGTGTGGTATAAATATGTTCGATAAATTCGGTGAATGAAATAAATGTTTATTCTCTTTTTTTCTTACATACTTAAAGCTAGATAGAAATCTGCCAAACCACAGTGCGGTTTGTTGGCAGACAATGCTAATTAATTTTACGGGGATTAGCTAAAAGCTGTTTGAAAGCATTATGCGTATTTATTCTACTAATTATAATATTAGTACTAATTATAATTATGCGAAAGTTTGGATGTTTGTTACTCAATCACGTTTAAGCGTCTCAACCGATTTGGACGACTTTTTTCACGAAGAGAGTTTATAGGCTGGATAATGGAATGGAATTGGTTAGGTATATGGAATAGTCTTTTATCAGTCAGTTATTTATTTTGCAACGAGACAGCCGATTGGAACAGGGGTTGCCTGAAAGTGTGTACGCTGTTTATATAATGAAATGTGGGTCTATTTTTTTTTCACCTCCCTTCCATATTCCGCCCCAGTCCAAGTTGGCTCAGTTCGGGTTGCACAGGGCGGTTCTACATCCGGTGGGCTCTCTGACACTGAAACTTCGCGTCATTGCTTTAACTAATCGACAGTGCATTGAAAATACCTAAGTAATTTTTAATCAGCCTTTATACATTTCGCAGCTGGACATGAGGCTATTTTCATGAAACAAAGGGAAGCTAAAGCTGCAGCAAGGTAAAAAAAATACTTACGATGGTATATAATTCATTGGTTAGCAAATAAATATATAATAACACATACATAAGTTAGCTTAATAAGCCACTAGCTCACTCGCACCCGTATTTCTCTCACTTTGTCTCGAAGCTGCGACTATGGCGGAACGTCGCGACTGTGCGATTGTCGAGCAACATAAATGTAATAAATATATATACCAAACGAAAATAATGAAAAGTTAACATTGTCACATTAAATCAGTTCAGTTCAGTGTTTTATCAATTTCATGTTCAAAGTCTGTTTTAGTGCTACCAATAGTGTTTCACCATTAGTTTCTCTATAAAAGAAATAGATACTTAGTCATAATTTTTTGTCAAATTATATAGTTTTAAATTGCTTCTTTTACAGTCAAATGTATCGATACAATATGAATTTCGGAAGTCGATAAATGAGAAGTCCCTATGACAGCTCGAAATTGCCACGAGAATTCCGGCCTCTGGTCATAAGTTTGCATACTATGTCTATGCAGTGCATGTACAGTTGACTACAAAGAGATCGATACGAGTTACAAAAATATTGTATCCGCGACCTTAGCCTTAACATTAGGGTAACTTTGGCCGTATCGATCTCTTAAAATTAAAGATCGTATTGGTTGAATTCAATTTACTCTCGGACTATAAAAACATACATATTTTTTTGAATTAAACTTGTTATATATATTTAGCGATAAGACCGCCTGTTGTTTACTTACCTCTACTTTCAATCTTCTTTAATATGTTGTGTTATATAATGTATCGATATAATATGAATATCGGAAGTCGATAAATGAGAAGTCCCTATGACAGCTCGAAAGTGCCACGAGAATTCCGGCCTCTGGTAATAAAGACGTGTTGCGATGTTTTTGGCTACTCTGGCTGCTACCAACTATATAATGGTGCTGACTGTTCGTGGTAGTCTCCCCTCTTAAAGTATACGGGTGAGGTCATTTTCAAATAATACGTACCAATGTTCCAAATAATTGCATTTATTTACACAAATATTTGCGCACTTTTTAACCCATTCGCCGCCACTGACTTGAACTCAAGTTTGTCCCCGTTACCTGCCACCATACGAAGTCCAAAAACAATAGACTTAAGACTTGCGTGGCGTGGTGGCGCCACGTATTTGTTTCTGAAGCGGCGAATGGGTTAACGATACATTAGTTCTCGCTACAACTTTTGAGAAAGTTGTCACCCATATTTTAGAAAGAGAAAAAAAAAAGTGTAAAAACTATACATAAATAAAAGTGCAATAAAACTCCGGTGTGCTCTAACAGACGAGTACCGTAGCGCAGAAAACCCCTGCTTTTTGTATGATGAATCCCAATTTTTATTATTTGGTTAGTGGCTATGTGCAAATCCAGACACTGTGCGAAAATCTTAAAAGTCTATAACAAGTCAAAAGATACAGCCTTGTGATAGACAGACCGACAGACAGTCGGACAGCGGGATAGGGACCTATTGGGTACGGTACCCCAACCAATCCTTTGTCTTACCTAACATGATTTGGGTGAAATTTATGTCGAGAATAAAAATAAAAATATGAATCTATCCATGATTTTAAACAAGTTTTACTATGGCACCAACTTTGTCCGTGCCAAAAAAATAGCAATTTAATTCGTTTTGATAAGTCGATTGAAGCTGCCATGCTACTTTGGTGTCGGAGATTATAAGCTCTTTTGATTACTTAAAATCCCCTCTATACACGAATTAAAAATCCATTGAGCATCATGCAAGTTAAAATAAGTAGGTACTCTCTAAAGTTAGTCACAATTGTATCAACTTGAACTTAGTTGGTCGTATTTAAAGTTGAACTGGGTGATCAATAAATAATTAATAACAAATCAAACACCAGACTAAACGCACAAGTTTGTGCAACTCATTAAGTTTAATTATGCTCTCAAACCATTTAAATAACTTAACAATTTCAAAGCACAGCCCTCAGCCCTACACCACATTGCGACTTTAGGAAATTGTCTCCGTTAGGGACACCCTGTATAAGTTCAGATATTTCGCAAAGTCACAGTATGACCGGTTTCAATACAAATAGTATAAGTAAATTGCACACGATATACAACAAAGCTTTTATACAGAAGATTCAAATATCAAATTTTAATCCATTTAATAATCCAACGTTTTTCTACCTAGAGTAACAATATCCGTAAGCTGAATAATTGAACAAGCGAACGAAGCGAACTTAATTGATGTCCTCCCAGACTTATATCAACCCTGTAGTAGTGATGTATCTATGGCGTGGCTGCCATTTTGAATGCACGCATACATTTCTATTTTATAACACAGATTAGCATAACACTTTACCGATGTTATTGTATAAACGTACAGTTGAGACATTTTTTTCCTGACGGGCCAAGCTGCCTGGTGGGAAAGATGATCTATGGTTGCACTAAACCGTTTGTAATCGTACGCGGTGTTCGTTAAAATCTGAATGTATGGAAAGTTTGACAAGTTTCTATGGAATGACAGCTGTTGCATATTTAACGTTGATCGGTCTGTAATCGCAAGTTGGTGCTACTGAGCCTAAGTAATGATTCCCAGAGTATAATATGTGTATTATGTTCCTCCTATTCCTGACAGCATTTTCATCTGAAAATCGTCCGTTACATAGCTGCAAATCGTCATGCTATTTGCGACTTCCGTTCCCCAATCAATGGACTTTCTCTCGCGAAAATGCGCTTGTAATATAATATCATATTTGGTGAGAAAATTCGTTTTCGTATGGAGATGTGATATTTCCACGTTGAAGTGATTATAATAGACAGGGAGAAAAGTGATCCTTTGGACTCTAGGCTGACTCCCTAGCGCCCGGGCGCTCTACGAACTATGCTAACATTCATATATTATTGCTTGAATTTACAATTAAGTTCTATTACTCTTCTTTACCTACTCTTGTAGACACATCTCAGAATGACGGGGTTATCCGTTTTTGCGTATAAACTCTAAATGTTAACCGTATATACGCAAAAATGGGGAAAATCCTTGCGGCCTCGCATAACCCTTCGGATGCTTTAACGCTGACATTGCTGAAGGATAATACAATTTGCGCTTCTGTCATAGAGTCAATTTTCAATAGCACTGATCAGTGCTAAGACATACGAAGGGATAAGGCTTCAATGCCTTCAATTGACAATTTTACTTTACGGAGACATGGCCTTAAAAAGGTAACACTTTTTATCAAACTAAATTAAACGTTGGACTGGTAACAAACTTAAATACAATCCCACTTATACAAATATCTCGAAAACATACTGCCTGCAGTATAACGGGAATTTCAAAAGGTATTTTTACAGAAAACAATTCAAATTGCCATTAAAATGACGAATGATGCGATATAAATGTGTAAGACATCTGTAAAAATACCCACAACGCTAATATTAAAGCCTATATACAATAGAATTCAGAGAAACATTTCATTTTAGGTAAAACTTCTTTAAATTTAACTATAATTTAATTCAACAATTGATAATCTGTGTTTCAGGTCACTGTAGTTATTTTTAACTGTTTATAAACATATGGTTCCATATATGTATTATAATATATTTTATTTTGAAACATAAGGCATTTATTAACCAGTATATTTTGACAAATTCAATCAAAACTTCGTTAAAATAATAAGTCAAATATAAATACCTACAGTGAAATATTTCATTACAGTAAATTGAATTAAATTAGAATGTAAAAAAAATATGTGTCATACATGTTTCTGTCGTATTTTATAGTTAAGGCAAATAAGATGACATATTAACAGAAATCATGTATTTTTATATAGTTTTTAAGTAACTGACTTGATATAGAAGGATACAAAAGAAATACATTCAAAATGCATTCTAAAATATTGTCTGATTATAAATACATCTCTGACACTATAACTAACAATAGTCAACGCATATCAGCTGTTTCAAGCGAAAAAGCACCTAAATAATGCACAATAAGGTTGAACATTCACAAACCTTTGATTCAATATGAATTCGAAGCTAAACTATTCTAAACAACATTATTGCTGAAGCGTATATAGAAAAGTGTAAAAAGCTGAACGTTTGAATGTTTTATTTTTCTTTCATTCGAATTCGTGTTTTAAAGTTTTCATTCCAAACGGATACTGGGATACAATGAACGAACTAAACTAACGCAGTAGGTATACATAATTCAACTGAACTAGAATAGCACATTAACAGCCCAGTTGCACAAACATTCATTATCATTATTTAAAGTCCCTTTAAAGTCCCATTAAAACATTTCTTGCTCATTCTAGATGTTTTATTTAAAAGTCTTGAGAAACTATTTCATATACTGTGTTTCTCTGTCCTTGGGGCTTTAAATGCAAATATCGATTATGCTCCTGACAAGGAACTGCTTTTTTTCTACAACTTTTCAAATATATGTTCATTTTACATTTTCATTCTTTCATACATATTAAATTAAAGTTTCAATCCATTAGTTTAATTATCATACTTGTCACTGTCATGGGTGTCAAATAATGAGGCTGTGTTTGCAATTCATTGATGGTGCAGTTAAAGTTCAAACACTAATAAACTATAGGAATAATAGTTATTTTACAAAGTTGCAGAACAAAAGTGGTTCAGTTTGACGAGCAGAATTTAATCTTGAATTTAAAACCCCCAGGTCATACGCACGCTGCATTTTATGAACGAAAATGCCCCTGGACATATATTGTTTAATTTACTACTTACATAATATCTATGGTTGGCTTACACTTGGTAACTTTTTAAAATCCCAAACCTTCACTGCGCAATGGCATGGCGTCCATCCAACCAAAATATTACCAAAGTAAATGCCTATTTTAAATTAATCTTAAAGTTATTGCACAAAAAATATCCGTCATTGCCGTTAGGTCCACGCTGTAAAAGAAGGTTAAACATCCAACAGTTTTTGTCAAGTTACCAAGGCTTTATCTTGTTTTTATCACGCGATAAACGGGACCATACCCGCTAGTCAATTGCATGACATTAAGTATTCTATTGCACTTTAAACTATTATATGGATATTGCAATAAATAACATTATTATGGCTATAACGTCACAGATTTGGATACCATGCCAACGCCAAGTATTCGCTAACATTTTATTTATAAAGACTTTTCACTTTCACACAGCAGCAAATATATCTACACATAACAAGTCAAAAAGATCTACAGGAACCCTTCTACGTTATGTGCTCCGTGTGAACTATTTAGACAGAGTAATGGCTGAACAAGTGTACATACAGCCTCTTAGTTCAGTCCCGACACTACTTGTAGGGATGAAAAGCGTATATAATAGAAATGAGTTTAACAATGATGATATGATCACAAATTCTACGAGGTTAGGAGTATTTATAACAGCAAAAACCTCTGCAAGAACACGTCAAAACTACTTTCTGTGCTTTGTGTGCGCTAGACTCTCCATACAAACGTAGTTAAGTTCTCATTTTAAAACGACAGAATGACATGAAACTTTGTATACAAAATGGGATCAATATAGGTCGGAAACTAGTTAGACATTAAAATAGAAAAAAAGTAAAGCAAGTAGAATGTTCTTCCTATAAAGTCTCTAATCACTTAATTTTTAGGACGTACCCAAAGGGTATAACGGGGCCCTATTACTAAGACTCCGCTGTCCGTCCGTCTGTGTGTCTGTCTGTCACCAGGCTGTACCTCATGAACCGTGATAGACAGTTGAAATGTTCACAGATAATGTATTTCTGTTGCCGCTATAACAACAAATACTAAAAACAGAATAAAATAACTATTTAAGAGTCCGCAGTAAGCTCGGCCGAATTTCAACTTCCCATACAAAAGTAGTTTCGTTCTCATTTTAAAACTACGTGTTGGATTGTGACGAAACTTTGCACATACAATGACATGAGATATATCTATGTCTGTAATTAGTTTATATGGTTCCAGTTTATAAAACAAACGAAATACAGCAAAAACAAGTTTTGTATGAAAAGTTTAAATTCGCTGTATTTTTTTACTATTATATCTGAAGCTACATAAACTAATTACAGACCTCGATATACCTCATGTTATTGTAAATGCAAAGTTTCGTTACAATCCAATACGTAGTTTTAAAATGAGAGCGTAACTACGTTTGTATGGAGAATCGAGCTTACTGCGGACTCTTAAGGGGACAACAAACGTGATTTTTTTGCCGTTTTTATACATAATGGCACGGAACCCTTCGTGCGCGAGTCCGACTCGCACTTGGCCGGTTTTCTTACAATTATATTATAATTTATAACAGAAACTAATTTCCGACCTAGATATGACGAATCTCACTGTGTATAAAAAGGTTCACGTTATTCTAGCATGCCGATTTAAAATGAGTACCAAACTGTGTTTGTATGGAGAGTTGACTCGATTCGACCCTCACAAGTCATTGCGGACACCATTCCCACAAACCTCTTGAGCTGTTCCAACGAATTGGTCAATGAGGTTAAAAACTGCTCATTTCTTGCGTCAGATGTCGCTATTGTGTGGATTCATCATGGATCATTTTTTTTTACATTTAATTCATTTACCCACTCTACGACCTACGAGCGATTACCGCTACAAAGCGAAAGCGCGCTACAGCGTAGTACACGTAACATTGCTTCGTCTCGAATGGTTTAACATTAAAATGTGACAGATTTACTAGATTGTTTAATGCTGGCGCCACTAACGAGAAATCCCATTAATTATCGCGATAATGGACGTTAAAGGTACGGTAACACTACGATTATCGCGATAATTAATGGCATTTTCTCGTTAGTGTGGCCCGGGCATTAGACGTATTTGATTTAGGCTGTAGATGGGCATTTAAAATCACGCTAATAGGGAACATTTTTTTTTAACGCCCGCGTGCTATTTGTAAGACTAAGTAATGAAGTACTATGCTGTATAAGCGATAGTATATCATAATATAGTAAGGTACTAAAAAGCCTCATGCACACTTGTTTTAAGTGTGGAATACGTTTAAGCTCCCAATGACCTCCGATCTGTAACTGTCGGTTTTTTCGTGTTTTTTTTTAATGGCTTATCGTATTAACAACAGCGAGGTTTACCGAAATAGTATCCCATATTTACTTAAAAACTCACAGTTTTCGGGATATGGCACCAAACTTTGGCAATTTCAGGCCAAAACACAGTTTTATGGACGTAGCTTTTGTGAAAAAGAGTTAAAAATTAAAATCTCTCGTGGGTTGTTAGAGACGTCAATAAGGAACAGTTATATGTAGATTTCATATATAAAAATGCCTAAACAACATACTAACATCGAAAACAGAGCTTTTTTGGACCATATTTGAATATATTATTAAAAAAAAAAACTTAAAAAAAAAACTGTAGATTGTTTGTGCCTTAAATATATCTATTGTTTTGACGGTGTAATATCAACTCAAAACTCGTCAAACAGCGCATTCAAATCTTTCTGAACCTTTCGACCTGTCAGTTTTCAAAACGGTTCAATACACGCACTATAGTTAACACTCTCAGTGACAGGAACCTAGGGTCTGCTTGTAGTTTTGCTCTACAAGCGGGTTTTTGCATGTTATCACTGAATGTGTCAATTTCTTTTGTAGATCACTTGTCTGTGTGTGTTCGTGCACAATGAGCAATTTTTTAACCTCATCAGCACAATTTATATGTTCTAAGGCAATAAACGAACATGGACTGTAACGTCTTTAACATAAGTACATAAATATCTGTTAAATAGTTACTCCGTTTATATTACTTCATTAGAAGCCTCTATATCTACCTCTACTATTGACAGTTGACAGTAGCCAGCGATTCGCAGTGCTTTGAGTCCTGGAAAAAAAATACAATACATATAATTAATCGTAATTGTATAATATTATCTAATCATAATATTATATTTTATATTAGCCAACTAATACTCGTATTATAAATACCAAAGTTTAGATGTCTGTTACTCAATCACGCTTAAACGGCTCAACCGATTTGGATGAAATATATTTCATAGAATATAATTCATAGCCTACGTTAAAATATAGGATAGTTTGTACCCCTGGTCCACGCAGACGAAGTCGCGGGCGGAAGCTAGTATTCAATATTCTGCAAGAATAACCCACCTACTATAGTTAATATGTAATATCTCCACTACCCAAAGCTCTGTACGATATCACACTTCAGCAATAAGATCACCTTTTCTTCACATCAACTTTTAGGTGGGCATTACAGAGAATTTACATCGTATTTGTAGACCCCATCTAGTTCTATCCGCATATCAGGGGGCAGCGCCCCCCACTGATTGTGTGACCCCTTTAGCTTGATAAATAAGCTAACGTAACGCCCTCCACTGGGTCTTAGCCTCCTTGAGCTTCCTAAACGTCTAAAGAGATGACACTTGTCTATTCAAGACGTCCTCTGTAGCCTAGTTGGTAGTGACCCTGCCTACGAAACAAGAGGTCCTGGCTTCGAATCCCGGTAAGGACATTTATGTGTGATGAGCATGAATATTTGTTCCTGAGTCATGGATGTTTTCTATGTACTTAAGTATTTATTTATCTATATAAGTATGTTTATCGCCGCTTAGTACCTAAGTACAAGCTTTGCTTAGTTTGGGACGATTTGTGTGAGATTGTCCCCAAATATTTATTTTATTAAATTTACACTAGCACTAGTTCTGACCTAGTCGAGTTCTATCCGCATAATTGGGGGCAAGTTCTGACCTAGTCGAGTTCTATCCGCATATTTGGGGGCAAGTTCTGACCTAGTCGAGTTCTATTCGCATATTAGGGGGCAAGTTCTGACCTAGTCGAGTTCTATCCGCATATTTGGGGGCAGCGATCCGCACTGGATCTTGGCCTCCTTGAGCTTGCTGAGTGACAGCCGCAGGTCCTCCATCGTGATGGGGCGGACCGCGTCGTGGTATTCTGAGTCCGAGTCTGAATCGCCTTTTGCTGATTTCTGGAAAGAAATATAAAATAATAAAATAACGTCCGCAGTAAGCTCAGCCGAATTTCACCTTCCCATACAAACGGAGTTTCGTTCTCATTTTAAAACTACGAGTTGGATTGTGACAAAACTTTGCATATACAATGACATGAGGTATATCTATGTCTGTAATTAGTTTATATGGTTCCAGTTCATAAAACAAACGCAATACAGCAAAAACAAGTTTTGTATGAAAAACATAAATTTGCTGTTTTTTTTACTATGGTATCTGAAGCTACATAAACTAATTACAGACCTGGATATACCTCATGTCATTGTACATGCAAAGTTACGTTACAATCCAACACGTAGTTTTAAAATGAGAGCGTACGTACGTTTGTATGGAGAATCAAGCTTACTGTGGACTCTTAAAGTTTTACAATAATCAACGTATGGTCGTCGGTGGGGGACAATCTGTTGGTCGCGTCCGCAGGATTTAAACAACCTTATTTAAAAAAGCGACAAATTCAACATATTTTCTCTCTCGCACTTTAGATCGATTCCACTTAAAATGCCTCCGTAAAATCTTAAAGATCAGCTGGCTCGACCGTATACGGAACACCGAAGTTTTGCGAAGAGCCAAGGTAGGTGGAATCGAAGCCTATCTTATGAGACGACACAAGCTGGAGCGGCCACGTTTCAAGGATGGCAGCGGGTCGAGTGGCAAAGCACATCTTTTACTCAGAACTTGAGGAGGGCAAGCGAAAGCATGGCGGACAACTCCTTAGGTACAAAGATGTGCTTAAGCGTCACATAAAAAATTGTGAAATTGACCCACTGCAGTGGGAGAAGCAGGCGGCCAACCGCCAAAAATGGAGATCTTCGGTAAAAATGAAAACATCCACCTTTGAGTCCCGTCGATGTATGGCCCTTGATCTCAAACGGGACGAGCTGAAAGCCCGACCACCTACGGCAGTCAGCTATAACTTTGTAAATGGTGTGCTCACGTGCCCGTTGTGTACTCGGGTCTTCGTAAATAAGATCGGCTACGTGAGCCACACCGGAGCACACGCACGACATCAACGCCATCAGAGTTGAAGCAGTCGCCGAGGCCGAAACCGGTCAGGAGGGGTATAAATTTGAAAATAAACGAGATGATGAAAATATTTTGAATTTGTCGCTTTTTTAAATAATTTTTAAAATTTCCAAAATATAGATCCTAGAAGAACAATTGTGAAGACCAAACTTGTAGAGAATCAAATTTCCTACAATTTTTGTCCTCACGGTTTTACTGTAAAATCAAAAATGGCAGAGTTATTAAAGAAAAACCGTTTTTCAAAAAACACAGGAGCCTGATTCAGTCTACTTTTTGAATTTACACTCCCAGTGGCCCCCCGGAGGGACCTACGAAAAAAAAACACCAAGAACTGATTATTCACGGGTCGGTTTTTTGGATAACCAGACTCGTCAAGGCAATAATAATACCAAGACCGGGCGATTTGGTCATATACAAATCTCCATAAGTGTGACAGAGAGATACTGAATTTGTTGTCTTTGTCACTTTTTTTGTCTGCCGCAATCGAACGAGGTTGCGACAAATAAACCTAAATTAAGTAGGATGTTTATGATAAGCCGTCAGCCAACCAGTTCTTAGTTTAGCTGCATAGGAGCCTTTCCGTTCCTTAGGGTGGTATTCCACTCGTCCAAGATCTTTGTCCAATTTGCATTGCGTCTCCACTCACTGTTTAAGCAAAATGTGAGAGGCAAATACACATTGGACAAAGATCACCGACCACCCTTATGGTGGGACGCACGTAGCAGCCAAGGTAGCCAAATATTTCGGTACTCGTCTTTATTACTGTAAAAATAAGAGTGTTACGAAATATTTGGCTAGTCTGGCTGCTACTAACTATATGACGCTGACTGTATCACAAATATAAGTTACATCGGCACTCTTCGTCCACGCCGACGAGTGCTGACCGAATGAAATCGAACGTATGACCATTTCAATAAAGACCTTGTTGCACTATACGTAAGGTACAATATGCAATGACAGGTGCTGTCGTGCTGTCCCTCAAGACAAGATGGCGGGCGCCGGAGCTGCCGGCGTCGCGCGCAAAATTTTGGCCAATGGGCGTTGAAGATTTTACCCGCGCAAACGCGCTGTCTTACGAATGGTTAAAATGTTTTCAATAAATGCTTTCTGCGCAGGTGCATCGTTGTAACTTATATTTGTGGTACTACGGTACGAGGATCTCCTCTGAAGATATCTACACCTAAGTTCGTACCTCATTGTCCTCTCTGGCCATCTCCTCCCTGGCTAGGTCCCTCACTCGGTACACGGCCGCCTGTCGACACAGCTCGTGCAGGTCGGAGCCCGAGAATCCTTCTGTGGCCACGCCGAGACGATGGAAGTCGATCTGTAATGAAAATATCCATGTAAACTCCATTTAGCGATAGATTCCAGTATCTTATTCTTGCCAATTCAAATTAGAGTTGCTGTTGCTCAGAGCAAGATTCTAACAGCGACTTTCTGACATACGCGACCAGTCGCTGCTACCAACTGAGCAATCGGAATTAATTGCTCGGGCGGCGAATCTTTCAATCAGTTCCCTCTTACAACGCCTTAGGGAAGCGTGTAGCGACCTCTACCGCCAAAACCCAGATGCGCGGCGCGTAAGCGCCCTGCATTAATATTTGTAAGTATATGACACAGTCAAATCTCTGTCTCAGTCAAAACCGCTTTTAACAGATGAATGTATATATGTGTAAATACATTACGTACGGTGAATTCGTGAATGCGAAATAAATATGCGATCTGGGGCTTTACAAATTACCGCCCGTGATGCGTACACAAATTGACGTCTTCTCCTGGGTGTGAAAGGAGATTTTCCGCTGCGCCCGTGGGCGGTAAATCTCACTTTACGTCACACATGGCCATAATGTGAGTTTTGCCGCACGCAGCGCGTACGGTTAACTCGCATTATGGCTAGGTGAAGACGTAAAATTGTGTACTCACCAAGGGCAGTAAAAAAGAAAGCCCTCTATCGCATATTTATAACCCTCGCCTGCGGCTCGGGTCACAATAACCTGCGATTTCGGCCTTTCTTCTTTTACAGCCCTTGTTAAGTAATGTACTACTACGTCACACCTAGCCATAATGTGAGTTTTACCGCACCCTACGCGTACGGTAAAACTCGCATTATGGCCAAGTGAAGACTAACTAAAATTGTGTACTCACCACGGGCAGTAAAAAAGAAAGCCCTCTATCGCAAATTTACAACCCTCGCCTTGGTCATAATTACCTGCGATTTCGGGCTTCCTTTGTTTTACAGCCCTTGGTAAGTAATGTACTATTAGCCACGTAATAATTATAATCTTTGTCTGAGACACAGGATCATCCTAGTTCAGACGCACGTAATATTGTATGTACTATGTCTTAATACGCAAGCACATTGTTAAAATTAGCAATAAGATTTATGAATAAAAATTATTATTATCATTATTTATTATTATAATTATATGCATTTCGAAACGGCAACGTGGACAGGAAGGCATTCATAGGATTGTAATTACATTAATTTCCCTCTCGCCAGCATTCGGAAACTGACAGATACTCGCAAACAGTAGTTTGTACTTACAGAGGGCGCCACTGGCTCGTCGCGCAGAATCAACTGCAGTATGATCTCTCTGGTCTGCTGGATGGCTTTGTCCAAGTCTTTTATATACTACGACGGTGGCAAACAAGCGTACAGCCTGGCTGATGGCAAGCAAACACCCTAGTCTATGAGTCACAAGACTGACCCTTTATTGATTCGACGATTCAGTGTTGGAATTTAGAGACAAATGCAGTCCGACCCTCAACAAAGTGCATCCTCGAAAGCTCTAGCGACCTCACACACAACAAATCAGCAAATACCCTCGAAGCAAGTGGTGTTATTATGGCTGCAGCGTTTGGTAAGGTGGACACCTCCCGGGCTGATGCAAGTGTGAGCGAGATGACATTCTGCTGTGCCCTACCTCTCTGGTTGCCGGTTGGTTCCTCCGGAGAACATGATTGTCCCATCCTTGCAACGGTTTGTACTCACAGCGGGCGCCACTGGCTCGTCGCGCAGGATCAGCTGCAGTATGGTCTCCCGCTGCAGCTCGTTGGGCATGGGCACGTGGAAGGCGGCCGGCATGCGCCGCTGGATGGCCTTGTCCAAATCCTGTGGCCGGTTCGTTGCTCCTGAGAACATACAATACAATACAGGGAAGCGCTCATAGCCCAGCGGCGCCTGCGAGTCGGAAACGATAACGCAGGTCAAGCAAAGATGGCAGCGGTCAGTCTTTGGATGGGTGACCGCCTGATGTTTGAGTGGTTAATGTAAATGAGCGCTTCCGTGCTTTGGAAGGCACGTTAAGCAGTTGATCCCGGCTGCTGTCTATGACAGTAGTCGTTAAGCCGAGTTAGAGGCCTTCGGGCGGCTTAAAAACTTCTAACAGTCGAGTTGCCCACTCACTTGACAAAGGGGGGACAACTGCTACTCGCGTCCGCGGGAGCTACCTACCACAACCCTGCACGTGTCCCCTGGGTGGTACTAAAGAGTCACAAACTTTAAAGGCCAAAATAATGTATGCCATACGATTAAATAAATAATACAAATACACCTCAAGAAAGACACAATACAGAACTTAAAACATAAAGAAGTAAACAACAGGCTTTCTTATCGCTAAGAAGCAATTTCTGCTACAACACATAAGTGTTGCTGCAGACTAAGTTAAAATTTATTCGTATAAATAAATAAATAATTGCAGAGTAGCGTTTGCATCAGGTGAGTGCAGATCTAGGGTAATGCCAGAGAATTTAAATCATTAAGCTTCGGTTAAGGAGGTTGGCGTGAATTGGATAGCACTCACAATACACGATTCTCAGCCATTCTTTTTTACTAAACGGGACTTAATTGCCAGGAAAACGATGTTGATACCCGCTTAAGCAAGTCGTCTCGGACCCAAGGATGTTGTGACACCTCCAAAACGTCGGGAAACCAGGTATATAAATAACTAAGTAATTGTTTACCCATAATGATGACGGTGCAGGTTGGGTCCGTGATGAGGCCGTCCCACAGCGACATGAACTGGGTCTTCATCATGGCGGTCGCCTCGTGGTCGTGCTGCGTGCGGGTGCGGAGGAACGACTCGATTTCATCTGTGGACAACATAATTCAATCAGATTAGTTGAGAAACCGCTCTAACAATTGGAGCGTAGACACTAAATAAAATAATCAATAATGTCATATTTTCTCGAAAAAGGATGAAAAATGTAATGGAGAAAAAATCAACGCAAAAGGTTAAATAATCACGAAGTTACAAGTGTCCAAAGTTTTAAGAAGGGGTATGTTCCGTCCCTTTTTCGAAAAACGCAACTTCATATGAAACGATGACGCTGGAAGAATGTGACGTCACAGAAGACGGCGACGTGCCGCGCCGCATCGTGTTCGGCGCCGCCGTCTACGCGGCCCCCCGGCAGCATCCTGTAATGTGACGTCACACACCGTTTACGTTTTCTCTCTCTAACAAGCAATATTAAAACGGTTGTAGCTTCGTAATATTTTGAAATATCAGAATGGGATTTTCGTCACTAGGCATATTTTTTTGCCTTCTTTCTTTTGGAGTAATAATAATTTTCGAGTCTACACCCGTATTGACACCCTTGGATCCTAATCCAGGGGTGTCACTTTTTAGAGCGGTTTCTCGCTTTCCGATATGATATCACTTATATATGCACAAAAAGAGACAGAAAACGGGCGACGGAAATAAACGGGCATCACAAAATTAGTAGATGTTACTCTTAAATCAAAAACTCTAAAATGGAAGTGGGCGGGACATACTGACAGAGTGGACCCCACGCTACAACACAAAAAGAAAAAGAGGCAGACAATACAAAAGATGGTCAGATGATCTGACACGACTAGCCAGAGACCATGGAAGGCAATGGAGGAGGCCTTTGTGTCAAAAGGACACGTCGAGCCGACGTGTCCTTTAGCTGACGGTTGTTGCAAACACATCAACAAATAAATAAATATTGTATACAAATATTATTAACTGTATGTTCGGTAATAAAAGGCTTTGAAATTGAAATTGAATATATGCACAAGAGTCCTGGAGATGAGACCTAGTTGCACACTATATTATCGTATTTCCCATCGCTTTTACGCAGTGTCCATCGTTAGCGGCAATCACGCGATTAACCCATAAGAGCGTCATCTCTAAAATAACAATCTCTTACGCAAACAAGCTTTTACCATCACGGTCGGGCGGTATGAATTACCGCGAATGCCTTTTGGTCTTTAAAGTCGACCATTGATGGCATGGACCTACATAATAGTAAGGTTTTGGTGGAGGGTTCATCATCATCATATCAGCCGAAAGACGTCCACTGCTGGACATAGGCCTCCCCCAAAGAGTGCCAAAGTGACCGTACCTGCGCCACCCGCATCCAGCGGACTCCCGGAACCTTTACCAGGGCATCAGTCCACCTTGTGGGGGGCCTACCCACGCCTCGCCTTCCGGTACGTGGTCGCCACTCGAGAACCTTTCCGCCCCAGCGGCCATCGGTTCTACGCCGCTGTTTGGAGGGTGTTTACGTATCCATAACGTCGCTTTAAAGCTGATTTCCTGCTACACTGACGTCGGTCGAACATACGAATATGCAAGCACAATGTTCTTAACGTAATTTTGCACGCAAGTGTGCTATACAGCGATCGATTTACGGTGCGGGATTTTCTTTGTTGATACGCGATCGATGTCCGCGACTGAGGTCAGTGTATCAGGAAACCAGCTCTTAGTTATCATGGGGGAGTGACCCGACTTTTCTACGTACCTATGAAGACGATGCAGGGCTGCAGTTTGACGGCCAGGCTGAACACGGCAGCGGCGAGTTTCTGCGTCTCGCCGTACCACTTGTCGGTCAGCAGCGACACGTCGAGGTTAATGAAGCTCATGTTCGCCTCCTTCGCCGTCGCTTTGGCTATAAGGGTCTTTCCGCATCCTGGAAAATATTTAGTTTATTTATTACTTAGTTTTGGAGTCTTCAGAGACCTATCTATGGATTGTTGATTCTTTCATTGCTTTTGAACATGTTAAACTTTGATAATGTAGTTAATTTCCTTTTGAATGATAGTGTTAATAGATTTTTATAATACGAATGCCTACGCCAGATATTGGAATTAGCTGGTAAAGCGGCCCCGGACACTTTTAGGGTGCAACCGGGATAAAACGATGAGAGGATGATGATGAGATATACCTACATTTTGAACTTGACTTGTAAAAGAACCCTTTTGGCCTATTTGCAGAATAACTCCCTTATTTATAAAACTTAACAGACCTCTGTTTACTACAATATTTTTTATCACTTTCTCACAAACACTAATGTTATAGCGACATATAAAGGCAAACTAATTTCAGGCCATTTTAGCTAAAATCACTCATTCAGTCGGTCCCTCAATGCTGAGGATCGTGACGGCTATGTCACTGTCGGGGAGTCAGATGGCTCGCCAATGGCTCCGGTGTCGCGCTGCATGTACCGGATTGGTGACCTGGTGTTGTCGAACACCAGTGAGTGTTGTGACTTGATCACTCCATTTGGCTGGCGGTCTGCCACGAGCTTGTCTGCCCTCCGCCTTTCCCGTCAACATGGTGTATTCGAGGCTTCTGGGACGCGCTATATGTCCATAAAATGACAGTTTACGTTGTTGGCAAACTGTCGAGGCGTGTGCGGATTTTGATGTGAATAAGGCCATGTTTTAATACATGTTTTAATTTTGATTTCGACGAAGTACCTGGGGGCCCATGCAGCAGCACACCCTTGGGCGGCTGCGTGAGCCGGCTGTCCGCGAAGAGGTCCCGCTTCTGGATGGGCAGGATCACCGTCTCACGGAGCTCCTGGATCAAGTTGTCCAGCCCGGCGATGTCCTTCCAGTTCACCTGGAACAGATGACACGATTCAGTGGAAACTTTTGAGGAGTTAAATGCATGTTTAAAGCGCACATTGAGCTCCTTATGGCTTGCACGCGTTGCTGACGAGTTTTAGTAAATAGCATCATAGATACCTTTATAACGAAACAAATTATTTTTTAAATATTTTTGTTTCGTGTTATTTTTAACGAGGAAGTTACCCCGATCATTTTTTTAATGGTATGATACAGTGAGAAAGAATATAATGGAAAAATAAACCATCTTCGTCTGTAGCCCCCGACAGGATTCGAACCTGCGACCTTTCTATTAACCCTAGACTGCTCTACCAACTGAGCTATGAGGACAGTGACGGAAGTCGTATACTTTTCAATTACATCCCCGCTAAGACTAGCGCCCTCTCTGTCTCCTCTTGTGTAAGACTTATTCACAGCCTTGGCACCACTCTAATGGACGAGCTATGCGCCCGCTCCAGCATCATAGATGTTTTTAACACCAATATTGAAGTTGAAGCATTAAGATTTTCAATGTAACTAGTTATCGTGTCTGTTTGCTCTCCAAAATACTTTATTTCGGTTTGGGTCATATGTATGATTCAAATATGTTTGTAAGAGCTTATCATGTCTTCTGTGATCTGGTATATTTTCAGAATTTCAGAAACATCTTTAGAATCCCTTTTTTCTTCGATACATAAAAAAAAAAAAGATTGGCAAGAGACAGTAAGACAAATAAAAGCATTGCAAATGTTTTTATTACGACGTTAGATTAGAAACCTCTTAAATTATCAGTGTTTCTCCACTATATTATGCATGTATTATACATATAAACCTTCCTCTTGAATCACTCTATCTATTAAAAAAAGCCGCATCAAAATCCGTTGCGTAGTTTTAAAGATCTAAGCATACATAGGGACAGACAGACAGCAGGAAGCGACTTTGTTTTATACTATATAGTGAAACTATGTGAGTGACCTGACTAACTAGAAACACACTAGTTTAAAACCAATATTAGCGAGAGCTTTGATTTAATATACTGTTAAATTGATTCAAACCATGTAGAAAGAGCTCCGGCGGCCCTACATTTTAAATGGCACCCGGAGATCTTTTTATGTGTGATGACTGATGACTTGTACTCACATTGATCTCATCGGGCACCACCAGCTGCGAGGCGATGATCATCTCATGGTCGGTGAGCTTGTCTAGCTGCAGGGTATGCTTGCTGCCGAGCCCCGCTCTGGAAGACATCCTTAAATGCACAAACTGTATAGTGGCTATTTGTACTAATAATACATAGATATTATGTTTTTTGATATTTAGTTATTTTTAAGAACTTGGTAAAAAATATGGAAAAAGAAAGAAAAGAGAAAAAAAGAAAGGAAAAAAAGAAAGAAAGAAAAAAAAAGGAAGGAGAGAAGAAAGGAAAGAGAAAGGGAATAGTTAAGGATAGAGAAAATCCCACTAAGTAAAAATTATGTGTGAGAATCGTGAAAGTTTAAATCAATATAATAGAGAAACCTTTATAATTTTTATTTTATTGATGTTACACCACAATCATGCTTCAGAATGTATTCAAGCTGTGTTGTGAATAAGCAAGGATATTTATTAGTGTGCCCTTTTGCCAACACAGTTTGCAGATCATCCATAATAATATTATAAATTCGAAAGTGTGGTTGTCTATCTGTCTGTTACCTCTTCACGCTTAAACCGCTGAACCGATTTAGATGAAATTTGGTACAGAGATAGTTTGAGTCCCGGGGAAGGACATAGGATAGTTAGGGTGAAAGTTTGTATGGAGTGAATTAAACAATATTCCTTCTTGTATTACAGGAGATATGTACAAATAGTCATTATGACAAAGGGGCCAAATGTGTTTAAATGTCAAAAGGTGACAATGAATTTGGACTTTTTTTTAATTATTGTGTTAGTGTGATTGTTAATGACTGCTACTATGAAGCTTAGTAATATGGTACAAAATTTAATGTAAAAAATCTCTAACACACATAATAGTTTTTGTGCAGACCAGCACGTCTAGCACACGATTTTTATCGCCCTATACCTCTTGTTCTAAGTGGTCGAATAAGTGAGAGACGGATAGTACGAGAAAAATCCAGAGCTCGCGCGCCGTCGCGTGCTAGCCGTGCAGGCAGGAGTCTAAACAAAGTTTTATTTAGACATATTTTGTGATAGGATACAAGCAATAAAATCTAAACTGAAAAGATTCTTCATGTGTAGGCTCGGGTTACTAGAGTTTATATATCCTAATTTATTAACAACCTTGTACTTGTATATTCCCATTGCCATGCTTGCTATTAGTGCGCGATTGGTTACTGTGCGTAATGTACGCTAAGTTTAAGTTTGGCTATAGATTTCTTTGTGTTAGTTTACTTCTATAAGTGAGAACCTGTAATTGTCTATATGGTTTTATTATTTGTCATTAATTATTTCATAAATACATACATAAACATGCTTGCACATAAATAGCCACATACCAAGTTTAAGAACACATTAGTAGTTAAGATTAGTCGGAACACATAAAACATGAAGGTGGTTTGCCAAACATACAAAACGTTTTTTGACATTTGCAGATTAACAGCGTGATATTTCAAGAAACTTATATAACAATCTTTCATAAATTGGCTTTCCATTTGCGCGAAATTCCCCATTTTCTAGAAAAAACTTGTATAAACTAGAACAATTTGAGAATAATCGTTTTCCCAAAGTATCACATGACAAACTAATAATAAAACGAATATAAAGTTTATTCTAGGAAAGGGGGCAATTTCACGCATTATGGATAGCCAATTTATGAAAGTGTGTAATAAGTTTCCTAAAATATCCCGCTGTTAATCTGCAAATGTCAAAAAACGTTTTGTATGGTTGGTGAACCACCTTAACACACTTACTCATAAACATCCATCAAACTTATTTTAGTTAAATGGTGTTGAAATTTAACTGTCTTTATCTGCTATTTAGATATTTGGGCTGGTAAGAAAGAGACCCCATCATATTTTAACCTCAGTTATGTTTTATGGAGTTTTAGGGAGCTGTCATCTGTCAAACGAACTAGTTGTGTTTTAACAGTGCTCTGATTGGAAATTACAATTTAACGTAAATACGAACCGAATACACTGGAAAACGCCCCAAAAACGTGAACTAAACACCGGAACATTGAAGCTACATTGAATTACGACAGGGGGGAGCGTTTTGGAAGCAAAAACTAAGAAAAACCGTAAGAGAATCTATACATACATATCAATAACTAAGTACACCATAACCTCAAATTCCACAACGAATAAAACGACGTGTAAAACTGTTATGTTGGCCAACCCGGCTAGATGTCATCGGGTGTTACTAGCATAGAAAAGGCACTGTCAGGAAAAGGGTTACCAGATACGAAAGAGTGTTACCCACATTTGAAAATACTACCAAAATAGTAGATTTTTCTTACGGACCGACATGGAGCAACAAATAACAATGATATTGGACAAAATGGAAGAAATGAAGAGGGAGTTCCAGAAACAAAACAATATTCTGTTAGAAAACTTTAACAAAAGTCTTAACATACATATAGAAGAGAAAATAAAACCATTAGTAGAAGAAAATCAAAAGTTGAAAGGAGAAGTTCAAGCACTACAAACCAAAGTTCTAATCCTAGAAAAGTCGACGAGGAAGAATAACATTATAGTGCACGGAGTAAGCGAAAATGAAAGAACCCCCGAAGATTTGAGAAATAATATAATAGAAATATTAAATAGAGTCAGTGCTAAGTCAGGGGCACGAGAATGGGACCAGTGGGAAGTCAGTAATGCATACAGAATTGGGAAGATGAACAGTATAAAACCAAGACCAGTTTTATTATCAGTAACATTAACATGGCGGAAAATCGAATTAATAAAAAACAAAAAACATCTACCGGAAGACATACGAATAACTGAAGACTTTCCAAGGGAGGTATTGAACATAAGGAGAGAATTAATGGATCGCAAAAAAGAGATGGAGAAAGAGGGAAAAGTGGCCTTCATCCGCTACGACAAGCTAGTAGTGAAAGATAGAAGAACAATAGGAGAGGACAATAAAAGGAAGAGATCTCCATCAAAATCCCCAACTGAAACACAAAACAGGACAAGAACCGCTCCGAATAAAATTACTAAAACGAACGCATTCGAAGTACTTCACCGCGCCCAGACAAGCTCATCATCATCTACCGCTAACATATTATAGGATAAAGGACAGGGGCCTCTTCTTCATAAAACACACAAGAAAAGCAAAGAATACACATATGAGACACAAAATAACACAAAAATACAAATATACAACCAGGAAACAACGAATAAAACGACCTTCAATCCGGCTGGTCACCGTGAAGGCAATGTAGACCACCACCTTCCCAGGTTAATGTCAACATCTAAATCGGACAAATTAAATATAGCCACATTTAACGTAAGAACATTAATGAACGATGAAAGGATAACCGAACTAGAATATGCCACCGAGGAAATAAAATGGGACATTATTGGAATCAGCGAGATCAGACGAGAGGGAGAAGAAATAGTGGAGAAGAGCAACAAATACATATTTTACTATTCAGGAAAAAAACAAGGCAAAAATGGAGTCGGGTTTTGGGTAAAGTCCAACTTGAAAGAACACATACAAGAGTTTACTGGAATCTCGGACAGAATAGCAATACTAACTATTAAACTACCTGGATATACAAAGAAATGGTCGATAATTCAAATATATGCCCCACACGAAGAGAAAGAAGACGAGGAAAAGGATCAATTCTATGAGCAGCTATCCGAAACCATGCAAGAAAGACAAGGGAATGTCATCGTCATGGGTGATTTCAACAGCCAATTAGGCGAGCAACAACTACATGAAAACAAAACTATCGGAAAATTCAGTTACGGGAAAAGAAACAACAACGGAGAAAGACTACTCAATTTTGCAATAGAACACAATCTCTCGATTATGAACACTTTCTTCAAAAAGAGACGAAATACTAGGTGGACTTGGAGATCCCCAGACGGAAAGACATTAAAAGAATTGGACTTCTTCCTCACGAATCAACCAAAAGTAATCGAAAATGTCGAAGTATTAAAATCCCTCAACTTCAATTCTGACCATCGCATGCTTCGAACAACATTAACCTCCAAAGATGCTAAGAAGTCAAGAAAACACATAAATCCAGGCGAGTGCAGATTACCAGTGGAATTACCTGCAGACACCTTAAAAGAATTGAAAGATAGTCTGGAAAATAAACTAAAAAGTATACAACAGATAAATATTCAAGAAAGATATGACTGCATCGAATTAGAGCTAAAAAACCTAACAAATAAATTGAAGCCTGCATTCAAAAAAAAGGACCGTATAGGAGAAGAAGCCAGGGAATTACTTAAAGCAAGAAAAGAAATGATTATGAAGTATACTCACATTTAGGGTCTAGAGCACATGGGCTGGCTGAAATCTAGGTGACAGACTGGATTTCCAAACTACCTTCCATATGTTGACACTTGTCACCAAACTACCCACTTTGTCCATAATGTTCATACACAACATACCTCCACCACTAAGATAAGTCTATATACACTTTATAATGTGTACTAGTCTCTCACACACATTTTTTATTACACACTAGCACTAATCCTACTTTGAAATAGTTCTATAAAAATAGTTTTTTAATCACTTTCACAATGTTCTTCGTCTTCACTACTACTTTGGCCAGTTCGGCCTAACGCTATTCTTTTATGCTCTGGTGATTTCTGAGGTGAAGCCGGTCTCTGGCGTTTGTTGCTGCTGACTGGAGTAGGGTTTTGACTTCTAGCAAGCACAATATCTTGTGGTCCTGACACCCCTATGATCTCTGCCCATTGATTCGGTGGTGGTATGGTTACCGCATTATCATTATCATCACTGTCATCATCCTCATTTGTCGCGGCCTCCGTAGGCTTTTGTTGCTCCTCTTCTCCACAATTGAGCATCTGATTGATATGTCTCATTAAACGTCTATCGCCCCACCGGACTAGATATCTACAAATCCCATCCTCGTCGCCACTGAAGTATACTCACATTTAGGGTCTAGAGCACATGGGCTGGCTGAAATCTAGGTGACAGACTGGATTTCCAAACTACCTTCCATATGTTGACACTTGTCACCAAACTACCCACTTTGTCCATAATGTTCATACACAACAGATTATAAATGGAAACGTAAACAAATCTGATATATCCGAAATAAGCAAAAACATTAACAACAGCATAAAAAAGTACACGAAAAAACAAAGAACAGATACAATAATGGCCCACATCGAAAAAACTGGAGGAATAAAAAGAGCAGAAAAAGAACTTAGAGATTATAAGACGTGGATACCAAATATGAAAGATAACAAGACCGGAAAAAAGAAGACGAACAGAAAAGATATGATGACCGTCGCCACCGAATTCTACAGGGATTTGTATTATGACAATTGCGAAGAGCGCATAGACATTCACCTTGAGAGAAGTAACGATGATATAGTGGCGCCGATCATAGAAAGCGAAATAAGAAACGCAATAAGAACCCAGAAGAACCACAAAGCTCCTGGCGACGATAAAATAAGCAACGAACTCCTGAAAAGAACTGAGACGGTCATAATCCAAATCTTAAGACAACTCTTCAACGATATCCTAGACACAGAGACAATCCCAAAACAATGGACGGAATCTGTCACAATACTACTCCACAAAAAAGGTGATAAGAATAGAATTGAAAACTACAGACCAATAAGTCTCATGTCTAACTTATACAAGGTATTTTCAAAGATCCTTCTCAATAGAATGACAAAAACTCTCGAACTAGCACAACCAAAAGAGCAAGCAGGGTTTAGAAGTAATTTCTCCACGATTGATCACATACACGTTATAAAACAAGTGATAGAAAAATGCAATGAATACCAACAAACATATTACCTCAGCTTCATAGATTACAACAAAGCGTTTGACTCAATCAAACATAGTGCCGTATGGAGTGCTCTCAAAAGTCAAGGGATCGAATACAAATACATAAGAGTAATCAAGGAAATATATAAAAATAGCACTGCGAGGATTAGGATGGAAAGGGAGGGCCAAGAATTCCAGATTAAAAAAGGAGTAAGACAGGGAGACCCTCTCTCTCCAAAGTTATTCTCGGCAGTGCTTGAACTAATATTCCAAGAACTAAATTGGGCCAACTACGGAATAAACATAAATGGCAAATTACTAAACCATCTCAGGTTTGCTGATGACCTAATAATAATCTCAAATAATTCAATAGAACTAGAGACGATGGTTCAGGAATTGGCTGCAGAGAGTACAAAAGTGGGATTGTCACTGAATGCTGGAAAAACAAAAATCATGACTAACAGTGAAAAAACCAAAATAGTAGTAAATTCTAAAGAGATCGAATATGTAGAAGAATACACATACCTCGGACAGATTATCTCCCCAACACTGCAGATGAATAAAGAAATAGACCAAAGAGTAACAAGTGCATGGAAGCGATATTGGTCCCTCCAAGAGGTAATGAAAAACAAGCATTTCCCACAGACACTAAAAAGCAAAGTATACAACATGTGCATACTTCCCTGTGCCACATATGGAAGCCAAACATGGGCCCTCACACAAAGAAACACCCAGAAGCTGAAAGTATGCCAACAAAGCATGGAGCGCAGCATGCTTAACATAAAAAGGAAGGACAAGGTGTCCCTAACAAAAATTAGGAAGAAAACCAAAGTGGCGGATATAACACGGTGCATCAAAAAGTTGAAATGGAGGTGGACAGGACACATGATGAGGGAAAATATGGAAAAGTGGACAAAGGATATCACAGAATGGTATCCAAGACAGGGAAAAAGAAAACGAGGAAGACCAATAATGCGATGGGAGGACGATATTAAAAAGAAAGCAGGAACAATATGGAGAAGGGAGGCTAAAGACAGAACAAAATGGAAAGCTTGGGAAGAGGCCTATGTCCGAGAGGCAAGCTGAAGTTAGGAAAATAAAACAAATATGTATAGAAAAATGAAATATTTAATTAGGAAAATAAATTAGTTTGTTATATAATAAGCATGCATGTAGTAAATGAAATGTAACAAAATAACTCAGCAAATAAAGGCTATCTTATCTATGTTTTATGAATTAGGGGTTATTAAACCAAAAAGACCTAGCTGCCCACCATAAAAGAAAAATTGGTAATGTAAATTGATTCAACTATAATAGGTGTATCATGGGCCTATAATAGTCAGGACAACCTATATGTGTTGCCACAATGAGGGATGGAAAGGCTCCTATGCAGCTAAATTAAGAACTGGTCTTAAAATGGCTGATGGCTTACCGAACAACCTACTTAATTTGGGTGGGTAATGGTTTATTTGCCAATACTAAATCAGTTGCGGCAAATAAAAAAAAGTGGAACTATGACAAGGACAACAAATGATATTTCCCTTTCTGTCACACTTATTTAGATGCTACCATCTCGCTCGGAGGTGGCATTATTATTACCATAGCTTGTCCTAAATATTCTAATTATGTCCATGATGTGTATAGGTTTTGTTTCATTCCAATTTAGAATAATATAAACTCCATTGAGAAGTTAGATGCCGTTTAAAAGGCCTCTGGGCAGCTAATGTTAAAAATAATATTAATATATGAAATGTTGGCACTGGAAAATGTTATATAATGTATTAGTCACACGGGGTAACTGCTGGTCATGGTCACATGTTGTGCAAAAGTATCTTAAATTTTACAACATTCAATATAAGTAGATTAAATTTATTCCTTAACCTTTTCAATGCCCTGTCAAAGAGAAAAGTTGTCAACCACACGCTAAGTCAACAAGACATTTAGTGCGGAGTTAAACCTTATGTCAATGTGAGAAGGTTGGTATCGCGCTGGAACCTGCAGTGTGGGTATATGCATTGCTGGCATCGGAAAGGTAAGCAATATTTGCAAATGTTAAAAACAGATGTGATCTGTGAAGTTGGTAAAAGAAATTGAAAATGAGTAATTTGAATCATAAGGGGGACTAAGAAATCAAGGCAAGTAAACAACCAGATGTATTGCTAATAAATATACATGATTTACTCATCATAATGGTAATTGAAACAAAATTTCATGACATGACACATACACAAAACATACTATGAATTGCATAAGCCAATATTTCATAATATGTACCATTGTAACCATTAAAAGGATGATATGTATTGTACAGTGCCTGTTATATTTATAATAGCTTAAATAGGCAATTTATTGAATGTTATAAAAGTGGACTATGGATTTTGGAGGGAAAATTCATAATGGTAACTAGTGAGAACCAAAGTACAAAACAAAAAAGTGAGTGACGTGAACCCATAACCAAGAATACCCTATGCAACATGCATAAAGTAGCAGTTTAAAGTTCACAACTATTTTAATATACTATTCGGTATACCCCGATCGATACATACTTGCGTAACTGTTCCCGCGCTCGTTCTTCAGCCTTCTTCCGACTCTTGGACGTCGGATCTATCTGGTTGACCAGCCATTTGATCGAGAAGTAGGTAACAGCAGACACGAAGCAGACCCGTATAGCCATTTGGAACACATCGGTCCGCGTAAATGCAGAGCCTTCCACCATCATGCCTTATGAATATCTGACACTTTATCACTGGAAAAACACAGAGCTGATGCCCTACTGGCGGTGCTATTTGATTTTCACTCACGCGTAAAAGATTTTATTTTGGTCACAGAAATTCCTTCAAATCACGCTCTTTGTGATTTTTGACTGATTTGAGTGAGTGATAGCCAAACTAGAGCTGTAGCCTGTAATGAATTAGTGTCAATTAGTGATGCGCGACTTTGAATGATACTAATTCGATTAGTCGATTATTATAATCGTTCGACTAAGTCGACTAATTCGAAAATCATTCGATTATTAGTAAACTAATCGACGCCCGGTCGCCCGCCCGAGTTGACTTGACCACGCTTAATCCTTGTTCGGACTAGGCTAGTATTTTAGTGCGAGTCCATACATTTGCTACGCTACGACTAGCTTTTGTATGGACTCGCACTAAAATACAGAAAATACAAGCCTAGTCCGAACAAGGCTTTACGGCGGTTATCGTTCGGTACTAGTAGCAACGATTAGTTACTACTAATTAGTAGTCATCATTCGATTATTAGCATTAGTATACTACTAATTTCTAATTCGAATATTGACATTAGTACCTAATCGCTAATCATTCGAAGTCACGCATCACTATAATTAATTATAATGCTACATTTACACGCTTGGCAAGCGTCTGCAAGCTCCAATGGTGCGTTTACACGCTTGCGGTGGCTTGGCAAGCCTCCACAAGCGCAAGCGTGAAAACGGGGGCGTTTGACTTGGCTTGCGTGAGCTTGGCCCGATCCGGACTAGTGTCGGTTTTTGAACAAAGATCAAAGGAAGCTTAGGCAAGCGCTTGCGACGTGTTTACTTACACGTTGGCGCGTGTTTAGTGTCGCTCGCGTCGCGACTATCGCGAGCTCACGACGGTCGGTCGCCTTATTTATATGGCCTTTATGTAACCGCGTATTGACCATGAGTGCTGTACGGTCAAAGGACCAAACCTTGGCCTTTCTCGAGGCATACCAAAGCGAAATATGTCAAGCCGAACGCTATAGCCAACACAACTTCCACGTTAGTCCAGTCAATAAACTGACAACTTGTATGGGTTATACCTACAAATATACCTACCTACCTACTCCTAAATATTTTTTATAATTTCTAAATGGGTGTGAAATAAACTGACATAAAACATTTATTTATTTATTTATTTATTGATACATGGAAAACCAACAGCGCAACATATTTATAGACAAAATTATAAAACCATATAGCCAATTACAGGTTCTCACTTATAGAATTTGTTATCCTTTTATTATTTTCTTAGTGTGTAGATATAGTACAGTAATTTGCTCTTCATGCAGTGGACCTGACCATCATAATTTATCGATATCGATAACGTTGCGTACTAATATTATCGACATCGATAATGTTAAGTACTACATCCCTAATTCCATTATGTTGGTACGACTTACTTCCGTATTGGACTTATCTTACTTGGATCATATAGTACTATGGTAGTGGTTATATTCTCTTTGGTTTTAATCAGAATTTTTTCCGTTTTTAAAGTAGTGAATAGCTTTTTCGTTCAATTAGATATTTTGATCATTGTATAGTAACTCCCGAACCTATTACTGAAGACATGGCAGTATGGGCTCTTGTCCTTAGCCTGTCCTGACGGACGAATAAAAAAAAATAAAAAAAAGTAACTCCCGAACGAAATAGGCCATGTGAATGGAACTGTCACCTTGACATATCACGATAACCTAAAAGTTCTTGTTATTAAAACACACTAATTATTTATTTCATCATTAAAGTGTTGTATTCCAAGTAGACATCATGAAAAAAACAAAACAAGCAGCGCGACCTAATTTCCCAAATACCCGCAAAGCGCTCCGCAAACAGAAAAGGCAGCAAAAGAAGGTTCATAGGCAGGAACACTATTTAAAGAAGAAAACTGTTCAGGAACAGCCAACATATACGGCAGGGAGGTTTGTAAAGCGGCCTGCTGATTCCCCGGACCCTGGTGTTGAAGTTAAGGTAGTTAGATTTCCTTTCCTAGTATTTACATGTAAGTTAAGAAGTTTGATGTTATCATCACCATTAGGTTTGTTGTTGTGATATTTTGTCACGGTAACATCCTGAATAATGTAAAAGTAAATATATTAGAGATATTTATAAACTTTATTTTTAATAAAATACAAGTTGTAACACCTACTTTTTAAAAACTAGAAGAAAAAACAAAAAACTCAACCAGAACCGATCGATGTTATTCAAAGAGAGCGTCAGAAAGAGAAGAAAGAAGCCGACCGTCTGAAGTCTCAGATGGAGGAACAGAGACGGAGGATGTTCCTAGAAGCCAATGAGGAAGAAGACAAGATGATAAAGAAACTGGAGAAACAGCTGGGGCTGAACAAGATTAAGAATAAGAAGAAGTTCTTTGAGGATGATGGGCTTGATTGTATCCTTTTTATATAATCTATCTATACTCATCTAATCTAAACTAGTATTAAAAAGATGTCATATCTGTGAAATGTAAGCTGTAAGTAATGTAGCTTCGTAAGTTTGTATGTATGCAACAGAGACCAGATTCCAACAAGGTGGTCTGACAATATCAAGAAAGCACTTGGCCCTTGACCGCATTATATGGAAGGACTTATTTTAAGGGATCTCTTTCAGTTAACCTTTGAGCAATTGAGTGGAGATCAGGAACAAAAAGAGCTGTGTAGTATTTTATTACTTCTTTTCCCTAACTACTAATCATCAGATTTACTGGAAATCTGTGACAAACAAACTACGGAACAAATTGTAGCTGCTGAAAAACATCTAGCCAATGTTGAAGGTGAATCAGACTTTGAAGAAGATCTAGCAGCTGTAACTGGTAAAGAATTGAAAAAAGATAAAATTCCGAAGGATACAAAAAATAATAAGGATAAAAAGCAGACTGATGAAGAAGATGATGATGCATTTAGTGATGAAGATAGTGATATTGGCAGTGATGAAGGTGAGATGGGTGAAGATATGAGTGGTACTGATGATGATGGAGAAGAAATTGATGAAGATCTCAGTGGGGATGATGATGAAATTGATGAAAATAGTGATGATGATGAAGGTGGAGATTTAAGTGGTAAAGAAGATTCTGATGATGAGCCTGAAGGTATGTATATCCATCCAGTCTTACATATAAATAATTTAGTAGATATTCATGATATGCACTAACTAACTAATTCTCTTTTAGAAAAACCCATACAATCAACAAAGTCTAGACAGAAACTAAAAGAAAAGACATTGCCAGAAAAGCCAGAAACGAAAAAGAGAAAAGACAGAGTAGTATCAGAAGTAGAATTATCAAAAATTTTTAGTGATGATGAAGTCTCGCATTTGTCTGATGATGAAGACTTAGGTAGTGATGACTTTGGGGATGAAGATGAAGATGGGAATGATGACAAAAAGAAAGAGAAGCCAGATGTTTGGGAAGATATTTATGGGCGGAAAAGAGACAAAGAAGGAAATGTTATTAAGGTAATGCCCATTTTTATACTTCTTAAAGTACTGAGTCAAAAATTTATTGGGAAAATGCCTGTTTTGCGGTATCGAAAGGATAATTAATTATTTTATTTCCAAATCCGTATGGTTCTTAATTTTTTTGTGGTAGCTCCGCTCTATGGGGAGGCCCAGCTACTGGTATATATAAATACAAATATAATCTACTTTTCAATTGCCTGAATTAGAGTTATGTAAAAGCTTTGTATTCTATTTTAGGAAGAGAAAGGTTCATACGTACCCCCACATTTGAGAAACAAGGATTCTAACACAGACCAGCAAACAGCTCAGCTGAAAAGGCAAATCATGAGTAAGTGATATCATTTTATTTTAATTTTTTATGACTGATAGTTTTTGGTCATATTTTATAAACATATTTTTAATTCTTTTTTCATATCTTTAGCCTGTAACTTTATAAAAATGTATGAAACTATAGGTCTATTACTATATTACTCACATAGCGATAGCTAAGTTACTGATGTGTTTTTTTTTATGACTGTTTCTGAATAAATAATTAAAAAAAAAAAAAAACATAAATACATTACTTAAACTAGACCCTTCCAAGTCAGCTGGACCTGATGCTATGCCTGCCCTATTTTTAATTGGATGTGCTAAGAGCTTGGTGTGGCCAATTGTTTTATTGTTTAGGCGCTCATTCTCTGAATGATTTATACCATCCATATGGAAATCTGCCTTTATTACACCAGTGCATAAGAAAGGAGCTAAAAACGACATGACTAATTATAGGCCTATTTCCAAATTGTGCATATTATCTAAAGTCCTCAAAGTAGTAGTTTATAGACAAGTTTATAATGTTTTGAAAAAATATTTCAATCCTAGTCAGCATGTTATATACACAGACTATAGCAAAGCCTTTGATAGAATTGACCACAGCCTTCTATTATCAAAACTGTATGATATTGGTATTAATGGAGATTTGCTCAGGTGGTTTTCTTCTTATATAGACCAGAGGTCTCAAGTTGTTGAAGTGAAAAAGTGTATGTCTGGTTGGGTTACAGTCCCGAGTGGAGTTCCGCAAGGATCACTTCTAGGCCCCCGTTTGTTCAACGTATTTGCCAACGACATGATATCCTCGGGGTTAATTTCTATACCATTGCCAAAGCCAAGGCAAGCCAAGGTTATAAGACTTATAAGTTTAACATGTGTAGTCATGTTGACGAGGCGTTGTTGTTGACAACTTTTCTCTTTAACAGAGCGTTGAAAAGGTTAAATAAAATCAAATGTTGGTTTCCAGGTGTTCTAAACAAGCTGGCGCACACGAACCTCCACTGGGCATGTACGTCCATCGAGCAGCTGTACTCCAACCACAGCCGGCACTCGGTGAGCGCGGCGCTGTGCGCGCTGTGGCGGGCGGCGGGCTGCGCTGCGGCGGCCGCGCCCGCGCGCCTGCAGGCCGAGCACGCGGCGCTCGTGGCGGTGCTGCACGCGCACGTGGGCCAGGAGATCGGTGAGTGAGACATACACACATACATACATACACTGCCTGGCCTGGGCCTGTACATCCGTCGAGCTACTCCAACCACAATCGGCACTCGGTGGCTGGCGGCGGGCTACACGCGCACGTGGGACAAGAGACTATCGAGTGATCAGTGGGGTCAATCGTGGCTTGATGCATGCCGTCCTATGAACGTCGCCAACCTGAGCTCGGCGGCGGAGCGTAAGCTACTGAAGGCGTCCCACGGCATGTGCGCGAATGAATCTCGCAGCGGCTGACAGTGGAGGGTGGGTGCCGAGGCGGCCCACTACATGTGCGTATTAGTGTCCACGGAGAGTCCATTGTCCCCAAAGCGTTACAAATGTTTTATGGACAGGACTGTAAGGGTGCATATCCGCCAGAGCTGAGCGAGGTAGCGGAGCGGCTTGCGAGGAAAAAATCCACCATTAGCATTGCTAGCGTCGCCACGCATCTCTTCTCATTGGTGGACTATTTGCTCGTACAATCGCCACAACACGTCTCTATTGTCGAGGCATTAGTGACGTGTACAGATTATGTGAGCACTTTGGCAGCTCCGATATATCTGATGGCGACTGTACACCGCTCCACTACTTCTCACCCTTAAGTATTAACTTGATTCTGTCGTAAAATAATGTATTGTATGAGTAGGCTGAGTAAAACAAGGAAAATAAAGACCCAATTTTGGAGTTTATTTCCATCAAAAAAAGTTTAGGCAATCATATCATATAGTCAAGAATCATATATCTGAAAATCAGACCTTATTGTTTCTCAATCTAGTCAGAACGGCGTTTCAAAGCACGCGACAATTTCCAATTCACCCCATTAAAGTTGTATTCTACTTTATTTCAGGGGCCCACTTCTTAGAAGAATTGACCACGATATTCGACCGGCTGCTGCAGAACCCTCAGCCCATGCAGGACAAGACACTGGACAACATCGTCAGCTCGCTCGCCTACCTTTATACCTTTAAGGTATGTCTTGAATATCTTCTTTTTAACCCCCAACGCAAAGAGAGGGGTGTTATAAGTTTAACGTGTCTGTGTATCTATCTGTGGTATCGTAGCTCCCAAACGGATGGACCGATTTGAATGCGGTTTTTTTTATTCGAAAGCTGATGTGATCCCGAGTGTTCTTATCATTCATGAAAATCTGTTAAGCCGTTTTTGAGATATTGGACTTTGAAATTAAAATGCCAGGGGTTTCTCAACTTTTTCAAGTTGCACTTATTAATCAATGCATGCATATATAGAGAGAGAGACAGAGAGAGAAGAGAAAGAGAGATAGGTATGTGGACACGGATTGTTGTTGAGAGAGTTAGATATATTTATTAAGCTAATATATATTTATTTAGCTAATATTTCCAGATTTTCCACGCAACTCTCCTCTACGACATCCTCAACCGATTGCTACTGGAATCAACAGAGAAAAGCATTGATTGCATTTTGGCCGTATTCCGTTCTGCTGGCGCCGCGTTGCGTAAAGATGAACCACTGGCGCTGAAGACATTTATTCAGGAGGCGCAGACCCGCGCTCGGGACCAAGACGAGAAAGCACAGACTGGGTGAGCCATCTTCGTCATAATTTAAGTAACCTTTCGGTCACCATACCTCACGTCATCACTATTATCATCAGTTCAGTCATCGGAATTCTCGAAGCATTTTTGAGCTGTCATAGGGACTTCTCGTTTATCGACTTCCGATATACATATTTTGTCGATACATTATAGAGCACAACGCAACATATCAAAGAAGATTAAAAGTAGAGGTAAACAACAGGCGGTCTTATCGCTAAAGAGCGATCTCTTTTAGGTCACTTTTAAGTGGCTGAAAATGTTAGAGATTTGCAATGAAAGCTATGAAAAATTAATAGTTAACAAGTAATATATATATATTTTTTTTAAGGTTATCTCGAAGAGATCGCTCATTCGCGATAAGACTGCATGTTGTTCTACTCGTAATCATAATTATTTTACATATTGTATTCTGTATTTATCGATATACTTACGGTTCTCTATTGGATCGCATAAAATCATTTGGAATAATATAATAACGCATATTTTTTTAAAGCCGAATTAGCGTTAAGCCTAATCATGTTATGGCATAAATTTTTAGGCATAAAATTAAAAAGAATAAACGAAAATAGCATAATCATCACAAAGACTAACATCAGATAGCATAAATACAAAAAGACATAATAATTACTTGGCATCATTACAAAACGCATAAAAATTGTGTCCTAAAAAATAAAATCATGCATTACACAAAGCAATGAAAGCATAATGCACGGCCCAATAATGTACAGCCTGATAATCCATGTACATTGGGACGGTCATCTATGCGGACTAATAATCTCCAGCGAGTCGACGCCACCCCGCTGCGCGGGGTGTCTATTTCTGGTCTGAGGAACACAAGTGAACCCTAACCTAACCGACCTAAGACAGAGTTCGCTTATGACAAGCCATTTTTATCCGCCCTGATAATGCACGACCCAATAATCCGCGTCCACGAAAAGTGTAAATGCATGCTAACAACGAAACTGTGTTTTATTTATTTAGAAAACAGAAATTATGCTTCAAAACAGATATGATAAATAATTATTAGCCCATACAATAGTATGCATAATGAGTATTAGTCGAATACAAATTAGTCGAAGTAAAATTATTCTAAAACCATAGTATGCCAAACAAAGTAGTAGGCTAAAGTATTATTATGCGACAGTATTATTATGCCAATAGAAATTATGCAAAATCAATTATGCAAAACTATATTAGTCTAAAAAAAATTATGCCAATGAAGGGGATCCCTATACTTACATATGCATAATCGGAAGTCGATAAACGAGAAGTCCCTATGACAGCTCAAAAATGCTACGAGAATTCCGATGACTGCACTATCCTGGTCGATTTCGACCACGGCGACTGGAAAAATGGCTGACATTTTTTATTTTATTTCCGCACTTTCGCTTATTGGCTCAGTTCGCGTTGCAAAGGGCACCACAACACAAGACGGCATTGACTTCCCGGGCAACAAATAGAGTATTTTTGATATAAAAGTAGTATTTTCGAGACAATATTACACATCACACAAAATTATACATAACCAAACGCTTGGAGCCTGTGGTTCCATAGAACTTTCGCGACCAGTGATGGCGCCATCTAGTGACAGTACCCAATAATACGTGTAGCAAACTTAGCAAACTTACTTAACTCACACGTATGTACGAGTTACATGGATTTAGTACCAATTTTATTGCATTTACTAAACTTATACAATTTACCTTTATTTTATGCACGGAAGGATGTTTGTGATATAATTAAGGTACGTTGAATTTATTAAGGTGTAAAAATCATTCTATCTTCACGATGACTGGTTCAAATGTTTCGCTCGGTACCTGTGTCGCCATCTATGAGTTCTTTTTTGTAATAATTATACGTTGTTCGAGTTGGGAGGGCATGCCGCGAGCCATCCGGTTGTCTCTCGGACACTGCAACTACATTGCACTGAATAACAGAGAATTTTGTGAAAAATCATGGGTTACAATATAGTACATATTTCGCGGGCGCGACATACTCTCAATTTTTCTCGCACTATAACTCCTAACCTCTAATGGCCGGTTCCAATAATCAGTCCACCGATAGTTCTCCTTACCAACAGTTACATTTTGACACATTTTCTACGGGTAATCTGTCAAAATGTAATTGCCGGTAAGGAAAACTATCGGTGGATTGATTATTGGAACCGACCATTAGAGGTTACGAGTTATAGTGCGAGAAAAATCGACAGTATGTCGAGGCCGTCTCATCATGACGTGCAGAGAATATTCTTGGAAAATAATGAGCTTTGACTTAATGCTCTGTTTATGTTTCCAGGTCTCGAATGAAGTTCCTGCTAGAAGTCCTCCTAGCCGTGAAGAACAACAACCTGAACAAGATCCCCAACTACGACCCCAGCTTCGTGGAGCAGCTCAAGAAGACGGTTAAGAGCATCATCAGGAAAGGGAGCTATGTCACACCGCTCCATATTACTCTAGAAGACTTGTTGAAAGGTCTGGCGCGATAGATGTTTTTTAACCCATTCTACGAGCAGTTTCCGCTACAAAGCAGAAAAACGCTGCTACGCGATACGGCGTAACACACAGCGTTGCTTGGCCTCGAACGTTAGATTGAGGTCAAGAAGCTTTTTGTTTTGTGTGTATGTGGGTATTTATCAGTTGTCAATAAGGACAGTTGTTCGATAATCTGAAAAAGCTGATAATCAGAAGTACAATATTTTTATGGTGCAATATAATTGAACTACCTACCCCTTGCGATCAAACGATCAATATTTTCACGAAGTACAATTTCGCAATAACTTGATGCGTCTGCCGCTGCCGCCCTTAGAGCTGTGAAAAAATCAAACTTCCAGAGATTTGAATGTGTTAACTTGGAAGTTCCAAGTTAACACATTCAAATCTCCGGCCGTTTATGTAGCATGTTGGGCAGACCTCAATGACCTAGAATCAAGAAATTTTCTTAGAAGCAAGACATTTCAAATAAAGAAATAAGTTTAAAAAGTTCGAATTTGTTTCTATAATAAAAAAAAAAGACCGGGTGGCACTCCGGGAGTGCCGGCAGAAGTGAAAACTCAATAACATTGTAACAGTTTTTCGATCAGGTCACGTGACATCTTACGGTGTCACCCTAAAAATGAATTTGACGCAAATTTATAAACAATTATCGATTATTTAGGCGGACGGGCCGCGGGCGCGTTGGGTGCGACGGGCCGCCGGCTCGACCGTCGGCGCGCCGACGGGCGGCGGCAAACACAATACCAATTTGTTTTTGCCATTGCCAAATATTTTTCAAAGCTTTATCTCTTTAGGAATAACGTCTAAATTCGAACTATTCGAATTTGCAATAACAGCAGATGGCGGTGCACGGTGGCGACCAAAATATCAATTTGTTTTTGCTGTTGGTAAATATTTTTCTAAGCTTTATCTCTTTAGGAATAACGCCCAAATTCGAACTATTCGAATTTTCTCAATAGCAAAACGGTGAAGGACGCGTTGGTATTATTACAAATTTATTTGCAGAATATGCTGTTGTAAAAAGTGTTTAACGGCTTTATACTCTTACGAATAGCGTTCAGTTTTGAATGAAGTTGAATCGGCTAGCAGCAAAAAGTGACCTCCTTCACATCTGACGTCACAAAACTCTGTCGCGTATTTAACATTTTTTTTCCCATCCCAAAAAGTGCTCAGCGCCACTAAAGAAGTTTTCACTTCAAAAAACTGTTTGGATATAACCAGCGTACAAAAATCAAAACGTACGATAAATCACCAATAACTAGCCACCGTTCAATAACTGGCCACCTCATACTAAAAATAAACTCTATTTGCCTATAATATAATGTTTTTTTAGTATAAGCTGTTAATTACTGGCCACCCTTTAATAACTGGCCACGTCACACTAAAATGAACAGAGTTAATTTTTAGTATGAGGGGAGCAGTTATTAGAGGGTGGCCAGTTATTGGCGATTTACCCTACTTCAAATCAGATCTTCCCCAAAATAACTTTTTTTTTCTATTCCAGCGGACACTCGCGGCAAATGGTGGGTGGTAGGCTCCGCATGGGAGGGCAACAGACCGAAGCTTGAAGAGAAGGTGAAAGTTGTGCCCAGCACGGACCAGAAGCTTCTAGAACTTGCTAGGAAGCAGAGGATGAACACAGATGTGCGGAGGAGCATATTCTGCGTTATTATGTCTGCTGAGGTGAGTACAAATTGATGTTGTTTTAAATTTTAAATAATATGGGACCATCGAAAATTAAGGGAACATGCGTAAACACATTTACAATACAATACAATACACTTTATTGTACACCTCAATATAAATAATAAAATAAATAAATAAATATAAGGGGACAATCTTACACAAATCGACCTAGTGCCATAGTAAGCTCAGTAAGGCTTGTGTTATGGGTGCTAGACGACGATATATAATAGATATAAATACTTAAATACATAGAAAACATCCATGACTCAGAAACAAATATTCATGCTCATCACACAAATATTTGCCCTTACCGGGATTCGAACTTTCGAACCCAGGACCTTCAGCTACGTAGGCAGCGTCACATCCCACTAAATCAAAATCAAATCAAAACATTTATTCGTGACAAACACAACACATATAATAAAAGAAATAAAATAAGAAGCACATTTTGCTTTGCCACGAAATGAACTAATAACCGCTAACCGGTCGTCTAATATAAGAACACTGGAAATTAAATGAAATGCAATTTATTTTCGTGAACATATTTGGTATAGCTCTAGATCTTGTCTTGCCTTATGGCGTACGAACGTGTGGTTGCTGGGTACAGTACATTATTATTTATTTATTTATTTTTTATTTTATGAAACAAACGGTCATACAAAAGTATAATATTACTTGTTAGTTAAGTACAAATCAGACCTATATTCGAATATGTTACTAAATTATTAAATAAAACTCCCTGTACAGAACAGAATCAATACCATTAGAGACTATGGTCGCTTTCGATCTGGCGATTATAGGGGGATTAAATAATAAATAAATATAAGCAAATATTCATGCTCATCACAAAAATATTTATCACTATCCATGCTAAACAGGACTAGAAAAAATTAAATCTTCACTAAAATACCTTTTTAAAAAAAATATTTAACTTTCTTGTTTCCAGGACTACATGGACGCCTTCGAGAAACTCCAACACCTGGGTCTGAAGGGCAGCCAGGAGCGGGAGACGGTGCACGTGCTGATGGCGTGCTGCCTCCAGGAGCGCGCCTACAACCCTTACTACGGAGTCCTGGCGCAGAAGCTGTGCGACGTTGACAGGAAATACCAGGTACATTATTACCTTACGACTTGACCACAACTTCGGTGCACCATACGTGGGATCGAGAGATCGAAACGTGGCCTTTCACTCCCACGTTTAGCCACAGATTATATAATAGTTCTACGAACAGATACTCAAGTTGAATAAAAAAGCGCATACCTACCGCTTTGCGTGCCTACTAAATTCAATAATGGAGCGACCTTGAAGGCGCGGGTCGTCGCCCGCTCGTGCCGGCCAATCGACGCTAGGGTTGACACGCTTAGAAATGAATTTATAATTAATAGTTGACTGAAATAAAAAACGGTTTATTGTTAGAAATAATTGTTATAAATTATTTTTATTATGATGTCTACAATTGCTTAACTTTAATGTAGTATTGAATGATTTTGGTTATTAAATTAAAAAGTGGTGAAAATTCTGAATCTGATGAATAATTTCAGTAAGGATTCGAACGGGAAGTATTCGCGACGAAGTCATTTTTTAAAATAATCGGTCACCAATTTTATTATGCGCCTAAGTAGCGTCCGGCCGTGAGCGCGTGTGCCAACCGACTGGCTGAATCCCCGCTAGCGGCGCGCAAAGTTTAGGTATAATTCTAAGTTCCCACGGTGCAGTTAGGTAGCACTTGTATGGCGCTCCGCCATCGCTCAAAGTCCTCCAACACTTTAGAACATAAAGAGGTTACCAAAGTCCTGGGTGGATGGATGGAAAGATAGTCCTAGTAAGAATTAAAAAAAAGACCGGGTTGCACTCCGGGAGTGCCGGCAGAAGTGAAAACTCAATAACATTGTAACAGTTTTCCGATCAGGTCACGTGACATCTTACGGTGTCACCCTAAAAATGAATTTGACGCAAATTTATAAACAATTATCAATTATTTAGGCGGACGGGCCGCGGGCGCGTTGGGTGCGACGGGCCGGCGGAGAACAAAATACCAATTTGTTTTTGCCATTGCCAAATATTTTTCAAAGCTTTATCTCTTTAGGAATAACGTCCAAATTCGAACTATTCGAATTTTCAAGAACAGCAGACGGCGGCGGCGAACAAAATATCAATTTGTTTTTGCCGTTGGTAAATAGTTTTCAAAGCTTTATCTCTTTAGGAATAACGTCCAAATTCGAACTATTCGAATTTGCTCAATAGCAAAACGGTGAAGGACGCTTGGACAAAATTACAAATCTATTTGCAGAATATGCTATTGCAAAAAGTGTTTTTTTATTTTTATTATTTATTTCCAAACAAAAAGTAGGTACAATGGTTTTTACATTTGTTTCGCCAAACATAACTGTTTATTGGCGAGTAGTACACTCATTTTCAGTTTATTTATTGTACCTAAACATCTGTTACAAAAACATGCATTATACTAAATATTCATTTCAATATGAGCTAGTGTAACGGCTTTATACTCTTACGAATAGCGTTCAGTTTTGAATGAAGTCGAATCGGCTAGCAGCAAAATATAAAGGTTTGTGACCTCCTTCACATCTGACGTCACAAAAATCTGTCGCGTATTTAACAATTTTTCCCCATCCCAAAAAGTGCTCAGCGCCGCTAAAGAAGTTTTCACTTCAAAAATATGTATTTTCTGTTACAGTTATCAATCCAGTTCGCAGTATGGGATAAGATAAAGGATATGGAGAGCATGTCGAAGCAGGGCACGAGCAATCTAGCGCAGTTCCTTATACACCTCATCATGGAGAAAGGGCTGGCGTTATCCGTTCTTAAGGTAATAGGGGCGTAGACACTAAACAAAAAAATCAATAATGTCATATTTTCTAGAAAAAGGATAAAAAATGTACTCAAATGGAGAAAAAATCAACGCAAAAGGTTAAATAATCACGAAGTTAAAAGTGTCCAAAGTTTTAAGAAGGGGTATGTTCTGTCCCTGTTCCGCAAAACGCAACTTCATATGAAACGAATCGACGATTCGTTTCAAACGATGACGCTGGAAGAATGTGACCGCACAGAAGACGGCGACGTGCCGCGCCGCATCGCGGTCGGCGCCGCCCCCCGACAGCATCCTGTAATGTGACGTCACACACCGTTTGCGTTTTCTCTCTCTAACAAGCAATATTAAAACGGTTGTAGCTTCGTAATTTTTGGAGATATCTGAATGGGATTTTCGTCACTAGGCATATTTTTTTGGCTTCTTTATTTTGGAGTAATAATAATTGTCGAGTCTACACCCGTATTGAAGAATAGAATGAAAAAACTTCATTCAAGATCACATTACATGATAATTCAATTTACAGCTCGCGACTGACAATAGGTCCTTTTTATATGAAATTTCCATTTTGGGAGAAAACGTTTTCCACTAACTAAATCTTAAAAATCTCTTTGATTTTGATGTCGATCGCTTCAGCTTAATAATATCTAGGCTTATAGGAATCGCTTTTTTAAAAAAAATTAGGTGGCCTATAATTTGAATTTATTGAAAATTTTGAACAAAAGTAAATTTATAAACATAGTCTTTCCTTGTGTCAATAACGTACTAAAAATCATTGAGATTGGAAAATATTTAGATGTGGAAAAAACCTGTTCTCTATTTGTATGGACGAGTACGTAGTATTCCAAAGGTATACTTCCCTGTTATAAATTTAAAATTAATGTTGACGACGTTAAAAATGGGCTCGCCTCAGCATAATGTTACAGTAAGGCTTCGTTCACACGGTATTGTCCTGCACGTTTTTCTGCAGTATACATCTTAACGTATACATAGTGGCACATACAAAATGTTGTTTATACGTTTAAACGAATACTCACCGGACCTGTCAAGCAAACCGAATACGTGCAGAAAACGTGCAGGTCAATGTCGTGTGAACCCAGCCTAAGGCCACTGCAACAATGGTTTCCAGGCAGACCCTGGTAACTATATTAATCCATTTTACATTGCTGTTTTTCGGGAACGAAATGTCTCAGTTTGTGTGTGCATGTGTGAGAGTGTGTGCGTATGTGTATGAGTGTGTGTGTGTTTGACTTAAAGGAATATGGAGGGTGTGATATTGTGTCGTAAGAAGGAAATTTGAGTAATAATGCTAATAATATTCTACGAGTATGTATGCACTGTAAACGTATTTGGCCAAAGAAATAATTAAAAGCAAATAATAAATTACTTTAATTGAAAAAATCACTCAGTTATCAGTATATAAATCACATATCAATACTTTATCATCATATCAGCCGAAAGATGCCCAATGCTGGACGTAGGCCTCCCCCAAAGAGTGCCACATTGACCGGTCCTGCGCCACCCGCATCCAGCGGACTCCCGCATATATTATATAAGTTACAACGATGTACCTGCGCACAAAGCATTTTTTGAAAACATTCTAACCCTAAGGCAGCGCGTTTGCGCGGGTAAAAATCTTCAACGCCCATTGGCCGAAATTTTGCGCGCGACGCCGGCAGCTTCGGCGCCCGCCATTTTGTCTGGCGCCATGAGCGGGAAAGCACGAGTTTACCTGTCATTGCATATTGTACCTTACATAATAGCATAGTGCAACAAGGTCTTTATTGAAATGGTTATACGCTCGATTTCATTTGGTACTTGTCAGCACTCGTCGACGTGGACGAAGATTGCCGATGTAACTTATATTTGTGGTACTACTATACAACGTGTTAATAAAATAACGCAAAACCTGAAAACAGTTTGTTCAGAATCGAGCATAGAATGCGAAAAAAATAAAAAAATAAATTTTTGACAAGATTTATTTTTTACATTTGTATGGAGTGTTGGCCGACTGGGGCGACCTGCTCCATACAAATGTAAAAAATAAATCTCGTCAAAAAATTTATTTTTTATTTTTTTTGCATTCTACTCTCGATTCTGAACAAACAGTTTTCAGGTTTTGCGTTATTTTATTAACACGTATATGCATGTGTTTTGTGTGACTTAATTTAATCCATTCCTTTGCCCACAGGTGATAGAATTCTCGGACCTGAACAAGAGTTCCGTCCGCTTTCTCCGACAAATCCTCCTCGCCATCATAATGAACGCGGACCTAGAATCGTCCCTCCAAGTCTTCCACCGGATCGCGAAGTCCCCCAAACTCCACATGTTCCGGGAAAGCCTGAGGCTGTTCATCCAACATTTCTTGCTGAAGAACGCGGGGAAGAAAAGCGCTGTGTTGGGTGACGATGAAATGGCGACGTTGAAGGAGAGGACGGTCGAAGTTGAGAGGATATTGACGATGTTTGAATCCAAGTTGAAGTTTTGAATATATGATAAGTGTTTATACATTTGTTTTTTTTTTACCTTAAGGGGATGCCTTGATTCGAGTTGACCAAGCCCCCTTGACAGAGACACGCTTATGCCTTCCGCGCACGAGAAAAAGAGATGCAACACTCTTGGGGAATGGCTTTTTTTGGACAAATTTCGATAAATACCTAACTTACTGAAGTTTTATTTATATTTAATTAAGTGAGATTTAAGATGAGACAAAATACTATAGTATTAACTTGATTGAGTCGTAAAATAATGTATTGTTTGAGTAGGCTGAGTAAAAAAAGGAAAATAAAGACCCAACATTGGATTTTTTTTCTATCGAGGAAACTTTAGGCAATCATGTATCGATTAAATCAGATAAACAATCATATAGTCAAGAATCATATGTCTCAAAATCAGACCTTATTGTTTCTTAATCTAGTCAGAACGGCGTTTCAAAGCACGCGATAATTTGCAATGCACCCCCTTAAAAGTCCTTAGCACGCTCACTCAGCACAAGTCAGACTTTTCCTGTTTATAATATTAGTTTAGACTAGTTTCAGCCATAACCAAGGACATACACTGTTGGAACAGATGGTTCGCAACAACGCGCCCTTCAACATCGACGTATATGTACGTGAATTCTACGTTCCCATAGTTCCGTTATCAGTAGACGTCTGGATCGTTATCAGCTGATAACAGAAAGGAGAGGGCACTACACACCTGCAGTCTATGAAGGAATGAATACCTTGATTATTATTTACAAGGTTCCATGAGAAGGGATCAACGTGAAATTGAAGCTCTCCTCCTCAAACATATCAAGAGTCGGCAACGCCCATGTTACTCTTTTGGAGTTGAATGCGTCTGTAGGTACCTACTTGCTTACATTAATTTTATACGAGTTATAGTTTTCAAGCTATGGTGCGCCAAAGTTACTGAAAAAAACTATAACCAACAAATAATCACAACTTAAGCAAACCGAAAAAGTCTCGACTTGAGAATTATGATACGTCCACTTCAACAAATACGTTGGTTTGAGGATCAATACGGTGATAATATAAATTTTACCTTCTTCAGCTGGTCAGCATTCAATGCGTACCATCCAGTTAAATTATGACGACGAAACACATCGAACCCAGAAAAGTGGAATAGTAAGAAAATCGACAGTCAATGTCTTTTTTTTTTATCTTATATTTAGAAGAGGCTTTTGTACACTGGCGGTGACAATGCCAACCTCATAGGAGAACACGCTTTCTCATTTCACGTAGGACTTAATTCTAGGTATTTATTAGAACATATAGGTTTTCATGGCATCATCAGACCAGTCAATGTCAATAAATAACAAAACCGACAGGTTAGACGTGACTTCAGCATCACTTTAGTTAACATTAACCGGCCATTTTTTTTTTTAACTCCCCAGTTGTAATTGTGAGCGGTGTGGAGGTACACCCTCCGTAGAACAAGCTGTGTGAAGGGCTCTCATCGTGAAGTGGTCTGCAATCCCCACTACTTACATTGTCTCGAGTGTATCGTATAATGTAACGTTTTGGGCTCCGCTCCGGGTGCAGTGCATGCAGTACGCGGTGATAGAAAACGGTGAAAAAAAATATTCTTACATTATTGCTACGCAAAATTTACTAAAATACTTGTACTCCAGGCAAAATGCGGTTTTGAAAAACATTAATTTATAATAGCGTTTTTTTTGTTGATTTCATTTGAAAATGTTATTCCAAGATGATTTAGTCAAGAATCCGACAAACTTTCCACCCGGAAGTAATTATGTAGATTTAAATGAAGCATGCATTATCTTTTTTTGTAAGATTTTTCTTGAATATTATAGAGCAAATGTAAATGAACCAAAATAAAGACAAAAACATTTATTAATATTTTTACTGACATTTTAGAAGCCAGTTAACTTATCATTTTTTCGATGTCTGAAATTTTGTCGGACTTTGTCGCTGGGTAACTATTTAATTGATAATATATCCGTTATACATAAAAAATAAGCTATTATAAATTATTTCCAAAATTGTCATTTTTTCCATACAAGTTGTCAGTTCATTGCCTGGACTATTGTTAAACATCTTCAACTTATCTGTGCTACTAAAAGTCTTTTTGGAAGTTTGTATTGTAGGGGTTCAAGTACGAAGATTCTCAAAAAACCACCTGTCAGCAGCAGAAGTAGAGCTACGCTAAATAACAGACAATAGACAATTGAAATTTAGAGTCGTGTGTAGATCATTTTGAGCACTTGACTCGCGTTGCTACTTTTGCTGGTGACTGTACCTAAGATAAAATGGATCTTTGGGAATGGGCACAGGATGTTTTTTTGTCCCGTATATCTGCGTTATTTGTAACGCAGAAGGGGGAGTTAGTAAACTATACTTATCCCTTAGATGCATACAGTATCAAAAATGATAGTAATTTAGATGAAGTAGAGAATAGTTTCAGGCCCGAGGAAGGACATGGGATGGTTTTTATCCCGGAAACTTGTATGGAGCGACGATGTAAACGAGTTCCACGCGGGCCGACGCTAGCTAGTATTTATATAAGAGCAAGTCTGCTTAGATTAAATATACCTATCAATCATTGTTTCAATTAATTACAAAGTAGGGGAGAGTCGGTAACAGTGGATACACTTTCGTTTGAAGCCCAATATTTGACGACTTATTTGTGTGATGAGCACGAATATTTGTTCCTGAGTGAAGGGAAAACTCGAGGCGAACGATCCTACTCGCATGGCCCAGCGCTATGGCCATGCGATGGTTGAACGCCACTAAACGATGGCGACATTCAGTTGTGATCGAATCGTTTTGCGAGATGGACGTCGAAGTGTTAGCCACTGCGGCAATTTACCTGTACGCCACGTACCAGTATTCTTATGCATTAGCATATGTTTGGGGTTCCATATTACGCTTACGCTCCCCGATATGATTCCAAAAACTTTATTTCTTCGTGTTGAGGCCACGTACGTCATTTTCGATTAAAATAAATACAAAGCACGAACGTCCACACTCACCCGCGGTCGACCGCGCACTGTGGAATGGAATGGGCCACGTGTAGATGCGTACCGCCATCGCTGGCTCATTCCCTTTGATGTGCGGCCGAAAAACCGACACCATCGCCATCCCGCCGCGCCATAAGCCAACCGACACCACTACCCTCTCTACACGTTGGCCCATCCTAGTGGGCCAGCAGGATGGGCCATCATGTAGAAGAGCCATGGCAAGAGTACAAGTGTTTGTGTGCGTAAATACACGGACAGCGGCATTTTAGTCACCGTGACCCGTTAGTCACTGTTACCCACTCTCCCCTCATCGTTGGCCACAGCATCTATGGCAGATGATTGTTGCAGTGCTTAGGAGCCTATGGATTGCCGCATCTACGTTGGTGGCTGCATTATACGGCGACTATAATAGTCCTATGGCAGCGCGGCATTTCTTGCCACATCTATTCCCCCCCGACTCTCCCCTAGGTACATAGTAAATATGAGTATCTCATTGTTATACTGATATTACAACGATGACGATGTTGCCAAGCCCAGCCCACATTCCAAATCATTATTGTAATTATTCTAGTTCTACCTCGTAGCGCATCAAGGCCAAACATAATTGTCTCTATGCAGCGATTGCCGCTATCGTCTATCGCTTATCGATAACCGATGTAATCGATAAATATGGGCGCGTTGCTGGGTGTAGCAAATGGCGGGAAATTAATACGAGTTTCATTTTAGTTTTAGACTGTGGATGTGGCCATCTCTGGCAGACATTATGAGGAGACGCTACACGAGCGAAATCGGCTGGCCTGCATGCAGTCCTGCCGCGTGGTTCGGCTAGTGTGGATACGTTGTCGGAAGCACGGCTTTCAACCACATCAAGGCCATACTAGATTTTCTGTGACCTAGCTTGGCACGACTGCCGATTTCACTCGTGTAGCGTCTCTTGATGCTACTTTTTAGGGTTCCGTAGTCAACGAGGAGCCCTATAAACGAACGAGCGAGCGAAGCGAACGAATATGTCGTTGAATATATACGTGTTTTTTTCGTCAGAACACTTATTCAATAAAAAAAAGAAATACTCGTGTGTTCTACAGCTGACTCAGCCACTATTGTACTGTAGTATATAATATATTTGCACTCATTAAGAAATATTGTGCGTTTCTAAAAACCGTTTATTTATCTATTCAGATAATTTGTTTGCGGATTTAAGGACAAAGCGCTAAAGTTAATTAAATCTGGATAACCGAAGCCAAAAAGTAAATGTAAACGGCAAATTTTCGTGTGAGAGATCCATCTTAGGCCCAGTTTTATTTTTAGTATATGTGAATGATCTTCCTGAATGCCTACCAGATTTTTTTTTTCGGTTCTGGTTCCGCATTCCACTCAGAATCATTAAGGCCAACAACTGTCAAGCTTACTATTGACCGCCACCGCAGGCCGCGGCGATCTGTTCGAGGGTGTGTACACTTGAGTGCGACGGCGACGTTACAAGCAGGGATGTCACGAATGTCAGTTCTATTACATTCGCGAATGCGAATGCGAATATTTAGAATGCGAATGTGCGAATGCGAATGCGAATATTAAGAAAGTGAACTAAAAACTCAACGTACGTTATAATTTTTTAATAATTTTATTTAACAATCAGAAGCATCAAAAGCAATCACAACACAAGTCACTACCCAAGTAAAGGTGCTTTCTATTGGTCAAAATTAATCACGTGATACGGGTTCGCGCGCTTTGCTCATGCGCGAGTCGGCGTCTCGGCGGCAGGCGGCCGGCGCGGGCGAAACACGCCACGACTTGCACATATTCGCATTCGCAAAACATTCGCATCGTTTGATGCGAATGCGAATGTTGATGCGAATAATTAAAATAATGCGAATCATTCGCGTATGCGAATGCGAATGCGAATATTCGTAACATCCCTAGTTACAAGGGTTAATACTTAATACCTACTGACGGTCATCTTTTAAGAAAAATGTGTCAAAGTATTCCATCCCGGCCTAGCTAGCATGATCGCGTTTATGTCGGACATAAAACATTCGTCCCTTACTAGCAAGTGGGTAAGTGCGAGAGGGACACCGGGCATTCACCCACAGACGTCAGCCATGTATGGTTTTTGTAAGTATTTTTTTAATGTTATCCACTAATAATGTCAATTTGGGAACTGCCATTAAAAATGCAACACTAACCTTAGGTGATCTCTGCTACCGTATAATTTCGAGTCGTAAAACAGGGGTGAATGACTTTATTATCAATATAAACCCAAAAAGGAATTATATTTAGCCTCTGTTGAACTGAAACGGACAATTTTTATGATGATAACATGGTGCCTTCAGTCCTTAATGCCGAAACGTTACATTTTTTATACATTACGATGATTGCATTTGTAATTTAATCTTTATTATGATTATATTAAGCAGCTGCCGAATTAAGCCTGTAGCAAACAAAGTATGATGGTTTAAAATAAAATGTATGGATGTAAAAATACAGCAGAATGTAAAAGTATGTAAGTTTGCGATAGTTTTGTTTTTTAATTTGTAATTTACGTACTTTGTTCTATTTCAAGATTTCGCGCCACTTATTGGAAAATTAATAAGAGCGCCATCTATTCAAAATCAGTGGCAATAATTCGTCGCTAACTGTATATCTTGTTGCTAGCAATATTCTTAGATAAAATTATACTGTAATTTAAGAATATAATATTTTTTTATAATGGAAACGAAATAACCCACATTTAACAAGAAAATAATTATAAATGACAAAAATCTGGTTCCAAAACAGTCGGCAGAGGAAACTACGGTGGCGCTACGGTAAAGCAGTTACGCACCTAGCAATCTGTCACAACCCTGTCACAACATCTTGCTAAAGTCGGAATGAGACAGCAATACATATTTCTTTCATTCTAAGTGTGGCAAGTTGGTGTGACAAATTGCATCGCTTGTAGTGTGCTTATAATATTGGAAACTCGAACAAAGAGCTAACCAGCCACTAGAAATAAGAGGTTGTGTGAGTGACCGAGAAAGCTCAGTCGATAGCGTGCACTTCGCGCGCGTGGGAGCGAGATGCACGAACACGAACACTTTCGGCCATCATAACCATCTTGTGCAACTGTTTCTCTTCGGCCGTGTTCTAGTGCAAACGAACGATGGACGCCATTCGCACGAGATAAATCTTTTCTTCGCTCTTTCGTGAAGCGAGAGTGCGTGCGCGTAACTCGGTGCCGGGTGTGAAGCTATGCTATAGTGTGACTGTGTGTGAAGGTGGTTTCGGAGGAGCTTAGCGGAGCGAGGATTTCAGCCTCGGGAACAGCAGCGCTTAGCGCGAGGCGCGTGCAGCCGGGCAGGCTTGTCGCGGGCGCGAGTGTTCGCGGAGCATGGCGGACGCGAGCTGAGCGGCCGCGGCGTCCGATCCCGGGTCTCGCGGGCGCTCCGCTCCAGCCGGCCCGATGAACGCGGCACGGCTGAGGTTATTTTATGGGTATATGCGTGAGCTGCCGGCGCCGCGAGAGGAAGGCACCGGAGAAGCTAGCGGGGCTCGGCGCGGGCGGGCCCGCTAAGGGCACGGCAGCCCTGCTGCTGCCGCGGCGCGCCGACCCGCGGCCGTTGCGCCCGCTGCCCATCATGGCCAACTCCATTTCCAACATCAAGATGACCAACCCCATCAAGGGCATGGTCAGCAAGCGGCGGAAACGCTACATCAAGGACGGATTCAACCTGGACTTAGCCTGTATCCTTTTCAGTGTTTTATGGCCAGTTGAAAGTGCTTCCGTGTTAAGGTGCTAGGGTAACATGGATTACATGGATGTCGATATGGGTGAGTTATCCAGGCTCCGTGTCCGAGTCGTGGCGGTGGCCTTGGGGCGCAGAACACGCGCTGCGCTCTCGACTAGTAACCTTGGAATTATTGTGATAGGTAACCTGGCTCGTTCATCGTTTTCCTTCTGTCAAGGGCATTCAAATCATAACCTATAAATTGCATTCATATTACTCTTTGTTAGGTTATGCTCGTTTTGGAGACTTTAACAGTGAATTAGCATTCTTTCTTATTCTTAATCACGACACTAAAGTACTATGAAATATCTTATTGGGAGCACAAGGTTATTGAATTCAGAAAGTCTTATGTAGTGTTCATTTTGGCTGTACATAATCGGGTTTGACTGCTTAAAATAGCCACTTGACTCCTTAAAACATGTGTGTCAACTCAGAGGCAAATATTGCTTACTCAACTCAATATTTACCTTGTAGGTATGAAGGAGTAGAAATCTTGCATAGCAACTAAAACTATAACCTATAAATGTGTACTCTGTGCACACAGCTACTTGTGTGTGGTTGATAAACTATTTCTGAAGGCTCTAAAGCTGTTCCATTTTCAATTTTCGCATTTCCGATAGTGACCACTCCATCTCTAGATTGTGATTCTGATTATAATATAATACATTTGTTTTTCTATCTAAAGCAAAGTTAAAAATCTAGTGTTATTTATTATATTATTATACATGTTGAAATGTTAACACTGGCAAGTAAGATATTTTGAACCATTAGAAGTTATTTTATATTTGAATAATAATGTTTACACTAATATTACAAAATTCGGTCCTTATCCTATTAGCTCGAACATTACAACCGGTACCGCCTCCGCGCCGCACCGCGCCGCTCCGCCACCGCTGTCAGTGCGTTTCGAGCTTTAGGTCCAGTTCCTAAGCTGACAATTATTTGTCAAGTTTGTTAATGATCTGTGTATATGAATTAGGGCAGTTTGCACCAACTTACGATTAGAAACCGATCAACATTAAATATGGCGCCGGCAGCTGGCATTTCATAACGTCCTTATTGTCTTCTTTTTATACGGAACTGGCCGTTTGCTCATTTGCTCATTTCGTTCCGTTTTTGAAATCTTGAACTTGAAGTGAAAATCTATCACTCAAAATGAGAATTTTTCCCATTTTACGTTGGCAAGTTTTATTAAGATAATTGTTCACTAAGCAAACATTTTCCTTTGGATAATATTATATTCCATTCCACGCGGACGGACTCGCGGGCAGAAGCTAGTGTTTAAATATAATCACATACCTGGGATTTCATAGAAACTTGTCAAACTTTCCATACATTTAACGAAGACAGCTACAATTACAGATGGTTTGATGCAACCCACCCTTACAGATTTCCACCTTCAATAGGCCCCTCTATTTTTAACCCCCGACGCAAAGAGAGGGGTGTTATAAGTTTAACGTGTCTGTGTATCTGTCTGTGGTATCGTAGCTCCCAAACGGATGAACCGATTTTCGTTTAGTTTTTTTTGTGTCATAGATCATTTTATCCCGAGTGTTCTTAGCCATGTTTCATGAAAATCTGTTCAGCCGTTTTTGGGATATTGGACTTTGAAATGAAAATGTCGGGGGTATTTCAACTTTTCTATTTATGTAAGTTAAGTTTACCAAATATAAAGCAACAGAACCGTTTGACCAATGGATCAGATCAAAACCAAACCTCTTTTGTTTGAGGGTCATACTTTTACCACCAGTCACCACCCATGGTCCTCAATAAAGGAGTGTAATCAGGCACCTGGCATTTGGGCCCTCTCAGGGAGCTCGTGTTCAGGTCCCGCTACTGGGACCCCTAGAGGCTGCCTTGTAGGCCTAGGCGAAAATCCAGCTCTATGTGTGATTATGTGATTCAAGGTGGTTCACTTTCCATACAAACGTTATTAGACATTCACAGGCTAACGGCGTGATTTTTTAAGAAACTTATGTAACTAACTTTCATAATTTGGCTTTCCATTTGCGCGAAATTCCCCATGCCTTGAATAAAGTTGTATTATTATAATTGTTATTAAGGCTTTTTTATTCGATATTACATTTGAAGTTTAAGTTTTTATAGTTTTATTTCTATTGAATATGGACCCCTCTTTGGGTGAAGATATATAAATAAACTTGTATAAACTAGAATAATTTGAGATATTAGTTTGTGGTGTCATACTTTGGGAAAACAAATGGAAAATCACGCCGTTAGCCTGCGAATGTCAAATAACGTTTTGTATGGAAAGTGAACCACCTTAACTTCACTAGATGGATTAGTGCACATTATGCTGACCATAGTCAAAGTATGTGATATACTTAGCTCTAATATGTAAAGAAAGATTTTTTTAGTAACCAACTTCAAATAAGGATGAGGTTCTCAATTCGTTGGAATATTTTAATGCATGTTCCCTGATTACTCGAAGACTTGAAGAATTCTTTTTTTGTTTGATACCTTTCCTGGTGGTTCCATGGTAATCGTGGTAGTGTGATTACTACTACTTGCTCTGTAGTAGTGTTGTGTGTTGGAGGTGAGCTAGGTCGCCAGAGCTCCCGAGGATGCATTGTGTTGAGAGCGAGGGATTTGTTCCTTCAGCTGTCAACACGGCGAATCCTCAAACATATCAAGGGTCGGCAACGCCCATGTTACTCCTTTGGAGTTGCATGCGTCTATAGGCTGCGGTGTCCGCTTACCATCAGGCGGGCCTTACGCTTGTTTGCCACCGTCGTTGTATAAAAAAAAAACAGCTCAGTATCAGATGATATAATAGGCAAACTTGAAGCAATTTGGTTACTGATTTGAAGTCGGTTGAAGCTTTTAAAGTAATGTAGGTAAATAAATAAGGTAAGAAACCCCCGACATTTTCATTTCAAAGTCTAATATCTCAAAAACGGCCGAATTTTCATGAAACATAGCTCAGGATAAAATTATCTGTGACACAAAAAAAAACGAAAATTGGTTCATCCGTTTGGGAGCTACGATACCACAGACAGATACACAGACAGACACGTTAAACTTATACCACCCCTCTCTTTGCGTTGGGGGTTAATGACATATTTACTTCAAGTTTACTTCATAATCATAAACTTTACAGTTGGTCATTCTACTTTTTGGCGACCATAAAGCACGTCCCCACATTTTGAACTAAAAATCATGACAAAATGGTGTTTTTTTTACAAGTAGCAACCCGGGTCAGTTCTGAATGAATGAATGAATGATTTATTTGAAAAACACAACCACAACATTACATACAAACTGCTTAAAACTAAACTGCTTGCTCAGTTCTGGTCTGGTTTTAACCCATTGAGCGCTTATCACGACATGCGTCAGAGGGCCCTACAAGCGATTTTCGCTACATATGGAGAAGAATTATTCAAATTCTCTGAAGCTTAGTAATTATTCAAATAAACTAGCTTCTGCCCGCGGCAACGTCCGCGTGGAACTCGTTTATATGGTAGCTCCATACAAAATTTCACCCCCCATTTCACTACCTTAGGGGAAGAATTCCGTGATAAAAACTATCCTATGTCCTTCCCCGGGACTCAAACTATCTCCATACCAAATTTCATCTAAATCGGTTCAGCTGTTTTAGCGCGAGGAGGTAACAGACACTATCGCATTTATAATATTACGTATGGATTTCTAGACCATTATCTCCCACTGCGGGGCACAGGCTTTCCCCCATTTCCATTCTCCACAAATCCGAAAATGTAAATATATTTATAACTTTATGCTGTTTAAGCAGGTTATGTAACAGATCATAACCTTTTTGGGTGACTATGTGTGTACGATCAGATCTAAAAATATATATCAATAATAATTTATTTATTTATTTATTTATTTAATTAGTACAATGCAAGTTTACAGTGTGGACACCAAATCACTTACACGCTAAAATAACAAGAAATATAAACATTCACAGGTAAAAATGTCACAAATCGTAATTATAATGTCATTCCATTAATTAAATGCCAATTCAAAAATATCCTAGCAATATTGCACAAGTATGTCAAACGATCAGCGAACATGTCAGCGTCTTCGTACTGAGTGAGCATTAGATGCAGCCATGTTATGGCACGGGCGGTAGGCGCATGGCTCGCGAAGCGCGTGCGAGCGGACGGCCGCTGCAGCAGGCCCGGCCGGCGGCGCGGCGCCACCGCCCCGTCCACGTCCGTGGGTATCCGCGTCGGAACCACCAACCCGATCCGAGCCAACACCTCTGCACTATCCACTCGGTGATGGACAACTGACAGATAGTGGACTAATAGCAATAGCTTCCTTCTCAGCGCCAGCGTGTCTAGCCCGACCATGCCCGAGACAAAGATGGAGGGATAGAGGTACGGGTAGTAACCGTAGGCTTTTTTATACAGCCAGCGAGCAAATTTGCGTTGTACTTTCTCAATCATGAGAGAGTATTTGCTCTCGTACGGATCCCAAACAACAGCGCCGTATTCTAACTTGCTCCTTACAAATGCGCTAAAGAGAATTTTAGCCACTCCGATGTGAAATTGTTTTGCAATCCTCATCACAAATCCCAAAGTCCTGCTAGCCTGCTTGCAAATGCCAGTTACGTGCTTATGGAAGTCAAACTTATCATCTAATATTAAACCTAGGTCACGAATTTCACTAACTCTTTCCAGAGTGTCGTCAGCTAAATGGTACTCAGTTTGGAGTGGAGAGCGCTTACGTGAAAAAGTGATCACCTTACATTTATTGACATTAAAAGGCAGCCGATTTAAAATACTCCACTCGGCTGCCGCGTCAATGTCAGCCTGTAACGCTGCACTATCAGCCGTACTACCAATACCTCGGAACAGCTTCAGGTCATCGGCAAAAAGCAAACTCTCGGCGGTGCGAGTCACATCAGGCAAGTCGTTAATCATCAGGAGAAACAGCGTAGGCCCTAGAGTACTGCCCTGACTTACTCCTGATAGCGTGAAGTAATGGTTTGACTCATAACCACCCACCCTGACATACTGCTGGCGGTCAGACATGTAACTAGCGAAAAAATTTAGAAGCTTTGGCGTGAAGCCTGCTAATGCTAGTTTTTCCAGCAAGATGTCATTGTCAACCAGGTCAAATGCTTTCCTGAAGTCGAAATATGCAGCATCGACCTGGCGACCTGCATCCATCTCCTTACAAACGTAGTCGTAGTAGTAGTAGTAATAATATAATTATAATAATATATTTTTCGTAAGACGTTTCTCTCTTGTCGTGGTGCAATAAAGAGTATTTACATACATACATTCACGCCATTATTCCCAAAAGGGGTAGGCAGAGCACATTAAACTTATGTTCCAGCGCCACTTTTAGCATTAATGTGGATAAAAGATCGACAAAATGTGATATTGCAGTGATAGGTTGCTACATCGCCCACAACACACTTTAACCCTGCTCCCTTAGTCGACTTTTACGACACCCACGGGAAGAAAGGGGGTGGTGAAATTCTAAAGAGTATTTATTATTATTATATATTGAATTTTCACCTTTACTCCACCGAAAACGTTAGTAAAAATACACATATTTATAGACATACTAGCTTCTGCCCGCGACTCCGTCCGCGTGGAACTCGTTTATATCGTAGCACCATACAAACTTTTATCCCCAATTTCACCCCCTCCGGGGATGGTTTCCGGGATAAAAACTATCCTATATCCTTCCCCTGGATCCAAACTATCATACCAAATTTCATCTCAATCGGTTCAGCGGTTTATGCGTGAAGAGGTAACAGACAGACACACTCACATTTATAATATTAAGTATGGATCTGTATACCCCACACTAATACACTTCTCTGCCATATTTTCTGGTCAGATATTCAATATTTTTAATGCAAGTCCACAGTATCAGTGTTTGTACAGGTCATTCACCCCAGCTATATTAGGATTTATATCTACTCAGTATCAGTATGATTGCAGTTCTTTTATGTCGTTGTTTCCTTATTAATTATTACGATAATCCTTTCCTTATTCCGAGTGACTTCTTCTTTTAAAAAAGTGATAGTCACGTTCAAAAAATCCAAGAGGTTCATGATTCAATTTGCATTGTCAACCTAGTGCTAAGAACATACCTTTACTAACATGTATATGTGGCTACATAGTTTCGCAAACGGACGAACCGATTTGAGTGAGGGGGGGGGTCAAAAATCGACGAAAAACGATGACGTAATTATGGATAAGCTATGTAATGGCCACCGTATCTATCATCAAACAGCTCAATCAATCAATCTTTGGGATCAACGATCAAAACCGACTGAATCGATTTTGTTAAAACGTAGCTAAAAACAATCTCGATCATGTCAGCTAAAAAAAACCCGCATTAAAATCGGTCCATACAGACACTTGAAACTTATTACACCCCTCTTTTGCGTGGGGGGTTACAAATAGTATACGTCACTCTGGGCGTGAGATTTACCGCCCACGGGCGCAGGGGCAAATCTCACTTCACACCCAGGAGAAGACGTAAAATTGTATGCGCACCTCGGGCGGTAATTCGTAAAGCCCCAGATCGCATACATATCTACCATTTTATCAGTCACACTTGCTCGTAAAGGGCTTCATAACGCGCAGGCATTACGTACAGATCTATAATGGCCTATATTACGCCCATGGGCGGAATCGTTTTTTTCTTAAATTGTATTTAAATAAAAATAAATGTTAGGGGACAATCTTACACAAATCGACCTAGTCCCAAATTAAGCAAAGCTTGTACTATGAGTACTAGACGACGATAAACATACTTATATAGATAAATAAATACTTAAATACATAGAAAACATCCATGACTCAGGAACAAATATTCGTGCTGCGACTTGCGAATTTGTGACTTGCGTTAGTTTATAAACCAAGGAGGAAGTTAAAAAGCTCAAATACAAAATAATTAAATGGTGATCCGCAGCGAATGATCCACAAAATTAATATTAACAAAACTATGATGTGGAACCACTTGGGTTTATTTAGACTGTTACATTCCACTGTCAACTGTACTTAAAAATAAACATTGTCTCAAGAGCATGCAATTTTGTTTGATGAAATTGAGAATAACGGTTTCACTGTAATATTATTTAAACAAAAGCTTGAATAGGGATGTAGACCCAAAATTTATTATTACTCTCAAAGATAGAAGGCAATAAAATATGCCTATTGACGAAAATCCCATTCAGATAAAAAAATACGAAGCTACAACCTTTTCAATATTGCTTGGTAGAGAGAAAACGCTCGAAGATAGTGACGTCACAATCTGCGAGCGTCATAGTAAATGACAATCGTTTCATATGAAGGTGCGTTTTGCGGAAAAGGCACATAACATACCCCCTCTTAAAACTTTGGACACTTGTAACTTTGTGATTATTTAACCTCTTGCGTTGTTATTTTCTCCCTTTGACTATATTTTCAATCCTTTTTCGAGAAAATATGACATTATTGATTATTTTATTTAGTGCCTACACCACTATTCCAATGACAGTTTTATAAAAACTCGGCTGCAAAAGTCTAGCATTGTCGCGTTTACATAAAGCATTAGTTGTATATAGTGTAGGCCCCCTCAAGTTGGACTGATGACCTGGTAACGGACGCGGGAGTCCGCTGGATGCGGGTGGCGCAGGACCGGTCACTTTGACACTCTTTGGGGGAGGCCTATGACCAGCAGTGGTCTTTCGGCTGATATGATGGTGATATAAGTGTGAGCGGGACAACTGATTTATGTCCGACAGACGCAATCATGCTAGTTAGGCTGGGCAGGAAGTGTTTACTGCTCTAATAACAACTTGGTAAAGTTAAAAAACCTTTTTCATTTGCAACTTCTATATCTCAAGATCGGCTGAAATGATTTTGTTGAAACGTAGAGAACCATCTCGATCATGTCAGCTTTCGGATGAAAAAACCATTAAAATCGGCCCATTCGTTCAGGAGCTACGACACCACAGACAGACTCACAGACACGGCAAACTTATAACACCCCTCTTTTTGCGTCGGGGTTTTTAATCAAATCCAATACAAATACACTTTATTGCACACCTCAATTTATGAAAACAATACAGAACCACAAATAACATGTAGAGGTAAACAATACGCGGTCTTATCGCGAAAGAGCGATCTCTTCCAGACAACCTTTGGGTAGCGGAGAAATTGTAGCAGATATAGTAAAATATCATTAGGTGGCAAAACCATCATAAAAACGAATGAAAATGTATTATTTATTGAATCCCGATCATATACGGTCAGCAATGTCCTTAATTAGACTTAAAATGGTTGGCTAGTCATCGAAATTAGACCCGAACCAAGGCTGAATCTTAATTGTGATCGTAACGAGAGCCCGGGCGATTAAATATGCATTAGTTATCTATAAAAGTGTAATTAGTAATCATCTCTGTTGATACAGACAGTTGCTTGCTCAAGCATGTTTATCAACATAAGAAATAAAGTAGCATAAATGCAACTTTGGCCGGATAATCAACTCGCCCCATTACCAACTTAAGAACCTTGTACATGGTGCAACAACTCACACGAGATTAATTTTGTATTAAGCAGTAACGCTGCTAACGAAATTATAAATTTAAATTAAAGGAAAAAATAATGTTAAGTCTTCTGGTAGATGTCGCTACACGCCTCCCTAAGGCGTTGCAGGAAGGAACTGATTGAAAGATTTAGTAACCGAGACAGATCTGGTGTTTCAAGTGTCCATGGGCGGCGGTAATCGCTTACCATCAGGTGATCCGTCTGCTCGTTTGCCTCCTATATATAAAATAAAAAAAAGATTGTTCCCATAGCTCAGTTGGTTAGTAGCGACGGGCCATGAATGCCTGTGTTTGGCGGTTCGAATCCGGCTCGGAGCATTTTTTTTTTCGTTCATTTAAATTTATAACTCGCATGCGAGTTTTATTACATTTATTTATTTAAATCAGGCAACAAACCCATATTACAAACTAGCCTCTGCCCGCGACTCCGTCCGCGTGGAACCCGTTTATATCGTAACTCCATACAAACTCGCCTCTTTAGGGGATGATTTCTGGGATTAAAAACTATCCTATGTCCTTCCCCGGGACTGCAAACTGTCTCTATACCCAATTTCTTCCAAATCGGTTCAGCGGTTTAAGCATGAAGAGTTAACATACAGACACACTTTCGCATTTATACTCGTACTCATTTATTTATATTGCACAAATACATAGAACGTCAAAAAGTTCATATTAGATTAAATTTAAATAATTCGAATTTATTTATAATGTCAGCGTTACATTAATTATTATTACATTTTTAATGTTAGTATGGATGGATACGTATATCTACACTATATATTATACCCAGTTAGGTAGGTACTTGGGGTTTTCTCACGCTCATTTTTTGTGACACATAAAAAACCCATCGATAACTTTTTCTGCCGGGTTAACCGCTTTCCCGGAAAACGCATTTCTTCAGGTTGTGTCCACTTTCCTAAAACACAAAACAAATGGGTTGCGTCGGCATAGTTACCTAAAGGATAACTTATAAAAAAAACTTACTTTCTATACTGTCAGGTTTTGGACTGACGTCACATAACCGTTCCCTATGTACGTCTATCCACTATTCCGTATTATGCTGTCTCGTTGACCAGGAGACAACATGACAGAGAGAGTTTCTTAGAAAAAGTGTTACAGCACCGACTTCTTTTCTGATCTTTTAACGCGTCATGAATAATTGATGAAGAATTATTCGTTCATTAATTTCATTATAGAGTGAAACAATGAAAATTACAGTTCCGTGCCAAAATATTGTAACAGGGTTCGGTTTCTGATATAATTTATTATGCAGGCAGTGGCATGATAAATATACTACGGTGGTTCAGACATGAGGTCGCGGATCCGAATCGCGGCTCATGCCAATGAGTTCTTCGGAACTTATGTACGGAATATTATATATTACCGTTTGCTTTTCGGTGAAGGAAAACATCGCGACGAAACCGGTCTAATCCCAATAAAGGCCGAAACGCACTGACAGCGGTGGCGGAGCGGCGCGGAGGCGGTACCGGTTGTATTGTAATGTTCGAAGTCATATGAAAGGGTCCCAGAATACCGCTACAGAGCGGCGCGGTATTCCGCACGGGCGGATCCTTTCATATTAGCTCTACCACCGCTATCAGTGCGTTTCGGCCTTAAAGTCTAGGTTTCCCTCTGGGTTGGAAGGTCAGATGGTAGTCGCTTTCGTAAAGCTAGTTCCTATGCCAAATCTTGGGATTAGGTGTCAAAGCGGACTCCGGGCTCCTTTAGGGCACAACCGGGAATAACGCTAGGAGCATGATGGTGCCTGCGATGAATATATCCATGAGTTATTAGAACGCATGACGGATTGTCGGCTAGCATGGGTCAAGTACGTTAAGGAGACAAGGTGAGTTAGCATATAAACACTTTCTTTTAACACCTTTTACATTGCCTTATTATTGTTGTCGCTATTAATAAATACTTCTGTTTATTTCCGCTAATAGAACGTAAACTACTGGCAGTGTGATTATATACTAATACATAAATTGAATTATGTAATTTGTACTCGTGGAAAACGCGTAAACTATTGTTTACAGTTCATATTTTATGACACGTGTAAATTGGTTGTACATGATATGGTTTTCTTTAGATTGTCATGTGTCCAAGAAAAATACCGGACAACCGGTTTAGCTTAGTGGCTACTGACTGCCTGCGATGCTGACGGTTGTGTGTTCAAATCTCGGCTAGGGCAAATATTTGTGCGATGAGCATTAATATTAATATCTGTTTCTGAGTCTTGGATGTTCACTATATCTTTATATTTATATTATTTCTGAAAAAGCCCGCACAAAAAATAACTTTATATTTAAGAAATAGCATTTTTCAAAGAATGTAGACAAACGTGCGGGTTAAAATATAAAATACTAGCTTCTGCCCGCGACTCCGTCCGCGTGGAACTCGTTTATATCGTAGCTCTATACAAACTTTCACCCCCCATTTCATCCCTTTAGGGGGTGATTTCCAGGATGAAAACTATCCTATGTCCTTCCCCGGGATTCAAACTATCTCCATACCAAATTTCATCGCAATCGGTTCAGCGGTTTAAGCGTGAAGAGGTGACAGACAGACAGACACACTTTCGCATTTATAATATTAGTATGGAAGTATCGATAGCCTAATGTCCATCCAGTCTATTCTATACACAGGTGAAACAATGATGGGGTTAGCTCGATTTGGATAAGATAGGTCCTAATTGAACGAGGGAATCGAGACTAACCCTCCCCCACCCCACTATGCCGTCTGTCGGGACTTTTTTATCGTGTGTGAACAGCTTCATATAAAATGTTCTGCCACTACGACACACGATAAAAAACGCCCCGACAGACGACATGGGGGGAACGGGGGGTAACGAAGCTCTCTGCTTTAGCTTGTGTCAAAACTATGTACTTCGTATGTCCATTTGTCCGGCTGTTTTTTCAACATTTTCTCAACCGATTCTCGTGAAAACTTGTGAGCAGGTATTAATACAGGTTTTTTACGATTCAGATTTTCGATCTATTTTTAAAGACTGGCTTTCCAGTTCTACAGCTCACAGCCACTATTATTTAATTAATACTAACTACCACGGACAGATTCTTAGACCCTGGACTGATTTCATACGGGTTAAAGCGGGTAGCCTAGATAAAACTGTTCTATCTCAGCACTACACAGGGAATAAAATATTAAAGAAAGAAAGAAGACATTATATTAGGGGACAATCTTACACAAATCGACCTAGTCCCAAACTAAGCAAAGCTTGTACTATGGGTACTAGACAACGATAAACATAATTATATAGATAAATAAATACTTAAATACATAGAAAACCTCCATGACTCAGGAACATTCATGCTCATCACACAAATAAATGCCCTTACCGGGATTCGAACCCAGGACCACTTGCTTTGTAGGCAGGGTCACTACCAACTAGGCTAAAGCGGTCGTCGAATACTACTATAGGTTTGTATTTTGTCCGTAGCGTCCTGTCCCTGCACGGCTATCACGCGACGCGGCGTGTCGCGGCGACATAAACTAGCCGTCTCTTTCTAAGCATTTTAATGAGAAAGAGACGGGTAGTCTATCTCGCCGCGACACAGCTCGCGGGCCGTCCTAGCCGTAGATAGATAGGAACGATTTATAACTGCATCGTATGACTTGAAATAATCGCGCCTGCCCAGGTCGTTGGCTCATACTGCAATTGTTAAAAAACACGTTATTTTGAGATCGTGCTTTCGTCATTTAACGCCGTTTCGCGCGCCCTTCAGGAATAAGTTTTCTGACCACTAGATATGGTTCGTTGTCAAGGTCAGAAATATCTATACTGACAGTGTTCCCAAATATGAGCACAGAACTTTAAGGGCCAATCAACTATGTTGTGTTTTGTGTTGCTCATTCAAATTCAAATTGTTTATTTCGTGTAACCAATTAATGACACATCCATATCCATACTAATATTATAAATGCGAAAGTGTGTGTGTTAGTTTGTCCGTCTTTCACGGCAAAACGGAGCGACGAATTTACGTGATTTTTCAAGTGGAGATAGTTGAAGGGATGGAGAGTGACATAGGCTACTTTTTGTCTCTTTCTAACCCCCCACTTCCCTAAAATGGGGGGAGAAAGTTTGTATGGAGCTACGATATAAACGAGTTCCACGCGGACGGAGTCGCGGGCAAAAGCTAGTATTTAAAATAAAACTACAACAACATTTACCATTGAATGACTGGTGGGAGAATGCAGCCCCGTGCAGTGTAGCATAATCGTAATCGCACAGTCAGGCTTGTCGGCAATAATTCCGAGAATGGTATTGGGACTGCTCCGCACCCGGCGCATCAGGGATTGACATGGTTACATCTCCATTCTCCAGACCCCCGTATCATGATCGGCCTTATCACACGATAAGTGACAAGATAGAGCGTCCGTCACTGGCTGGACACCCTTCAATAGAACGAAACGGACGCTCTATCTTGTCACTTTTCGCGTGACAACGCCGGACCATGATACGGGGTCTCGGTCACAAACTGATTTTATGGGGTTTAAATCCACTAAACACGTCACGTGTTTTGTTATATTGGTAAACCCATTCCATGGTGAGCCATCTCCTTAGCAGGATACGAGTCCAATTTTTTTTCCAGAAACTTTCACTGTTGTCTCCTAGCTTACCGGGGAATAACAACAAGCAAAACGGGTTGACCCAAAGACGCTTAGGTAGTTTTTAACCCCCGACGTAAAAAGAGGGGTGTTATAAGTTTGACGTGTCTGTGACAGATGTGTGTCTTCGTGTCTGTCTGTGGCATCGTAGCTTCTAAACGAATGGACCGATAACAATGCGTTTTTTGACCGAAAGCTGACGGGATCGAGATGGTTCTTAGCTTCAACGTTTCAACAAAATAGTTTCAGCCGATTTTGAGATGTTAACTTAGAAATGAAATTGTCGGGGGTTATTCAAGTTTTCTTTTCTTTCATAAGCTTTTATTTGACCTGAACTGGCCTTCAAAATTTCCATAAGTACTATACTTCTCCTGAAATTGGGCATACATACATAATCTCCCCGTGCGGTGTCGGGTTAGAATAGCACCTCCCCCTTTCTTCCTGTGGGTGTCGTATGAGTCGAACTAAAGGAACAGGGTTAAAGTGTGTTGTGGGCGACGGGCTAGCAATCACTGCGATATCACATTTAGCCGATATTTCATACCCACTGTTCGGGCCGACCGTCTGCCCGCCCCTTAAACTCCTCACGTGTGTACCATCTTGAGTCTGTGGTTTTGACAGTGACACTTCTTGTCAAGGCGGACGAAAAAAGATAACCTCGTTTGGAAGACACACGGGTGTCCGAATGAGTTTTGGGTAATTGGGAAACGCATTTTCCTTGTTTTGTGTAATATCGCTCGCTTTGAAGACACACGGGTGTCCGAGTGTTTTGTGTGGATATCCAGGTGATATCAGAACAGTTGGTGATTTGACGCCGCGGATTGTTGGCGAGACTGCCCCGGAACACCACGGCTGCTTCTTCAGCCCCGAAGACCCTCTTGATTGAACTTGACTTGACCTGACAGTTGACTGAACCTTGACAGATACTAACCGGAGTTGAAGCGAACATCGCGCCTCCCGGAATCAGGTGAGTTGAACAAGTTTTGTAGCCAATCCACTGGCTTATATGACCCGCGAAACGCGTGGCAGTTCACTCCACTCGCACTAGGCGAGGAGTTGAACAATTTTTGGTACCCAGAGCGTGGTTACTCACAAAGAAAAAACGCGAATTTTGATAGTTTTTTCCTTTTGGGTAAAAAAGGGCATTTTGAGGTTATTTGTTAAAACCAAATTTAGCTACAAGTATTTAAAACTTCTATTTTGTGGCACTGCAAGTGTTTTGTACTGTAGATTTCACGAAATTATTGTACTTGCAGTGCAAATTAGTGAGATTACAACCTCCGGAAGGTGATTTTGAGTGTTTGGTACAATTTAATTTGGAAAATAGTTGAAGGCAAATATAAGCCACATATTTGATTGATTGTAATTTGGAAAGCCTTTCATAGCTTGTTGTTTGGTAATAAGGCATTTGTTTTATTCAGTTTGCTATAAGCGGCCAAGGTTGCTAAGAATATAAGCTAAAATATAAGGCTAACATAAATATTAGTTGTAAGCTAGATTATTAGAAGTCATGTAACTAGCCAATTATAGATTATAATTTGAGCTTCCACTGCGTTTTGAGAATCTATATTGGTTGTTATTGTAAGGCATTTCTGTAATTGAGTTGATATTTGGTTTTGATTCACTAGGGTGACCAAGAGATTGGAATTTCCACATTAATTAAATTAATTTTAATTTTCTCTGGTATTGTTGGAAATTAATTTAAAATGGGATCTACACCTAAGGCTAAGATCCAGTCTGCACTGCGTTGGTTTTCATCTGCAGCAGCTTTGGTTGACAGAAATGACCGGGAGGAGGCTTTGTTGACCCGGTACGAGGAGGTGTCAGACCGTCTTAAGGCTGTGGAGTTCCAGGTTGAACTCTACCTAGCGGAGCCCGGCCGGACGACCCCGGAGACCGAGCAGGTGGAGCGGGACTTTGAGCAATGTATGGATTTTGGGGACAGGATTGTCGAGAGGGCTTCTAAGATACTGCGGGTTCGGAATGGAGCGGCCCGGGACGTTCCGAAACACGCAGTTATCTATAACCCAGGGTTGGCAGCGCGCTTGCCAGCCATACAGATGCCGGTCTTCCGAGGAGACCTGGACGAGTGGACCAGCTTCATCGACCTCTTTGATAGCTTGGTGCATGCCCGGACGGACCTGCCAGCGGCGTTGAAGTTGGCGCAGCTGATGTCTGCTCTCGTCGGGGAGCCGCGCGACTTGATCGCGCATTTGTCGGTCACCGACGACAATTATGAAACCGCGCGCACGTTGCTGAGGGACCGATACCAGAACGTGCGGCGACTTGCGGATACTCTTATGACTAAGATCTGGAATATCCCTCGGATCGCTCAGGCTTCAGACATCCGGCTGAAAATGCTGAATCCTGTTTTGACAGCGACCAAAGGGTTAGAGAACCTTGGTTTGCCGGTGGACCAGTGGTCCTACATACTGTTGAATTTTTTGTTGAACCGGCTGCCGGCTGATGTACGGGCCAGGTTTGAGCACCGGTATGGTGGTGAAAGTGCTCAGCATCTGCCGACCTTCACCAATGTTATCGACCAATTGGAACTTGAGTGTCGACGGGCCGACACCTCGGATCTACCTCCACCCCCGAGGCCTCCTGGGGCCCAGCGGGCCCAGGGGAGAGTTGCACCTCAAAGGGGAGGGTGGGGCAAATCGGCCCCACAACCAGCGGGTCCTCACCAATATAATATCAGTGCATTGGACCCTGAAGTCTGCCTATGCTGCAAGAACCCTGGCCATCGGGTGCCAGCGTGTCCGAAGTTTCTTGCGCAGCGGGTTGTGGGACGCCGCAACATTGCTAAGCAGCGGCAATGGTGCTTTGTTTGCTTGGGCCCACATTTTGTGCGAGATTGTGCCCACCCGCGGGCGTGCAGGTCCTGTGGTGGGAAGCACCACCCCATTTTATGCATGAACCGCAGTGGGGGTACACCTCCCCCCCCCCCCCCCTGCGCAGGGGTCATGCTCCCCTGTTCGGAGTCAGCAGCGGGCTGACCAGGGGCCCATGGCCTACCAGTGGGGACGTCGGGTAACACCCCCCTCCCCCCCCCCTCCAAAACTACGCGACTACTTCGCACGCACCCGTGCCCCAACGGGGGGTCCTTACGGGCGGGTGCCCGCAAACGCCTCCACCCCGGCAGGCGCCACGGATGTCGCCGCCGCTTGTGGAGCGACCCCGCTTGGCGTCGGGACCTCCGGTGTACGGCCGGAGTAGGACATACCAGGGGCCGCAGGCGGCACGCATGGCGCGACGGCAGTACCAGCCGGAGTGGGACCCGCTCGAGCGGTACGAGCGGCCCGCCCATGCGGAACAGGATGCAACGCGTTATCCCTGCTAGGGATACGCCGCCCACGCACCAGCCACCGCCACGCCCTTGGAGACCGTGTTATTGCCCACGGCTTCGGTTTGTGTTTGGGGCCCTGGCGGAGGATCGGCCTGCGTGCGCTCTCTCCTTGACACGGGAGCGCAAGGCTGCATGGTATCCAGTAGGTTGGTGCGACAGTTGGGCTTGGTTGTGAAACCCCACCCGGAAAGTATACGTGGGGTAGGCAATGTGACAGTGTCAAATCTGGTAGGGCAGACCTTACTCACCTTTGGACCGGGTCCCACTTCACGCGCGAGGATTAATGCTCCCGCGTTAGTATTGGATGAAGTGGTGGGGAGACTCCCCCAGGTGAAGCTGCCTCCAGAGGTTCGGAGTTTGACAGCTGGATTAGTTCTGGCGGATGCTGGATTTGACAGACCTGGTCCGATTGACGTGTTGCTGGGTGCAGACGTTCTTGGGCGGGTGCTGTTGAGCGGCAACCGTACCTTACAGCCTGGCGGACTGGTTACACTGGAAACGGTGTTTGGCTATGCTGTAATGGGTTTGGTTTTAGCGGCTCCACCGCCTCCTACTGAGGAGGGCTGTCTGGTTGGAACTGCTCTTTCAGAAGCCGTGCAACGGTTCTGGGAGATTGAGGAACCACCTACCGCGTCGCGTATGAGCCCCGAGCAGGAAGAGTGCGAACGGTTTTACCAAAATAATACTGGGCGCCTCTGCTCTGGTCGGTTCATAACACGACTTCCTCTGCTCATCCACCGACCTCCTCTTGGAGCGTCACGTGAGATGGCTGAGAAGCGGCTGGTTTCGATGGAACGCCGAATGAGAAGAGATGCGCTCTTCCGGCAGAAGTATGTGGACTTCATGAGGGAGTACGAGGGTTTGGGACACATGTCGGTGGCTCGGACGGACTGGAGTACAGTGGAGCACTGCTTCCTGCCGCACCACGCGGTCCTAAAATCCCCGGAGTCCAAGATTCGTGTGGTCTTTGATGGGTCCGCGTCCACCTCGACTGGGGTGTCATTGAACCAGTGTTTGCATGCAGGTCCTAAGCTGCACAAGGATATCACGGATATCCTCACAAATTTTAGGAAACATCAGGTGGTGTTCGTCGCCGACATCCGGATGATGTTTCGGCAGACAGTGATCCATCCTGATGATCGTCGGTATCAGCTGATCTTGTGGCGTGAGAGCCCTGATGAACCGATGTTGGTGTACGAGCTGAATACGAATACATACGGCTTGAAGAGCAGTCCGTACATTTCAATTCGAACTTTGTTAGAATTGGCGTCTCGAGAGAGACTGAGGTTCCCTCGAGCGTCCGCCATTTTGGAACGGGACTTATTTGTCGATGACGTGTGCACCGGGGCAAACAGTGTCGAAGAGGCTTTGGTTTTGCGGGATGAGCTGGTGGAACTCTTGCGGACGGGTGGATATGAATTGCGCAAATGGATGTCCAACTCACCGGCCGTGGTGGCCGGCCTCCCCGAGGATCACCAGCAGGATCCGCACCTGTTCGAAAATGTTGAGAGCCCGCACATGTTATCAGTCCTAGGCGTGCAATATCGACCAGTCCAAGATGTGTTCACCTATCGGGTGGAACTGGATTCCCCGAGGGTCTGGACGAAGCGGCTTGTGCTGTCCACGGTGGCCAGGACGTACGATCCGAATGGATGGATCGCGCCGGTCATCTTCACGGCGAAGGCATTTATGCAGCGCCTGTGGATGGTCCAACTGGGTTGGGATGATCCACTATCCGGAAATTTGTTGAGCGATTGGGAGGTTTTCTTCTCCACGCTCCCGGAGATAAATCAGGTCGAACTGCCGCGTAAGCTGTTGCCGGCCGGGAAATGCCGAGTAACCCTACACGGGTTTTGCGACGCCTCCGAGCGAGGGTATGCAGCGGCCGTTTACTTGCGGACGGTCAGCTCCGCCGGATCGGTCGATTTGCACTTGGTAATGGCGAAGAGCAAGGTGGCTCCCCTTCGCACGCGTTTGACAATCCCAAAAATGGAATTATCTGGAGCGGCTCTTCTTGTACGCCTACTGAACCACGTGGCCTCTACCTTGAAGGACACCGTGAACCTTGAGGAGAGTGTCTACGCATGGACTGATAGCCAAATTGTATTGTGTTGGCTGCAGTCGTCATTCCATACTTTGGAGGTCTTTGTGGCCAACCGGGTCTCGCAAATCCAGAATTCGGAGACTGCCTTGGTTTGGAGACACGTGCCAGGTGAACTGAACCCAGCGGACGTGGCGTCCAGGGGTTGCACGACACCTGAGCTTGTTGCCCACTCACTGTGGTGGAGACCAGATTGGTTGTTGGAACCGGAGACACTCTGGCCTGCCAGTTGTGTGATTGGGACCCCATCCTCTGGCTTGGGTGTCCACCTTGTCGAGACCGCTCCAGTGTCAGACACTGCTTGGTTGCTAGAACGGTATAGCTCTCTCGACAAGCTTGTTGGAGTGACCGCCTGGGTCAAGCGATTTATACACAATTGTCGCCACCCTGACAACCGGTCACGCGTTAGAGTTCTCGCCACAGAAGAGCGGAATGCCGCCCTACATCATTGGATTAGGGTTGTGCAGGAAGAACACTTTGCGGACGTATTGAAGCCCCTGCGGCAGGGACGTCCTAAGCTACCGAAGGCGATAGCACGCCTCAACCCGTTCATTGACGAGTCGGGTACACTCCGGGTTGGAGGACGGCTCCGCAACGCTAGCTTGCCGTACTCGGTGCGCCACCCCATTTTGCTGCCTAAGAAGGGGCATCTGGTGGAATTGTTGGTGATTGACCGCCACATAAAGAACTCGCATGCCAGCTGCAATGCACTCTTGGGCATTTTGCAGCGAGACTTTTGGATATTGAACAGCCGACGGGTTATTCGGAGCATCGTGTTTCGGTGCTTGCCTTGCTTTCGGCTCAAGGCAGCCACGATGCAGCCCCAGATGGGGGACCTTCCTCCTGATCGGGTCAACGAGGCTAGGACCTTCTCTAGGGTTGGGACCGATTTTGCGGGACCTTTTTTAGTGAAAACGTCGCGACTTCGAAATGCGAAGGTTGTAAAAGCGTATTTGTGCGTTTTCGTATGCCTGTCGACCAAGGCTGCTCATCTTGAACTTGTTGGTGATCTTACGACGGAGGCTTTTATTGCGGCATTGGATAGATTTGTATCCCGTAGGGGACTCCCATCTCTGATCCGGTCAGATTGTGGAACCAATTACAAGGGTGCCGACCGTTATTTACAAGATGTTGTAAAATTTTTATTTGAAAATAAGATTGATATTGGAACAGACCTCTCCCGTCGGGGTATCACCTGGACGTTCGATCCGCCAGGCTGCCCCCACTGGGGTGGAATCTGGGAGGCTTGCGTGAAGCAAGCAAAAGCCCATATGTATCGGGTAGTCGGTCAAACTGTATTGACTTTTGAGGAACTCGCGACGTTGTTTTGTAGAATTGAGGCCGTCCTCAATTCCCGTCCGTTGTGTCCGCTCAGCTCCGACCCAAATGACCTGGAAGCGCTCTCTCCAGGCCATTTCTTGATTGGTCAGCCACTTGCAGCGTTGCCGGAGCACCCCCTCCGGGACGTAGCCTCCAGTCGTTTGTCGCGCTACCAGATGCTGCAACAAATGGCTCAGAACTTTTGGACCAGATGGTCATTAGAGTATTTGCATGTTTTGCAGCAGCGCCTCAAGTGGACTGACAAAACCAGTCCCCCCAGAGTTGGAGACCTTGTGCTAGTTAAGGATGCTAACCTTCCGCCACTGCGATGGCGTCGGGGGCGCATCGTTAATTTGTTTCCCGGTAAAGACGGGACCCCTCGGTTTGCCGAGGTCATGGTTGGGGACTCGGTTCTGAAGCGAGCGGTAGCAACCCTATCGCGACTTCCCCTAGTATAGCGGACCGGCTTAGAGGCCGTTCCGAGGCGGGTGATTGTTCGGGCCGACCGTCTGCCCGCCCCTTAAACTCCTCACGTGTGTACCATCTTGAGTCTGTGGTTTTGACAGTGACACTTCTTGTCAAGGCGGACGAAAAAAGATAACCTCGTTTGGAAGACACACGGGTGTCCGAATGAGTTTTGGGTAATTGGGAAACGCATTTTCCTTGTTTTGTGTAATATCGCTCGCTTTGAAGACACACGGGTGTCCGAGTGTTTTGTGTGGATATCCAGGTGATATCAGAACAGTTGGTGATTTGACGCCGCGGATTGTTGGCGAGACTGCCCCGGAACACCACGGCTGCTTCTTCAGCCCCGAAGACCCTCTTGATTGAACTTGACTTGACCTGACAGTTGACTGAACCTTGACAGATACTAACCGGAGTTGAAGCGAACATCGCGCCTCCCGGAATCAGGTGAGTTGAACAAGTTTTGTAGCCAATCCACTGGCTTATATGACCCGCGAAACGCGTGGCAGTTCACTCCACTCGCACTAGGCGAGGAGTTGAACACCCACATTTATGCTAAAAGTGGCACTGGAACATAAGTTTCATGTGCTCCGCCTACCCCTATTGGGAATGAAGGCGTGAATCTATGTATTTATGTAATAAGGACAAATATATATATATATATATATATATATATATACATATATATATATATATATATATATATATACATATATATATATATATATGTATACGACATCAACTGTATACAACACACACACCAACTGCCAACCACCAACCAACCAACCAACTGTTATTTTTAGAGTACCGGACAAATATGACTTCTCAAAATAACACGACATACGTTTTGTTTTTATTTTATGTTACACCTTTGCGCCGATTACGTGAGATAGGTATAATAAGGACGTATTCGGTTCACGTGGGAAGGGAAGGGAACTCATTATCGACTCGCTTCCGCTCTTGGGTTGACTATCCACTGAGATGTGCGAAGATGTGTTTTCATGTTTGACACCGCATGCTTGAACGCTAGGTTTCAAATATTTAAAAAGCACTGCTACGCAAACCTCTAATGTACATCCATCCTTAGGCCGAAACGCACTGACAGCGGTGGCGGAGCGGCGCGGCATTCTGTTCGGCCTTTAAAACAACTTAAAAAGTCTATTTGCCATTGTTAAACCACAACGAGGTTATAGTTTTGTTTTATAACACTAATAACGGAATAACACTAATAGTTATGAAATAATTACGAGTTCTGATAACAACTATAAAAAGTTCATAAAACTCCTATTCCTACTACGGAATCCTATCTGAAAAAAAAAAGCATTTTTTTAACAATATGTCATCCGGAGCATAATTTCGAATTAATACCTCATTTATCAAAATCGGTTCGGTATCTTAAACGCTACGGTGGATCACACCTAAATACAAACATAGACTGCTAAAATCATATATAGGTACTTTCCTTTCGGCTCTGCCGTAGTCGGGCAAAAAAAAGGTCTAATGAATCATTTGAAGACACAATTTTTCGAGGTTGTGATAGGTAAAGGTGGCATACAAAGTCAAGCAATGCTAGTCTAAAAACTATAAGGTGGTTCGACGACCATACAAAACGTCTTTTGACATTCGCAGACTAACGATATGTGTTTGTATGGTCGTCGAACCACCTTAAGTAAATATCTAAGTGTAACGGTTTTCCAAGCGTCTACTGGCGGTATGTTCACAAGCTGAGCGCCAGCGGACCGCTAATGAGCCCCGACGCCGCGGTCCGACTACTCTGGCATGAATCTTTTTTTCTCTTGTTAAACAAGATGTTGCTATGCCAACCACTTTTTGTCCTGTTACCACGGACACTTGATAATTTGGCTGGCCGCTTCCGTTGTGCCAATTTAAGTTTTATTTTCTGTTAGTTACATAAATAATCAATTACAAAAAGTCAAAATTACACAACACAATAAAAAAACAATGTCAAAAGAATAATAGTCATAATATTCTATTGCTATCAAACGAACTCCTTTACACTATAATAACAATTGTTCACTAACCAGTCGGTCATTTATGCTTAAAAATAAGTGTCGACTAGCGTTTCTCCACAAGCGGAGCGCCAGCGGACCGCTAATGAGCCCCGACGCCGCAGTCCGACTTTTTACTACGCTGGCATGAATTTTTTTTCTCTTGTTAAGCAAGATGTTGCTATGCCAACAACTTTTTGCCCTGTTGCCACGGACACTCGCGTTTGATAATTTGGCTGGCCGATTTCGTTGTGCCAATTTAAGTTTTATTTTCTGTCGGTTCTAATTGGGGATGTAGATACAGTAGTGTGTTTGTGTGTGTGTTAGTGACATTCCCGTGATGTCTGAGCAACCTTATGCCCTTAACGATAAAGTCGTGTTTACATATTATCACGACTGTATCTCCAGTGCGCTTAAATGTTTAGATGATCAGATCTGATCATCTAAACATTTAAGCGCACTGGAGATACAGTCTATCTATGATCTTGGTACATAACTTCCATTCAGTACTTCGCCTTATATGAACAGTTCCCTCGATTTCTCCAGGATACCATCATCAGATCCCGACCTGATAAACATCAACCACCTGGGAAGGATACCCTTACAAACAAAAAATAATTTTCCAAATCGGTCCAGCCGTCTTCGAGTAATCGGGGAACACATGAAAAGGTTCCGACTAATGAAAACCTCCAACTGGCTACCGACTTTGCAGCATATTGGCCATCCCGAACATTATATTATTAACCCTTAATTTGACAGTGTTCGCCCGAGTGAACATTATTATCTTTGGCCATCCTTTTGTTTCATGTTCTTGACTAGGACCGTTTAGAATATTTAGCGTCACCGGGGCTTGAGCTATGGACCTTTGCTTTTATTTGCCAAATTAAGGGTGGACCAAATTCTTGCTTAACTGACTCAATTAAATTTTCTATGAAAGTTTTCCGTTTTGACACGAAAGTTAACCATATACAATAGGGATGATGACTAAGATTTTTTTATGACGTCATTCGAACCAGTTTTTGGAGAGGAACAAATGCTTGTATGGGAGCAACTACAATTAAAGTACATAAATACCCATAAATTTGAGACAAAGATTGACGTCGCTGGCGACAGCGCAACACGCTTCATACTGACACACAAGTATGACGTCACAATTGTACAAAGTAGTTGTATCGTTGTATGGAAAATCCTGTAAATTGTTATTTCGGTCGCGAAATACTGCGTTTAAGTACAGTCAGCGTCACATAGTTAGTAGCAGCCAGAGTAGCCAAATATATCGTAACACTTCCTTATTCCTATAGTAATAAAGACGTGTTCCGATATATTTGGCTACTTTGGCTGCTACTAACTATGTGACGCTGACTGTACATAGTTGTCATACAATTTTGTTTCCATAAAAGCGTAAGGATTCTATTGGCAGCTTTAAATTTACTCTTGGACAATAAAAAAAATGCATAATTTATTACGATAATTTGATGGTTTACTATCCATTTAGCATCACTACGTTATCAATTTGAACATGAGGCATCATACCTATTGTATGGTGTTTTTTTGAGTCACAAAGGAACTTTGTTCACTTCTTCAGTTTGTATGCTACCGACTAGCCAGGCTAAAGAAATTGGTCCTCACCCAACTGGTGTTTTTTTATCGGTTGAGTAGTTTCGGATATTAATATCTCGCAGACTTTTCCTCTTTTTAATATTAGTATGGGTTACCTCTATTATTAATACCTAAAGATACATACATAGATTCACGCCTTTATTCCCAAAAGGGGTAGGCAGAGCACCCGAAACTTGTTCCAGTGCAACTTTTAGCATAAATGTGGGTATGTAAGACCGACAAAATGTGATACCGCAGTGTTAGGTTGCTAGCCATTGCCCAGAACACACTTCATCCCTGCTTCTTTAATAGCTTTAGATCTACGCATTAAACTCTATTCCTGGTTAGTTGAAGACGCTAAGCTCCTATTTTTCGACCCACTTATCCTATTTGTGGAATCAACTGCCTAATTAATTTTGAGTTCCCTTTGATTCTGTAAATTGCTTGTCAGTGCCAACAAATTGGTTTCTTGTTTTCAGCGTTTCGGAAGCCAGGTTTAGTTTGATTGATTACTTTGTTACTGGCCTTAATTTTGTTTCCTAGAGCTGCAAAGTACGGGAAGTGATTTAGAAGCTGTCACTTGCAATGTGGAGCTTAGAGGCGACATAATCGTGATGTTAGTCTAGGTATAAAGGTGCAGTCGAGGTTAAAATGTCACTGACTGAATCCGCATCGACTTAATTGTACAAGCTTTTATCCAAGAATCCCCAGCACGTCTATCATGGGATGGCCGCGACATACTCTCGATTTTTCTCGCAGTATTCCTCGTGTTCTAAGTGTTCTAATAAGTTAGTTAGTTAGTTATACTGGGCGTTTACCGCAAGTCGACATCTAGTGTGCCTATTTTGCGTGAATCGGTGGGGTAGCGCTACTCTAACCACCCCAGCTCCTCCAGAAAGTTTGTGAGCGCCTTGGTGTTGCTGACTGCGTCCCGTAGTGTGTCCGGAGACCCTAGGTGTTTTTTCCTGTATACTTCTACCTGCTTGCAGTCCAGTAGAATATGTTTGGTTGTTTCTTTTGCTTCCATGCACGCTCTGCACATGGGGCTGTCTGTGATACCCAAGTTGTATAGGTGTCTGTTCAAAGTGTTGTGTCCTGTTATTATTCCAACTATCTTGCGTAGTTGGTTTCTATGTGTCCTCAGTAGTGCGATTGTGAGTTTGTTGTCGCGTTTCGACAAAATCTGTTTAGTCTGTCTGCATGTGTCTATCTCCTCCCAAGTGTTCTAATAAGAGAGAGACGGATAGTGCGAGAAAAATCGAGAGAGCTCGCGCGCCGTCGCGTGATAGCCGTGCAGGAAGATTAAGGGGCTCCTAGCTCGCAATGACCTTCGATCTGTAACTGTCAGTTTTTGCTTGTTTTTTATGGCTTATCGTATTAACAACAGCGAGGTTTACCGAAATAGTATCCCATAGTTACTTCAAAACTCACAGTTTTCGGGATATGGCACCAAACTTTGGCAATTTCAGCCCAAAACACAGTTTTATGGACGTAGCTTTTGTGAAAAAGAGTAAAAAATTAAAATCTCTCGTGGGTTGTTAGAGACGTCAATAAGGAACAGTTACATGTAGATTTCATTTATAAAAGTGCCTAAACAATATACTAATATCGAAAACAGAGCTTTTTTGGACCATGTTTAAATAAATCATAATAAAAATATTAACTATTTAAATAAAAACTCGTGCAAATGTAGATAAAGGATTGAAGAACCGATAAGTGTTTGTGCCTTAATATATCTATTGTTTTGACGGAGGAATATCAACTCAAAACTCGTCAAAAAGCGCGTGGAGCCCCTTAAGAGCCATACGAACGCAGTTTGGTACTCATTTTAAAACGGCATGCTAATACCATGGCGCCCGGGTGCAATCATTACCGTAGCGCCCTCTAGCACGCCCCCTAGCGCGCGCTAGCGCCCGAGTCGAGCCGAGTGGCGCCGTGTGAGTGGCGCTCGGCGCCCCCTAGGACCGTGCGCCCGGGTGCAACGCAACCCCTGCACTATAGGTAAACCCGCCCCTGACCATGGTATAACAACACAGGTACTCTCTTCCGAGACTCGCGAACCACGTGACTGACACAAGCCTACGTCATCATGCTGTTAAATGCCGTTTGATGACGTAGGCTTGTGTCAGTCACGTGGTTCGCGAGTCTCGGAAGAGAGTATATTACGAGAACAATATTTCTTTGCTATTCCGCTAAAAAAACGTGCTGGTCTATCAGTGAAGATAAGATGCAACTATTTGCGTATAAACATGCAAAAAATTACAGCAAACCACCACCAATATTGACAAAAACCTCGACACGTGTTTCGCCTCTCTACGAGGCATCATCAGGAGATGCTGGCAGGAGATGTTGCTTGCGCCACGTCCACTGAGCAAATGAGCCGCCCGGAGCCGTCCGCCATATTTATATTCTGTCCCCCCATACTACCATTCATGCGTGAAAGAGATGGAAGAACACGTAGTAACGGTGATGACGCAACATTCAATTGTTCGTTAATAATAACGCCTCTATTGTTGTACCTAATTATTTCTAGTTGTTCTAGAACACTTAAACGCAATCCTTTTTCGCAAACATGCAAGATGTTGTAAGAATGATTGTCAGACAACGCATGGTTATTCTCCAATAAATGTTTTGCAAAATTAGACTTGTCCGGGTGATTATGCCGGTACGACGCAACATGTTCTTTATACCTAGTGCTAAAACTACGGCCTGTTTGTCCCACATAAACTTTATTGCAATTGTCACAGCCAAGCTTATAGACTCCCGACTTTTTTGCGCTTTCCACTTTCTCCTTGCCATTGCACAGTCTAAAGCGCAAGGTGTTATTCGTTTTGAAAGCCACGTTTATGTCGTTAGACTTTAAAATGTTGTAGATCTTATCAGACAACTTGCCAACATAAGTTATGCTTGCTTTGTACTTTTTAGGTGGGTCCAAAGATCGTGCAGCGTACAGAAGATTGTTTGTCATTCTAGCCCGTTTTTTCCCAATAATACCATCCACGTGAGACTTGCTGTAACCGTTTGAAATTGCCAAATGGTATATATTACCTAATTCCATTTTATAATGATCATCAGAAAGAGGCACTGTCAATAACCTATGTGCATAACAATGAAAAGCAGCTAACTTATGTTGCCATGGATGAGTGGAAGAAGCCGGGATAACTGTATCTGTATGCGTAGGCTTACGGTAAATTTGGAATTGATGTTTGTTATCTACCTTAGTAATCGTTAAATCCAAGAAATTCAGTGAGTTATTCTGTTCTAATTCCTTCTTAAACTTGATTTTAGGATGCTTGTTGTTGATTTCATTGTTGATTGAATGAAATCAACAACAAGCATCCTAAAATCAAGTTTAAGAAGGAATTAGAACAGAATAACTCACTGAATTTCTTGGATTTAACGATTACTAAGGTAGATAACAAACATCAATTCCAAATTTACCGTAAGCCTACGCATACAGATACAGTTATCCCGGCTTCTTCCACTCATCCATGGCAACATAAGTTAGCTGCTTTTCATTGTTATGCACATAGGTTATTGACAGTGCCTCTTTCTGATGATCATTATAAAATGGAATTAGGTAATATATACCATTTGGCAATTTCAAACGGTTACAGCAAGTCTCACGTGGATGGTATTATTGGGAAAAAACGGGCTAGAATGACAAACAATCTTCTGTACGCTGCACGATCTTTGGACCCACCTAAAAAGTACAAAGCAAGCATAACTTATGTTGGCAAGTTGTCTGATAAGATCTACAACATTTTAAAGTCTAACGACATAAACGTGGCTTTCAAAACGAATAACACCTTGCGCTTTAGACTGTGCAATGGCAAGGAGAAAGTGGAAAGCGCAAAAAAGTCGGGAGTCTATAAGCTTGGCTGTGACAATTGCAATAAAGTTTATGTGGGACAAACAGGCCGTAGTTTTAGCACTAGGTATAAAGAACATGTTGCGTCGTACCGGCATAATCACCCGGACAAGTCTAATTTTGCAAAACATTTATTGGAGAATAACCATGCGTTGTCTGACAATCATTCTTACAACATCTTGCATGTTTGCGAAAAAGGATTGCGTTTAAGTGTTCTAGAACAACTAGAAATAATTAGGTACAACAATAGAGGCGTTATTATTAACGAACAATTGAATGTTGCGTCATCACCGTTACTACGTGTTCTTCCATCTCTTTCACGCATGAATGGTAGTATGGGGGGACAGAATATAAATATGGCGGACGGCTCCGGGCGGCTCATTTGCTCAGTGGACGTGGCGCAAGCAACATCTCCTGCCAGCATCTCCTGATGATGCCTCGTAGAGAGGCGAAACACGTGTCGAGGTTTTTGTCAATATTGGTGGTGGTTTGCTGTAATTTTTTGCATGTTTATACGCAAATAGTTGCATCTTATCTTCACTGATAGACCAGCACGTTTTTTTAGCGGAATAGCAAAGAAATATTGTTCTCGTAATATATCATGGACTTCCGCAAAGTAACGCCTGATTCAATAAATTATTCGGAAGAGAGTACCTGTGTTGTTATACCATGTCCCTGACCATGAATCACAAAGGGGTCCCCTTTTCACGAAACAAATTACTTAATTAAATATATTTGTTTCGTGTTATTTTTAACGAGGAAGTTACCCCGATCATTTTATAAACGATATGATACAGAACAAAATACAAAACATACAACTTGCGTCACTGTCCTCGTAGCTCAGTTGGTAGAGCAGTCTAGCGTTAATAGAAAGGTCGCAGGTTCGAATCCTGTCGGGGGCTACAGACGAAGATGGTTTATTTTTCCATTACATTCTTTCTCTGTATCATATCGTTTACAAAGGGGTCCGTCATATCTGGGGCGGACACTAGTTTCTGGTGATAGAAATTATAATAAAATTTTTTATTGAAATAATAAGAAGTTTCGTATAAAACAACGTGAGAATGACAGAATGTTTTAATTTTCACGCGACGCGCTACGCTCGCGTGTCCACAAATGCAGCCTTACAAAGTTAATGCAAATTGTTTAAACGTGTTACAATTGCTGCTTGTATTTTTAGATACAGATCTCGTATTGGCGTCAACGTCAAAGATGCAGTATATTTTACTCCTTATTACCATCGCATAAGGTGCATAATGTTGACATTTTGACGTCAGCAGTACAAGGAAAACGTCCCGATTGTTTCATAAATATGTATACGTAATTTCATGCCCTTGCGATCAAGTAGTTATAAGTGCATGTGGAAATGGTATAATTGTCAGTAAGGATTGTATTCCAGATTCTAGAGATGTATTCCATCCAGAAAAAAAAAAGGTAAAGGTGGTAAAGGTACCTACAGTTCTATCCATACTTCCTTACTAATATTATAAATGCGAAAGTGTGTGTGTTTGTATGTTTGTCCTTCTTTCACGTCGCAACGGAGCGTCGTATTGATCAGATTTTTTGTATGGAGATAGTTTAGAAGCTGGAGAGTGACATAGGCTACTTTTTCCAGCGGGAAAACATCTAATTCCCACGGGAAAATTCAATATGTTACATTTTCCTATAACCACGCGGGCGAAGCCGCGGGCATCAGCTAGTAATATTATAAATGCGAAAGTGTGTGTTTGTTTGTCCGTCTTTCACGGCAAAACGGAGCGACGAATTTACGTGTTTTTTTAAGTGGAGATAGTTGAAGGGATGGAGAGTGACATAGGCTACTTTTTGTCTCTTTCTGACCCCCCACTTCCCTATAATGGGGGGTGAAAGTTTGTATGGAGCTACGAGTTCCACGCGGACGGAGTCGCGGGCAGAAGCTAGTACTTCTATAGTCTTTAGTAGTTGAACGAGCGAGCGAGGTGAGCGAAGTTCTCCTTTTGAGCTTGCACCAAAGTTCTTTCGTAATGTCCGGCTATTCTCTACAGGTCGCAATTCTCAACCGATTCCCGGGATACATTTTCGGCAGACTCAATATAGGTATACGGGATTAGATTACCGATTCAGTTTTTCAACATGAAAATAATATGTTGAAGTAAAGACAGGCAAAGCAATGCCTGAGCACAGAGTTGTGACTTATTTGAAATACTTGTATTTAAAATGCAAATACAAAATACGTATTTTATATTTTGTACTTAAATACTTTTTTTTTTAAGTATTTTGTATTTTATTTGAAATACTTTTCGAAATGTATTTCATATTTTGTCAAATTTAAAATACTTTATTACTGCTAAGTTTCAAAAGTATTACTTTGCCACTCAAATTTTCATGTGAATGGGTCAGCGAATCGGCAAATGGCCACTAGAGGCGCTGCAACTTTGAAAGTCAATGTGCAAAATGACAGTTAAAACAAAGTGAACGTTATTATCTGTGAAAAATGACGTTACGCTTCGCTTTTTACCGAGATTGACTTCGATTTTGTTACGATTACTTTTTGAAAGTATTTTATTTGAAAATACCTATTTTGTATTTAGTATTTGTTTAGTATAGATTATCTACAATTCATATGTCAGCTTTAATGTCACCCACCTCCAATACCTTTCATATTCCTATCCCTGGAAAACGCGGGTAGAATGAAGACATCAACTGACATCGCTGTCAACCAACCAGTTCAGCTCCTAATACGATTCGGGTCGGTCAATGTCGAGTACTATCTCCATTCCGTCACTCGCCAAAGGCTTCGAACTAACCATTTTTTACCTATCATCATCGTCATTAAATCGGTACATCAACGCAGAAGTTTTAAGAAGAAAAGTGCGTAAGACCGGCAGCCTTAACATCTTGCAGCCAGCGCTACGTTTGAACCAGGTACGCGTTTTCCACCACTTTCCCTTTTTGCTACTTCATTCCTGGTCCTTCGCCCCAAATATTAATTACAAGGTGACATCATCTCTTATTTCTAAATACATTATTTGCAAATCATCTCATTTTTGGTAATTCATCGTTACATTTTATTAATTTCCGTAGGTAGATTCTTAACTTTGTAACCATAGACAAAACCGGTAGACTATCATCCCTAGTCATCCGACTTGCTGGACGATATTCTATCGAACTTACGATTGGTGCGTGTGTATAGGCCTTAAATTATTACGCTTGCAACACTGACATTCTTAACGTCAGTTGTCATTGTCATATTTGATTTCAAGTTCAAGGTTTAACATAACCTCTGGGATTAATATTATTCTGTTTGTTTACGTACGGAATAATGCCGGATAAACTTAATCAAGCGGATGCGCATAATGCCCCCACAGGTTCTTTTGGTGATTCACAGCAGACAGCTACTTTTATTGCTATGAATGTTCAAGGTAATTTCATGACAACATTGTATAACTTAGCGGCAGAAATTAGCGGCTCGTCTCGTAAGGATCCGATGCGCGTAGCGAGCTTCAAAGCTCGATATAGGGATATAGATAACATTCGTGATCGTTTTCAGGAGGCTTACAATGTGTTCATGGCAAATTGCGAAGATTCAAGCGTTCGTTCTAATGTTGACGCATTGTTCAATAAATTCTATGAAATGTACTATTCCGTTCAAGTGTTACAAGAATCTATCATAACAACAACGCCAAGTTTTTCAAAGTCAAACCAGGTTTGTTTACCTAAAATTCAATTGTCACACTTTTCTGGTGTGTATACAGAATGGCCAAATTTCATCGCTATGTATGATAGTCTTATTCACAATAATGCAGAGCTTTCACCTGTTCAAAAAATGCACTACCTGCTTAGTGTTTTAGAAAAGGAACCATTGAGCTTAGTTAGGCATTTAGAGCTTTCTGGGGAAAACTACACTATTGCATATAGGCTTTTGAAGGATAGGTATGAGAACAAAAGGCTCATAGCTGATAAACATTTGGAGGCCATTTTATCCTTGAGTAATCAACAAAATCAGACTAGTTTACGCAAGTTTGTAAATGCACTGAAAGAAAACACTCAGGCATTGCAAGCGCTTGGGTTTGACATTAAGGCATGGAGCTTCATATTGCTTCATATTGTTCTGCGAAAGCTTCCGGTGGAGCTGCGTGGTAAATTCGAAGTGAACCACAGCAGTACTCCAAATGACATTCCAACATTTGAAAACCTTCTCGGCTTCTTGGACATTCATCTTCGGGTGTTGGAAACTGTCAGCGGGTCAAAGGCCCCGCCTACCGCAGCACTAAATAATCAACCTAAGCTGACATTCGCTGTTAATTCTCTGAAATGTGTATGCTGTAATGGTGAGCATGTACTTTATACATGTGACAAATTTAATAATATGGCACCAGCAAAGCGTAGGGAATTTGTCACAATTCAACATTTATGTTATAACTGTCTGCGGACACATTCAGTGAACAAGTGTCAGTCTAAAAGTAGGTGTCAAATATGCAATGGTCGTCATCATTCTAAATTACATATCGATCACCTGAAAGGAGAGGCTGCACAGCCATCTGCATCATCACCCGCTCTCACTCCTGTTCCGGCACCAAAGACTTCTTGCTCTGAGGCTGCACATGCAACCTTAAGTTCTGCTGTTCAACCTCTTCACAGTCATGGTATTCGCAGTGAATCTACCATGATGTTGGGCACGGCTTTGGTCGGTCTACAGGATATCAATGGGCACCTGCACACTGTAAGAGCTCTACTAGACTGCGGGTCCCAAGTATCAATCATCACGGAAAACTTAGCTCAGAAGTTGCGTCTTCCACGCTCAACTTCTGGCTTATTATATGGTTTAGGAGGTTCAAATGCCCAGCATACCAGCGGCAGCATAGAATGCTCAATAAGTTCTTTGGTCGACTCATCTCAGCCTGCCTTGGTGACATCTGCGGTTATTCTTAAGCGCATAACAGGGAACCTTCCTAGCATTCAGGTATCTCCGTCAGTCCAGGGAATGTGTAAGGACATTTCACTAGCGGATTCAAAATGTACCATTCCAGGCCCCATTGACCTTCTCATAGGTGTAGACCTCTATGATAAAGTTTTTGATGGAAGGAGATTACAGTTGGGTACCGGTCTACCCACTGCATACGCGTCAATATTTGGTTGGGTTTTGATGGGCGCAGCTCCCATTGAATTTGCTGTGTCTAACAACATTGTGGCTCTACATTGTTCAACCAATTTGGAATCTACCCTAAACAAATTTTGGGAGGTGGAAGAGGCTCCTATAAAAATTGCACAGGATCCAGAGAATCTTCAGTGTGAAAGGCACTTTGTAGAGACCCACACCCGCGACGAGACTGGGCGATACATCGTACGGCTGCCTTTTAAGACTGAGTGTAAGCCCTTGGGTGACACACGTAACAACGCACTCAAGCGGTTTCACAACTTGGAGCGCAAGCTTCTCAAGGACCCTAAATTAAAGAGTATGTACGCGGCATTCATGGCAGACTATCTTGAATCGGGTCACATGCGACCTACTGCTGGTACCCCATCCAGGAGTAGGTACTGGATCCCTCATCATGGCGTACTTAAGGAAAGCAGCAGCACTACGAAGCTTCGAGCGGTCTTCGACGCTTCTGCCACCAGTAGCACTGGGGTGTCGCTGAATCAGGTTCTGATGCCAGGTCCTAAACTTCAGCAGAATATAGAGGATATTATCTTACGTTTCAGAACTCACGCCATCGTCTTCACGAGCGACATCAAACAGATGTATCGTCAGGTTCGGATGCATGATGATGACTGCAAATTCCAAACTATATTCTGGAGAGAATCGCCTGATAAACCACTCCAGCAATTCGAGCTTACCACTGTCACCTACGGCGTCTCAAGCGCAGCGTATCTGGCCATGCGCGTCATACACGAGCTAGCTATCATCAACAAGGATTCGTACCCCGCGGCCGCTCGCGTTTTACAGGAAGACACGTTCGTTGACGACGTCATCAGCGGGAGCCAAGACGTAGAGTCGGCTAAGGTGCTGCAAAGGCAGATTGTTGATGTGCTGGCCCAAGGAGGTTTTCAACTAAGGAAGTGGGCGAGCAACAGCAAGGCCATTTTGGAAGGTTGTCCTTCTGATCACCTCGAAACGCCGTTTCGGTTCGAAGAAGGGGACAACATCTTCAAGATTTTAGGAATCGAATGGAGTTCCAGTACGGATAGCTTTGTGTACCGCGTATCGAAGCTCGGAAAATGCTACACCAAGCGTGACATTCTTTCCAACATCGCTCGGCTCTACGACCCGTGCGGATATCTGGCTCCTATTACCTTCTACGCCAAGGTAATCATGCAACGTCTGTGGGCATTGGAATTATCGTGGGATGATCCACTTCCCGAGGAAGCAGCTCAAGCTTGGGATGCATTCCTGGATGGATTCCATCTTTTAAATATTCCCAAGATACCCAGATTCATTTTGAGTAGACAACCGACTCGCTGTGATCTCTTAGGTTTCAGCGACGCATCAGAACGTGGCTACGCTGCCGTTGTTTATTTTAGGGTGGTCGACTCTACCGGAGAAGTTGGAGTGCATTTGCTACTTTCCAAATCTAGAGTCGCACCAATAAAACAGAAACTCACCATTCCACGGCTCGAGCTTTCAGGAGCCGTGCTTCTCGCTCGCCTACTCAGTCACGTTACGCAGGTATTGGAAGGCAAGGTTGTCATCACTGACACGTTAGCTTGGTGCGACTCTAGCATCGTCTTGGCGTGGCTCAGCACTCCGCCTCACAAGCTACAGACATTCGAGGCGAACAGGGTGTCTCAGGTTCAAGGTCTTGTCCCATCCGTCATCTGGCGCTACGTGCCCTCCGCGCTCAATCCCGCAGATTGCGCGAGTAGAGGGTTGCTACCACAAGACCTCGTTAACCATGTGTTATGGTGGTCACCTCCATGGTTAAAACAGGACCCTGTCTTTTGGCCCTCTCAACCTCAACCCGCATGTAATGATCTCCCTGGACTCAAGCCTCCAGCAGCATCGTCGTTCAATGTTTTCGACGTCGTCGCAGAACCGTCTACTTCGTGCTTTATCGTTCGTTATAGTTCGCTCTCGAAGGTACAGAGGGTAATAGCGTGGTCATTACGGTTTGTACACAACAGCCGGAATCCCACCAACAAAGTGTCAGGTCCTCTTAGCGCTCCAGAGCTCAATGCAGCATTGCACAGAGCCATCAGATTGGCACAAGAGGAGTCCTTTGCCGAGCAACTGAAGTGCATTCGGGATAAACGAGCTCTAAAACTTCCGTTCGCACGTCTTCATCCATTTGTAGACTCTTCAGGTCTTCTGCGGGTTGGCGGTCGACTTAGACACTCCAACTTACCATACTGTGCAAGGCATCCACTTCTTTTACCGAAGCGGCATCATATGACGGATTTAATCATCGATTACTATCATCAGGTCCACCTCCACGTGGGACCTAATGACCTCATCAACATACTCCACCAGCGATACTGGATTTTATCCGCTCGGCGCGTCGTTCGACATCGAGTCTTCTTATGTCTTAGGTGTCAACGCTTAAAGGCAAGACCCTTGGAGCCCTTTATGGGCAATCTCCCACCGAGTCGCGTGCGAGAGGCAAGACCCTTTATCAAGGTTGGGATCGATTTTGCAGGTCCATTCATCATTAAAACCTCCAACCTGCGCAAGGCTAAAATCGTCAAGGCCTACCTCTGCGTTTTCATATGCTTATCCGTAAAGGCTGTCCACTTGGAAGTCACTTCCGATTTATCCACCAACTCCTTCATGGCCGCCTTTGATAGGTTCGTCTCTAGGAGAGGAATGGTATCCGACGTCTATACGGACTGTGGAAAGAACTTCCAAGGAGCCAAACGACATCTTAGCGAGGTAGACGCCTTCCTATACCAAAACAAGTCTGGTTTGACTGACGCTCTCGCAAGAGTCAGCGTCAACTGGCACATGAACCCGCCCTATGCGCCCCATATGGGAGGTCTTTGGGAAATCACCGTCAAGTCTGCTAAGCAGCTCTTAAAACGTACAATCGGGGAACAAGTACTCACCTTCGAAGAATTGACCACAATCTTCGCCAAGGTCGAGGCAGTACTCAACTCCAGGCCTCTGTGTCCAATGTCGAATGATCCAAACGACCTTGAAACACTGACGCCTGGCCATCTCATTATCGGACATCCACTTGTAAGCTTGCCTGAATACGATTTCGACCATACTCCGATGTCCCGGCTCAACCGTTGGCAACTCGTTCAGCAAGTTTCTCAGCATTTTTGGCGCCGGTGGCAGCATGAATACTTGCACACCCTTCAACAACGCACAAAATGGTGCAAGGACGTCCCCAATCTCCAAATAGGAGACTTCGTCCTTATTAAGGAGGACAATTTGCCACCCCTTCAATGGCGAAAGGCGCGAGTATCCAAGCTTCATCCCGGCGCAGATGGCGTTGTTCGCGTAGTAGAGCTTAAAACTAGTCTCGGAACTTGTCTGAGATCAGTAGCTAAGGTCTGCCCTTTACCCAATTTAGACTCCTAAACGCGAAAAAAGAAACGCTATTTAATTTAGCTTTAAGGTCCATTATCATTAGCATTATTATTTTTACTTAAATATAAAGAAAATCATCTTGCTTTCCCGTAACTTCAAGCATTTGTAAATCATCTAAAGAGCTTAGTAGCTCTTTGGGGGGCGGTTATGTTTAGTATAGATTATCTACAATTCATATGTCAGCTTTAATGTCACCCACCTCCAATACCTTTCATATTCCTATCCCTGGAAAACGCGGGTAGAATGAAGACATCAACTGACATCGCTGTCAACCAACCAGTTCAGCTCCTAATACGATTCGGGTCGGTCAATGTCGAGTACTATCTCCATTCCGTCACTCGCCAAAGGCTTCGAACTAACCATTTTTTACCTATCATCATCGTCATTAAATCGGTACATCAACGCAGAAGTTTTAAGAAGAAAAGTGCGTAAGACCGGCAGCCTTAACATCTTGCAGCCAGCGCTACGTTTGAACCAGGTACGCGTTTTCCACCACTTTCCCTTTTTGCTACTTCAGTATTTAAATACAAAAAATATTTTGTATTTTGCATTTGAAATACTAAATTAGAAAAGTATTTGTATTTTGTATTTAAATACTTGTTTAAAAGTATTTTGTACATCTCTGAGCAAGATACGGTCGCGCTATACATGAAAGAACAACAATATACAGATATCAGGCAAAAAATTGGTGTGGTAATTGGACTAAGTATTCTTGAATAATCGACCTGCATTTAATACTGCGACGGTAAAAAATAATGAAAAGTAATCTACCTATTAGGTATATCAATTCCGTAAAAATCAGGCGAAAATGGTATCAACTTTCTTTACTTAGTTTTCTAATTTACTACTTCTATATAAGTTCTTTGGGATACGCGCATAATCCAATCATAAAAGCTTAATATTACCTCAAGGTCGTATATGTTTGATGAGTGCTGTCACTTTCTGATGCGTATATTTTAGGATTCAGATCGTAAGACTCAAAATTTGTATATTCAAACATGTTTTCATCATAAAAATACTGATACCATATTTGCTTGCGAGTTTTTTTTTCCCAACTTCCGGTCAATAGATTTAGTGATTTCAATAATAAAAGCTTTTTAAATAATTAAAAAGCCGTGTACAAATATATATGGACACACAAATATATAAATCACGAACAGAATGATATAAGTAGATTAGGTTAGTATTATATCTCGAGAGATAACAACGCCTTCATTGTACCATGTTTATCTTTTCTGAATAAATATGCTTTAGTATAGCTTCGCATCGCGTCCACTGCTGCACATGTCGGAAACCATCCAATCCAATTAATCGTGGCACTGCTGACACATCACATGCAAAGAGGGATGATCTTCTGACTGTCGTTCCGATGAACAAGGTAGAACGAGCTCACGTACAGTCAGCGTCCAATAGATTGTAGCAAGCAAAGTGGTGATAGTAATAATATCGTGTTGACATGACGGCAAAGTACCTTAAAAACTATTGAGGCTATTAAGATTTTAACAAAAAAACATTTTTGGCAGGTAAAAACGAGTAATATTGTATTGTCATCCGACTTCCAAGTGTACTTGATATCAACTCGATTGGAATACGGGAAGTTAGTCAAATTTTAATTTGCAAGGTTTGACTAGCTTCTACTAAGAGTGGGTTACACCAAACTGTCTGTAATCGTAAGCGATGTTCGTTAAAATCTAAATGTATGGAAAGTTTGACAAGTTTATATGGGACTTGCGACCCGCCCCGGCTTCGCATGGACGGGTACTATATTATACATATAAACCTTCCTCTTGAATCACTCTATCTATTAAAAAAAACCGCATCAAAATCCGTTGCGTGGTTTTAAAGATCTAAGGATACATAGGGACAGACAGCGGAATGCGACTTTGTTTTTACGTCCGCTAACGAATGGAAGGATTCCAGAGGTTGTGGGTTCCAATCCCGCTCGTGGCGAATAATTTTTAAATTTTCCACTTTGATCGAAATTTGAAATAAAAGATTTTTAAAATTCCTTTACTTATGCATAGTAAACGATGGGGTGGTTAAGACCTATCTACCATGTGGACACAAGTGCAACGTTCGCAATTAACGTGAATCACCTATGCGACCTAGATATCGATAAGGTTGCAGTCTTCAGTCGGAACCCTTTCTTTTCGTAAGCGGATTACTTGGCACGCGAGGTATTGTTCATTTTCTTTGAAACTCTTGTTAATCCATACTAATATTATAAATGCGAAAGTGTATGTGTGTGTTTGTTTGTATGTATGTTTGTCCGTCTTTCACGGCAAAACGGAGCGACGAATTGACGTGATTTTTTAAGTGGAGATAGTTGAAGGGATGGAGAGTAACATAGGATAGTTTTTATCCCCGTAATCGTCCCCTAAGGGGGTGAAATGGGGGGGTAAAAGTTTGTATGGAGCTGCGATATAAACTAGTTCCACGCGGACGGAGTCGCGGACAGAAGCTAGTAATATTATAAAAGACTAGCGACCCGCCCCGGTTTCGCACGGGTACTATATTATACATATAAACCTTCCTCTTGAATCACTCTATATATTAAAAAAAACCGCATCGAAATCCGATGCGTAGTTTTAAAGATCTAAGCATACATAGGGACAGACAGCGGGAAGCGACTTTGTTTTATACTATGTAGTGAAGTAAAGTTTAAGGCGCTGCGCTCCAAGACCTAAATAGTAAACGTATAGCTCGGAAAGCGGCTAAGTTGAAGTGGGACTAGACTGGTCATATCAGCCACGTGCCGAGCGAGGATTGGGCCAAGATTGCAACTGACTGGCAGCCCGACAGTTCAAAACGGAGACGCGGCAGACCTCGTCAGCAATGGGACGAGCTAGATTCCTTTTCAAAGAATTGGCCAGAGCCTGCTTAATTATCAAAGGTTAACTGGAAGAGAGCCCTTCAGGGATAAGTTCGCTTTCGTACCGATTTAACCTATGTTGCCTGTATTTTACTTACATACTGCTCAAAATCGGGAAAGTTGGAAAAGAGCGGGGGTGATGGCCTTTGCCCAGCAGTGGGACACCACAGGCTCATGATATAATAATAAATCAGCCTATATACGTCCCACTGCTGGGCAGTAGTGCCCACGCTGGCCCAATGCGGGTTGGGGACTTAGTTTACACCTTTGAATTTCTCATAATAAATAATAATATTTTCTCAAACATGCAATGAAATATTGACGTTATAATAATGGGCTTCGAAGTGTCACGTTTCGGGCGCAGCGAGACGAGAGACCTTTTTAATTTCCATTCCACAATTTTTGGCACAGGATCACGGCGTTCAGCCATGAAAATGAAAGTATGATTTCTTGGAGTTTTTTTAATTTATTCCATTGCATGTTTGAGAAAAGCACTATACATACCTCGGCGTGAAAAAGGGTTGCCAGCGTCATAACTATCCGACCTCAGTACGCTCGGCCGGCAACCCCTTACTTCCCGGCCTCTGTATTAATGTACTATTAGAAGTCCCCCGGAAGGACCCCGGTATGTCCTAAAACTACAACCAAGACCATCAGTGGATGGGCAGCAACATCCTTAAAGTACGGTGGAAATACTGCGATCGCCAACCCGCACGAGCGTGGCGATTATGACAAGTACAACATAACTATGGCCCCGAGATTATCATTTGGCACTCTTGGGGGGAGGCCTATGTCCAGCAGTGGACGTCTTTCGGCTGTTATGATGATAGAAGTCTGTTCAGAACTGCATATAAATACAATGCATGCTAACACGAATAGTTTCAGTTACGTGTTTCGCCAGTAATGAGACGATTCCAACTCCACGCACGTATTCCGTACGCCCTAAATTCTATAACTATGTTGCTGTGCGCTGCAATCAACATTGTATGCCTTCCTGATTTAGCGTGGCACATTCTAAATCTCGATTCCTATAATGAGGTATGACGTCAATAAACTGAGCGAGTTCGGTGCATAAAGTTAGAATGGCACTTAGTCCGAACGAATTAATATTAAATCATTTTTAGTTTGGAGTGTGCAAGGGACTTCAATATTGTGACGTCACATTTCACTGTTAATCAGTCCGTACAAGCTTTATGTCTGACTTTGACTCTTAGTTTTGTTCTTTTTGTTGTAATTAACCCTCGACGTACCGGAAGGCGCGGCGTGGGTCCCCCCACAAGGTGCAGGAGTGATGAGATGACCTGGTAAAGGTCGCGGGAGTCCGCTGGATGCGGCTGGCGCAGGACCGGTCACTTTGGCACTCTTTGGGGGAGACCTATATCAAGCAGTGAACGTCTTTCGGCTGATATGATGATGATGACGAACCCTCGACGCAAAAAGAGGAGTGTTATGAAGTTTGACGTGTCTGTCTGAGCAATCGTAGCTCCTAAACGAATGGACCGATTTTAACGCGGTTTTTGTTTCTCCGAAAGCTGACGTGATCGAGGTGGTTCTTAGCTACGTTTCAACAAAATCGGTTCAGACGGTTTTGAAATATTGAACTTTGCAATGGAAAGGTTTTCAATTTTTCTAAGTTGTTAAACATCTAAACTAGCCAACACCACATCTCAGTCCTCACCATACCTGACATTTGCTCATATCCGCTTCCCCAATGCCCTATGTGTGCTTGTAATGTTGGAGGAGTTCCCCCGATTTAGATATCAAGGATCCATCCATCTTCAGTTAACTAAACGAAACTTACATCATCTGACCTTTTTTACATGAAATTACGTAAATGGCAATTCCTCTTGGTGAATTGAGAACCTCCTTTTTTGAAGTCGGTTATAAACGACCGCAATGACACTGGAAGTGCCCTCTGATGGCTCTGATGAGATGACTGTTGCAATAATTGCACCCAGTTTGTTTGATTTTCGGACGGATTGCAGAGAGGACGTTTTTTGTCAATGTTTGTTTTGGTGCAAAAAGTTAAGAGATATCACTAAAGTTTTCGATTTTGTATTGCATATTTTTTTTCCAAACTCTAATAGACCTACAGTTTAAATAGTGCTAATAATTACACTGTTCAACTCACGTATCCAGTGATTCAAGCGACACCGTCGCGAAAACACTCATGAAGAAAAACTCCCGAAGAGTTCGAAACATGTCGCCCGTAGTGACATTTAATATGCGAGTTGAACCGTGTAATTATTAGTATTATTTCAACATGTCTCATGAAAGTTTAAATTCGACTACAGTTTAAAATTGAGTACGTGTAGCGTCCGGAACAACTTTTTAAAGCAGACTTTAATTTGATTACTGATAACTATTTATTTATTATGTTAATTTAGTTTTACTTGATTCGAAGCATCGGATTTCGCTCCCACCTATGACTATGGTACTCCGCCGCCGCTTTAAGTCGTAGCCAAGTCCTCGTAGCCAATTATCTGTCAAACGGGTAAACAAAGAAGCAGTGGTCGTAAACCTTCCTTCTTCGATTTCAACCGATACCACTGAATTTCTCGGAATTTATGTACATACGAGTACCTACATATCATTCTGTAGCCCACTCGGGCCAGCCTCGGCTTCAACCATTGTAAATGTGCACCAACAAGCAAAATATCTAAATAGATCAACAACTAATAACAAAAACGATAACAAAAATCTTTAAGTAAGCTTACAGCAATATGAACTCGAATGAAAAACCCTCATGAGTGATAATTGACAGATAGTGACAGTGACGTTTAAAAATATACCATTGTGTGAGAACTCTGCCTCTTAAGGTTTTTTAATGCACAACCTTTCCATGAAAAATTGCAAACGCAATTTATTAAAATTCTTATCTTTTCATCTTAGAATATAAATTAACTAATATTATGTTTCTTATCTGTTCACGCCACTGAGTAATGTATGTATTAAATTAATAAAACATGATAATAAATACGTGATATTTATTAACTCGTATTCAATGTTCGATCCGCAGAATGTGCCCGATAAAAAACCTTATATCTCGTTCTGCAAAGGTCTCTCTAATGCTAAAAAAAACATAGTATAAGTGTTCTAATGAGTATCTCGCCGCGTCTTGTGATAACCTTGCTGGCTCAGTTGCAAGTTTCTATATGCTATCCGCTATGGAGATGGCGTCCACGTGTCGAGTAGTAAAATTGTACGCCACCGTCGTATAAAACTAGTAAAACGATAACCCACAATGACTTGTTGAACCGTTGAGGATACCTCGTTTCCGTAATTCATGAACAATTGTTAATTCCTAATGATGAATCAACGACATTAATATTAATGTCTTTACAGCAATTTTGCAACTGAAAATCCCATTTTGATTGAATACTAACTTTACAGTGCGTCCAGCTCACACGCACGCGCCTGTGCGTACTTTGGAGAGAGAGCACGAAGCAAGACGATTCAAATATACTTTATTGAACGCATCAACCGAGTAGAGTCTTGCAAGCCCGGGCTAGTAGCGAACACGCGTTCAGAATTGGTGTTAGACATCGTGTAGGTGACAGACAACGTGACTACGGATTTTGTTGAATTTATGCGGTTCTAACATCCGGTATGGTACTATGACGTCCATTACTGTCTATCTATCATTTTATTAGTCCGACCTCTATGTACAGTTGCAATTACAGCACCGTGGCACGTTTCACGAGGAAGTCAGGCTGGTAAAACTGACTTTCCCGAAATTTACACTTTCTCTAAGCCCTGGTTCCGGGTGCCTGTCGTATCGCATAATGTTGATCGTCCTAAAAATTTTTGGCCGGGAATGTTTGGCATATACATTTAAAAGTTCTAAAGTATGTTTATCCTCATATTGATTACTCGAACATCGAATTACCTAAAAAGTAATAGTCCTAATTTTCATTGCCATAGTAATTATTTTGCCTATTATTAAATTAGCTAAAATTACACCATCTATACTATTTTTTTCCTAAATTTTATACTATTTTTAAACTCTGAGCAGACCCGACCTACATCTAGATAAATAAGATAGGTTCGTTAGTTGCCTTTTGTCCCTCAGAGCAGAAATAGGGCCCCCGCAAAGCGGGGCTCCGTCGACACGAGGTCGAGTATTCGGCATACAGTTGGTATGCGACAAAATAGTAGGACCAACAACTTTACGCCACCCGATATATGGGTAAGGCCGTTATTTCTTGTTCTTGATTAAGCAGTTTAAATCGTCTACATTTTAATCAATTCCAGTGTGTTACGAATTTTAGTAATCCATTAATATGGCTAATTGGCGTAACACACTGGAAGTGATTAAAATGTAGACGATTTAAACTGCTTAATCAGGAACAAGAAATAACGGCCTTACCCATATAGACCCTCTGGTTCCCACTATGTCGTCCGTTGGGACGATTTTTTATCGTGTGTCGTAGTGGCAGAACATTTTACATATATGAAGCTGTTCACACTTTTCGGACACCAATTTGTATGAGGCGACGACACACGATAAAAAAATCGTCCCGACAGACGACATGGTGGGAACGGGGGGTAAAAGGTGTACACATGATGTCATGATGGCTTCGGGTCCCGGCTCTTACCACTGGGTTTTCCAAAAACTCTTATGTGCGAAATTATCCTCCTAGTTTTTCTCGGTTGTATCCTAAAGGAGCCCGGGGTCCGCATTGGCCCCTAATTCCAAGCGACTACCATCTCACCTTCCAACCCAGAGGGAAGATTCGACCTTGTTGGGATTAGACTGGTTTCCTTACGATCTTTTCTTCACCGAAATCGTACTTAATTAACAAATGATATTTCGTACATACGTAGACCCCGTAGACACGGGGGTAACTCCTGCATACAAACTTACACCCTCACAAACCTTACCGCTTTCTAATATTAGTATAGACACAGTAGACATTTGGCGACAAGCAGCAAAAAAAAACCGTAATAACTTCCGTCACGACGCACTCACACAGACACGCGTCGATACAGTAAACTTAAGTGTAAGTCGGGGGGGTAGTCGGCGGTAGACCAGTCCGCATGTCGCCCGTGCGCCTCATATAACTAGTTTTTTAAGCAGCGCAGGAGTTTACCGCTTTAGCTAATATATTTACCGTGCTATAGACGTATATCATGTAATTACCATCATCATATCGGCCGAAAGACGTCCACTGCTGGACATAGCCCTCCCCCAAAGAGTGCCAAAGTGATCAGTCGTGCGCCATCCGCATCCAGCGGACTCCCGCGACCTTTACCAGTACGTCTAGCACAACTTGCTGCTCTGTCCGTTCCTGCGCGACTGAGCGTCTCTTTACCTTACTCGCACCTTGCAAATTAGAAAGAGGAGGGTAGATCTTTCTCGACTCGCGTCGCGGCGCGGCGTCAGTTGTGCTAGCCCCCCTGGTCATCAGTCCACGTAATACCTAGTAAATATTTCTAAATCTATATCCGCTATATATCGTTTTAATTCACGCACGTGAACATTTTTCCTGATAGCGTCACGTGAAACGCCGTACTTCGTAAATGAGCAATAGCCATTTTTATCCCGTATTGGGTATAGGGAAAACAAGGTACAAACGCCAACACAGTTTGACCATCCTGTATTTATATTGAACCTTATTTGAATGCACATAAAGTGCACGGATGGTCAGATAACTTTGTTTGGTAATGTTACCAAAGTCCAATGCGCGATGGTACGCAGTTGGAATATTTACCTCTTAGTATCTGACGGCGATAGCATGCTGCGAAGGATTCTAATGACGTCATCATTTTAAAAGACATAGGTACTATAGTAGTATAAACGTGATATAGTATCAATGCGGGTGACGAAAGGTGATCTATGGGAAGTGTCGCGTCCTAATGGCGGTTTCTATAAACGCGCGTGTGTCGCTGCAGAAATTCGCCATTTGTAAAGCACGTGGTTGTATTGCGCTACACGCTGCGATTTCACAGATACCTTCTATGTAACCGATGCGGTAATCTCAGGTATCTATGGAATCGCAGCGTTTATCGCATAAAACAGCCGCGCGCTTAACGTGTGTAAAATTTAGACGCGCATAATATGTACTAGCGTGAAGCCTAATGGCGGGAGTCCACCGGTGTGCGGCACTGTGCGGCACAAGCATTTTTGTACTGAATATGCTTGTGCCGCACAGTGCCGCACACCGGTGGAATCCCGCCTTTAACCTAGCCTAAACAGGCTGAGAATGCATGGAAGTCTCAAATAAACAATAATGTTGAATTTAAGTCTGTCAATATACATTTCGGAACGTATCTCAAGGGAATAAGATTCATAATCGTATACCTACATATTTTTACAGTAGGTATTGTATGCGTTCGATCCAGCGTGTAAGCAGAGTAATCTGCGGTTGAGCATGATGATTGATGTGGCCGTATAAGGACGTATCCCCAGTCGTGACGTATCCGTGACGTACCTACACGTCGCGCTGTCGTCACGGATGTCTAACGAGACAGAATGGATTGTAAATGGGGCAGTTAAGGACTTAGATATCTAGAAAAAACGTTTTAGAATTTCTACTACTTCTTTTCAAACGAAGGGTGTCATTTTGTCGGGACATCCCCGGACGGACGTCGCTCGTTAGACGGGATGGATTGTAATATTTCCTTAATATCCAATTTCCAAAATGCTGTTACCAACTCTAACACTAGTGGGTCTTTGAGCTGTGGAACGGGCGAGCCAACATATTAAAAAAAAAAACGAAAAAAAATTGAGATGAAAAAGTGACTCAACAAAAAAACTCTAGATACCGAACCTGCTCCCAAAATTTGACGAGAATCGGTTTAGAAATGCGAGCCTGTAGAGGAAAACAGCTGGACAGAGGGACAGACAGGACACCAACATACGAACGAATTTCAGGCCAACCTGAAGCATAGAACTTCGTTTGCTTCGCTCGCTCGTTCGTTCTATTATAAATAAAATAAAAAATTATAGGGGAGAATCTTACACAAATCAACCTAGTCCCATAGTAAGCTCAATAAGGCTTGTGTTATGGGCACTAGACAACGATATATCTAATAGATAGAAATACTTAAATACATAGAAAACATCCATGACTTAGAAACAAATATTCATGCTCATCACACAAATATTCGCCCTTACCGGGATTCGAACCCAGGACCTTCAGCTTCGTAGGCAGCGTCACTACCCACTATCAAAAATTATGATAATGACGAATCAAATATGACATAGACAATTTACAGATTTTTCCTTATAAGCCCTAAGAAGTTACATTGTATTCAAGTTCTCAGCTACTTCGCTTCTGATCTTGACTAACTGGATTACAAAGGTGTGAGAATTCTTCTTCAGAAAATGCCAACCGTAGTGACCCATACGCCCTGGCCACCGGCGGCGTAATATCGACAACACAGTTAACATACTATTCTGAACCTTGTTGGAACGCCAGAAGGTCTTTAACACTGATCATTGTTGCCGTTTGTCCGTCCGCGCAAAAAACAAATTCACACCTCGTACGTCGCATGCAAATCGTGGATTTTACACATGGCATTACACAATGTGTTGCACAATTTACTCGAGTAATTATATATGCACATAATAACCTTGTTCTTCTATTGTCAAATATGTATGCGGACGTTCAATGCTGCACGTGTATCTGGGTAAATACCGTTTCGTTAACCGGCTGTCTTAAGGGGCTACCCGAGGTTTTCATCGATTTTTGACAAGTTTTGAATCGTATCTACTACTTTTGCACTACAGATAGAATCATAAATCAAACGGCTATCGGTTCTTCAATCTTTTATCTCCATTTTGACAGACCGGATTTTGAAACAAATTAATACTTAATATTGTATGATTTTTTTAAACAGTGCCTAAAAAAACACTTATTTCGCATCTCTATTGACGTGAAAGATCTAACATATACGAAATCTACAAATTTGGGTTCGTCTATGACGTCTCTAAAAACTGGCAGAGGGTTTTAATTTTAAACCAATTAACACAAAAGTTATGGCCAGAAAACCAGTTTTTTGGCCTAAAATTGTTCAACTTTGATGCCAAATATCTCGAAAACAATGAAGTTTGAAGTAAATATGGGATACTATATTGCTTAAAGCCGTTGTTGTTAATATAATAAGCTACAAAAAACATTAGAAAACTAAGGGATTCAGATCGAAGGTCATTGGCGTATGGGAGCCTCTTAAGGTCACTATACTCGTACTATTTCATATTCGGACTTGTCCGATTCGAATTAGTCTTAAACGATTTTATTCGAATCAAGTTCCTTCGCAACTCTAATCAACTCGCCGGTTTGACTCGCATAGCTAACTCTAGAATTGATACGGATAGGATAAGCGGATAGCGAATGCGAGTCGCTAACTAGCCATATTAAAAATACGAATGCGCTGAACACGACGCGACTCGCGGATTCGGCTGCCGCCGCGAAGCGAATCCCGTCCGGTTCATGCGAATGAACTGGAGTTATCCGAGTTAGAAAAAACCGGCCAAGAGCGTGTCGGGCCACGCTCAGTGTAGGGTTCCGTAGTTTTTCGTCCAGAAATTATTTTGTAATTTTTTTCAAAAACTATTCAACCTATCAATTTCAAAATAATTTTCCTAGAAAGTTTTTATAAAGTTCTACTTGTGTGATTTTTTTCATATTTTTAGAACTTATGGTTCAAAAGTTAGAGGGGGCGCCCACATTTTTTTTACTTCTGGTGCGATTATCTCCGAAAATATTAACATTATGATTTTTGCAAACCCCTATTCATTTTTAAATACCTATCCAACAATATACCACACGTTAGGGTTAAAATAAACACTTTTTATTTTACTACTTTGTCGGCGTGATTGACATATTAGTACCAAATTTCAGCTTTCTAGTGCTAACTGTTACTGAGATTATCCGCGGACGGACGGACAGACAAAGCGAAACTATAAGGGTTCCTAGTCGACTACGGAACCCTAAAAAAGCGACTCGTAACATCGCTGCCTTCGATTACGAAATCATCCGTGGACCTCCAGATAGTCAGGTGCCTTTACGATCGAGCTCTCGGCTATATATAATATACGAGGCTTCACCCAGGGTGTCAGCGCATGTTGCGCCCGTCTGCAACGCACACCCTGACCCATAAAGCCGCCTATGGTGAGCCCTTCACCACCTCCGATTATGAAGTTGCCAAATTTACCAGCTCTATTTATCTCTGGCTAGCAGTAAAGGGTCGGCAACGCGCTGACGAATCGTATAAAGTCGCAAGCGTCAGTAGCGTGTCACTATTAAGTAAGCCGTATGCTTTTGAGCTACCCGCTTTTATAACCAGCTAGGTATATAGGGAATGATGGCTGTCCAATTTGGACATAGAGATTTATAAAAGACTATGATCTCTTTCTTCTTCTTTAAGGGTCGCCAGGACGCTAGACTCTCCATACAAACGTAGTTCGGTTCTCATTTTAAAACGGCATGCTAGAATAACGGAAACTAGTGTCTAACCTATCTAGGTCCTGTCTAGGTATCTAGGTACACACAATGGGATTCCCCATAGTTTCATGTTACTCCAGTAGGTATGCATTTTTAAAATGAGAACTAAACTTCATTTGTATGGATAGTCGACCGCGCTAGGGACTAAATCACAAATAGATTTAACTTTATACATATAGTCTAATCGGCACTAGTAATTTCTGTCGCTAGATAATGCTAATCGCACACGTCATTTTCTCTTGTGCCTAGACTATTTATGAACAGAGGTTTCATAATCGACTTTAAATTCATAGCGCCACGTTAATTAATTTCCGCGGACCTTATCATATTTGATTTTTAAATCAGATCGTTTTCTAGACATTAGCATAAACATCAAGTTCTGACAGGTTAGTCTGACTTACATAATGTTAGAAGAAACATAAAGTTCTAACATTGCCTTGACTATAGTTCCTAAGTGTGTCAAGCGCTGGTTTTCCGCATGTCTGTCACAGTCATTCCAAGTCTAGAACTTAAGACATTGAATTTCCTATTAAAATAAATTACAAGAATCCTTCCTTAGTTACTTGAGTTAAGGTTAGGTCACTTCCTAAAAATGAGGTTCCATTCTTTGTTATTTCTTACTCAAAACTCAAACTCATAATGATCTTTATTCAAGTAGGCCTAGTAACAAGCACTTTCAAATCGTCAGTTATTTTTTTAAGAAACATAAAAAAATAAAAATAATTTTATATGAAGTAAATATTGTATAGAAAATACTAGTGAATGTTTCTAGAAAAACAATCTAATGTCAAAAAACAAAATATAACGAGAATTAAATAATTAATCTATTGATTAAAAATTCAGTCACAATTAGTTCCATGGAGTTTTACCTTTATAATACAGAATACCGTCTCATAATGATGTGCCGACGGAAAATATGAAACAGGGAAATTTTCCCAATAGAAAGACGACTCCAAATTTCCTGAAATTAATACTTTCTAAGTATTCTTGTGAACATATTAACCTATTAATCCGATACGACGACGGCCTGGTAAAGGTTGCTGGAGTCCGCTGGATGCGGGTGGCGCAGGACCGGTCACTTTGGCACTCTTTGGGGGAGGCCTATGACCAGCAGTGGACGTCTTTCGGCTGATATGATGATGATAAATCCGATATGAAAACGTCTCAATATTCGTAACTCTAATCCCCAACCCGAATCTCACGCGACCGATCTTAGAATAACTTCAATGACAAGGAACATTTTAATAATGCTAATAAGATTAACCCTCCCAAATCCGAAGATCCGATGCAAGAACGATATCCGGTGTCGAATTACGTGGAGTTTTACGCATCGTCGCACGTTGGTGTTCAAGGAATTACTGCCACTAGAAGGCCCGCTTGGCTCTATTAAAAACTGGCCAAGTGCGTGTCGGGCCCCGAGGAGTGTAGAGTTCAGTAGTTAAAACTCCTGTCTGTCTTTGTTACATCGACACGCGCGTGCTACCTAAATGGTGCGGTTCCGTCGGCCGAATTTGTACGAAAGTTGGCCTTTCCAAGTACATTTTTAAGTTGGGCGACTATTACAAACTAGCTTTGTGTAAGTACTTAGCCGTGATCGTTTTCCTTTTAAATTCATTTTAATATGTGCTACTGCCACGATTTGTTTCACATTCTTAGTAGTAGCTATTAAACCGGCACACGAGGGGTGGGGGCGACACTTGACTCGAACAAAAATTAGGGCAACTACAAGGGTTCTTTGGTACTACGAAACCCTAAAAAAAGGTTGGTTGAGCATAATACTTGTCGTGGAAGTGCGTATACATATTGTCTATGTGAAATAATACATTGAAATAGCTCAGTGTGTCAATGTATAATGTCCTTTTACGTCTACCAACGTTTCCTGCTTCCTCGGTGGTCGCAGTATAAAGTTGTCCCAATAGTATTTTATGCAATCGTTATATAATGCATGCTTTTTATGTCGAGTGCCACGTTTAGGCCACGAAGCTTGCTGAGTGGCCTAATTAAGGTACGAGACTTAAAAAGCTAATTATATAGCTATTGTATACAATACTTTTTCTACGAGTCAACGGAAATAATAATTTATTAAACAAACTTGGTATCTATTTAAAATGGCCCTGCTGTAACGAAGTGCAGCCAACCGCCTTCTTTTTTAAACGCGTTGATGTCTTTCCGTAAATCGAGCCTCGTGATTGGTCTAAATTCATTTTAGTTTTGTGTACAATTGAATAATAATTATTTCGATTGTCCATAGAGCATAAACTTTTGCATCAGATTAAAAGTATTCAATTGCGTTATGGTTTGCGAGCTTCTAATTTAAAGATTATAGTCGACGAGTATTAAAAAATATTAGTTTCACTGTTGCTGCTCTCCTCACAATTCAAAAACTGATCCAATAACATACGGTTATCGAACGAGCGAGTGAAGCGAACGAAGTTCTATGCTTCAGCTTGCCCGAGAATCAATTGTGTGTCCGGTGCCCGCTGATTTCCTCTACAGGTCGCATTTCTCGACCGATTCTCGTGAAATATTGTGAGCAGGTTCCTTAATTATTTAGTTTTTTATGTCAAGTCACTATTTCGAAATTAAAAAAAAGTGTTTTTTTTTAAACAGTCTCAAGTTCAGCTCACAGAGCCACACACACATTACATTTTCGTGATTATTGAAGCTATTTCTTTTGATCACGGTCTCTGTGCTATTTCCAGCTGCAAGTATAATCGTGTAATAATTCCACGGTAACCCGGTGCAGGGTAACCCTCGTTATTTTAATTAATTTTCTGGTGTATTGTTTGGCACAATGAATGCCTGCTTTATGTTACCCAGCGGAACTATAATGAAATTAAAACCGCCGCTTCGATTAGTGAAACTTTGGATGTGACCTTTGCTACGACATTTTTGGGTCGAAACTAAATTTTAAACTTGTCGGGAATTCTGAAATTTCCGGGGATCAGTTTTGGACTTTCATTACGGAACTAAGTGGGATAATTGTTATTGTAGTCTCTACGTGACTACCGCAGTGTCAAGGAGTTTAGGAATAAACATAACTTAGAGCCTTATCACACTTGCGATTTGCGAGCGTGTTTTCTATACAATTATCAGTCGCGGCGAACACGCTGCGTGATCGCCTTCATACAAAATACGCTTGGAAATCGCAAGTGTGATAAGGCTCTTACAGTCTATTTCGTGCTCGAAATCCCCGAAAGGTTCGTCAACTATTAGTTCATAGGTTAGAAATATGAACATACGTGTATTTTGAAAGAAACGCTCATTTCTGATTTTCTGTTGCAAAGATACTGACACACGTGACACATTTTAACATAATTGTTAAGAGGCTCCCATACGCCAATGACCTTCGATCTGAATCCCTTAGTTTTCTAATGTTTTTTGTAGCTTATTATATTAACAACAACGTCTTTAAGCAATATAGTATCCCATATTTACTTCAAACTTCATTGTTTTCGAGATATTTGGCATCAAAGTTGAACAATTTTAGGCCAAAAAACTGGTTTTCTGGCCATAACTTTTGTGTTAATTGGTTTAAAATTAAAACCCTCTACCAGTTTTTAGAGACGTCATAGACGAACCCAAATTTGTAGATTTCGTATATGTTAGATCTTTCACGACAATAGAGATGCGAAATAAGTGTTTTTTTAGACAATGTTTAAAAAAATCATACAAAATTAAGTATTAATTTGTTTCAAAATCCGGTCAGTTAAAATGGAGATAAAAGATTGAAGAACCGATAGCCGTTTGATTTATGATTCTATCTGTAGTGCAAAAGTAGTAGATACTATTCAAAACTTGTTAAAAATCGATGAAAACCTCGGGTAGCCCCTTAACAACAAATATAATGCCTTATGCGAGAGCCAATCTGATAGTAATAGGCGGCCTAGAGTTGTTAGTTATGTATGTCTAATGATTTTCAGAAGAAAGAGAGATGGATGTCATATCACGCCATAAGTGACATAACCCGCCGAGAGTTGACAGACATGCTTCGTGACAGTGCATCTAATTTATACCAGACCCCGTATCATGGTCGGCCGGTCGGTCTATCGAACGTTGTCAGCCAGTGACGGACGCTCCATCCTGTCACTTATCGTGTGATAAGGCCGACCATACGATTCGGGGTCAGATTTTATTTCGTTAAATAACCCCTAATTGTTTCCAACATTGTATTTCCTTAACACCACAATCCCAGATATCACTGACAGGTTGATAGCGATGGGATTCCCCGCCGAGAAGCTAGAAGGTGTCTACAGGAATCACATCGACGAGGTGTACAGGTTCCTCGAGCAGATGCACAAGGACCACTACAAGATATATAACCTCTGCTCGGAGAGGTCTTACGACTCTGCGAAGTTTCATGAAAGGGTGAGTTAATTGTATTTTTTTAGAGGTACAGCATTTTTTCAAGGGCTGCTCTTGCTTGCCTGGTTACTTGTAATCACCTCTGCTCGGAGAGGTATACAACTTCTGCACGTAGAGGTAAATAACCTCTGCTTGGAGATTTATATAACCTCTGCCGAGAGAGGTCGTAAGACTCAGCCAAGTTTCAGGAGAGGGTGAGTTTCTTGAGAAACAGGTCTACAGGAAACTTCGATGATGATGGTTCCAGGAGCAAGCCCAAACAAGGACCACTATAATTATTACAATGTTTGAAGAATTTAAATTCTTGTTATCTTTATTTTACTTATTATTCTTTGGGGGAGGACTATGTCCAGCAGTGGATGTATTTCGGCTGATATGATGTATAATCATTTATGTCAAGACTGATGTGAAATTTTGTGAGCAGGTTCGATGATTACATAGATTTTTATTTTTGATTTTTGGTAAAAAGGGACTCGTGAGCTTTACCGCTCAGTAGCCGCTAGAATGATTATTTAGCCACCATGACCCTGCGGTGTCTTAGATAGATTGATTGATGCCATAACTGCCTAGCTAGGCCCGTAATTGTCTTAATCATTATAAATAATTAACTTCTGCCCGCGACTCCGTCGGCTTCGAAATCGTTTATATCGTAGCTCCGTACAAACTCACCTCCCATATCACCCCCTTAGGGGATCATTTCCGGGATAAAAAGTCCTTCCCCGGGACTCAAACTATCTCTATACCAAATTTCATCTAAATCGGTTCAGAGGTGTAAGCGTGAAGAGGTAACAGACAGACAGACAGACACATTTTCGCATTTATAATAAGTATTTGTATCTATAATATGTACATTTTGATTAAACCTAGCATTACGTGAGATCTATCTTAAGAACGCGCTATCGGAATATTGTGACTGCGAGATAAAACGTCAATTCAACTCGCATCATTAACATAAAGCTTATATCTAACCTCGTATTATATTAGAGAAATTTCATACGCTGTGACATTTGTTTCTTCCAAGATTATCTTTTCTAAGTATCCTTTAAGATTCGACTCGATGGAATCGAGTCGGATTCGATCTTTTTTTTAACAAGCTTTATATTAACTTGCCCTGTTAGTATGGGAAAAATCTTGCAAGTTTAATTTGACCCACGTCCCGGTGACCGATTGAGCTGAAATTTTGGGCATACCTAAGTATAGTTTGGATGACAATTCAATATTATGGTACCATCGAGCTGATGTGACGATGGAGACAGAAGGTGGCCATGGGAATTCAGTACTTAACCGACCTAACCTCGTTGAGTTTGGGTTCGGTAGAATCGTCTCAATGAGTAGTTGATGATGGTATTCAGAAAAGTACAGTCGGCAATAAAAGCTTGTACCAAAAATGTCATTTTTGACAGAAACTTATGTAACGATAGTATCCTTCGCATTATACAGAATCCAGGTGGAACCGCCGGATAACACATAGCTTTATACTAGCTTCTGCCCCCGACTCCGTCCGTGTGGAACTAACTCGTTTATATCTCTCCATACAAACTTTCACTCCCTTAGGGGATGATTTCCGGGATAAAAACTATCCCATGTCCTTCCCCAAAAAAACCAAACATCTCTATACCAAATTTTATTCAGATTTGTAACAGACAGACACACTTTCGCATTTATAATATAAGAATGGATAAAATAATAGTATCTCAAGCACGATTAGCACAAGACGGCGCGCGAGCGCCCTCGAACTCTCTCGCACTATCCGTCTCTCTACTTAAACTTGGAAAGAGACGGATAGTGAGAGAGAGAGAGTGCTGACCCACGACCGTCGCGTCCTCATAGTTCGAGCGTTCAAGTTACAAAAACCTTCAAACTATAAAATGGAATTTGAACCGTAATTTAAATACATTTTCGCATGGCGACAATATTGCATAAATACAATAAGTTGATCGTGGTTATCTTGCAAGCTGTGACAACAAATAAACATGGCGTCCTTGCTCAACTGCATAGTCTTAAACGTTTACCGAGAGTTATGTTGATATGCTGTTTTGTTACTGTAGTGGTACGGTGGTGGTCTGAGTCACTGAGGTTACGTGTGAAGCCTCACGCAACTGATTCCCTGGTATGCAATGCTTTTACTGCTACTGATTGTTGCCGTGATTAGGTTTGCTTTGATACCTTCATTTTGGGATGGTGCAACCTTTGTATCACTGTCGTGACAATTTGCCATACATTTCTGGATCGAGAAGTAAAATTATTCGTTGTCATCTCAGCATCGTCACCTATCGCCCCTGCAATGTCGTCGGATGGATTTTGTCAGATGACGGTTGTTTAACTGTTGAAATAGGGACCAGCTGAAAGTCGTTTAGTTTATCAGTTTTCTACCGAAGCTTCGGAAGAATCTGCAGGATTTCTCCTCGAAAGACAGAATCTTTAATAAAAAAATAAAAAGGTGCCTTAGCAAAAAAGTGGGGGGGGGGGGGGCGGGGGGGCATATGACTCGAACAAAAATTAGGACTTTAAAACCCAATATCTCGCAAACGAATCACTGATTTGAAAAATAGTTTTAGGAAACCCATAATATTTTTGAACGAGCTATCTGACGAAACCCCACACCATGGGTAACGAGACGATACCGAGAAAAAAAATATATATCCGCGCTTCAGGTGTAGGGGAGGTACAGTCGCCATCAGATATATCGGAGCGGCCAAAGTGCTCAAAAATATCTGAACATGTCTCTAATGCCTCGACAATAGAGACGTGTTCAGATATTTGTGAGCACTTTGGCCGCTCCGATATATACATATCTGATGGTGAATATACCCAAAAAAAATTTTTTCACATACGCAATCACAGTTTTCTAGTAGTAATGGTTACTGAGCTAAGCCGAAGACGGACGGACGGACGGACAAATGGACATGGCGAAACTATAAGGGTTCCTTGTTGACCACGGAACCCTAAAAAAGGCTACTATTATGGCACTATTTATTTATTTTCGGTGTAATAATATTTACTTCTTGTCAATTATGTATTTTATCCAGTTGTGTTGTTTATTATTTGTAGAAATATGAAATGTTGTCAATTACATACAAACTGCCCGCCGAAGGCTAATAGGAAATAAAATTGTCTCACATAAATATACTAGGAAACGAGAAAAAAAAATGTATCCTGTTACACCCTCGGCTGGTGCGATTTTATTGCGCGCTTAGATTTCATGCTCGTGACGTCAGATAAGCATGACGAAATATTTTGTAGGAATAGGAATATTTTTTGCATAGTGGCGGCGCGTGAAAGTGTTCGATGGGGGCAACCCGGCACAAAAAAAGTTATGAAATAGTTTATAGCCTTGCCTATAAATAAATTTTAGGCAAGCCGATGGGAATCGGCTTGTACGGGCGCTCCGCCACTGGCATATAGGCACGCCATACGAAATGGAAAGAGAAGAATATAACATTAGTATATTGTATAACAAGTCCATAAAACAAGCCATATTATCCGTAAAGTTTATCAATGCGAGCAGCATTTTTCAATGATGGAGATCAACGATACACACATAATAGCTCCCAAACAGATGAACCGATTATAGTGTGTTATAATTTATTTTTATTAAAGTCTTGGCTGTCGTGAAGGTTCTTTCTTAGCCACGTAATTTATGTAGTTACTAGCTTCTGCTTGCGACTCCGTCCGCGTGGAACTCGTTTATATCGTAGCTCTATACAAACTTTCACCCCCCATTTCATCCCTTGCGGGATGATTTCCGGGATAAAAACTACGCTATGTCCTTCCCCGGGACTACACTATCTCTATACCAAACTACGTCTAAATCGGCACAGCGGTTTAAATGTGAAGAGGTAACAGACAAACAGACGTACAGACAGACACACTTTCGCATTTATAATATTAGTATGGATGGATCTATGTTCGTGCACTCTTTATTTGGCAAAGAAATTCCTGTTCAAGTCTCAGTGACACTGAATAGTATAAAAACTTTTACACGATTTTAATGGAGTAGCATGAATTAATGCTATATTTACCTCCAGAGATAACAAACGATTATAAAAGGAAAATCATTTCATGCAATTAACGTCACTCTCAGTATTATTTCCTCAAATAGCAGGTTTCGTGGCAGTTTCGCACGTTTTAAACATAATTTGATCTTGCTGCTTAGTCTGTGCATGCGGTCAGCAATATGGAAAGCTGGCGAGAGTACTTTCCTCTATCGACTCATATTTGGAATTGGAAAGTCCCGATTTAAGAAATGATTTTAGGTAAATTTGTCACGGAAGGAAGCTTGTGACAGAGGTCAGGCAGCCAAATGTATCGCAACACTTTAGGGTGGGTTAGGTTAGGTTAGGCCTCTATTGTCGAGGCATTAGAGACGTGCTCCGATGATTGTGAGCACTTTGGCCGCTCCGATATATCTGATGGCGACTGTACCAAACCGTCTGTAATCGAATCGTAAGCGGTGTTTGTTAAAATCTGAATGTAATGGAAAGTTTGACTAGTTTTTGTGGAATGACAGCTGCCGGCGCGGCGCCATATTTAACGTTGATCGGTCTGTGATCATCCCCAACCGATCCGTAGTCACACCGACTGGCCACACTGGTGTGACTACGGTTCATTTTATTTATCCGTAGTCACACTAGTATGACTATGGTTCATTTTATTTATCCGTCGTCACACTAGTATGACTATGGTTCATTTTACCCTACCCATAGTCACACCAATATTATCTTGTAGCCTCGGTCAAATTTCATTGGATTTGATATTTATAGGTATTTCTTTTTCCCTGGAACTTGTCTCAATTATGTTTGTTAACTATTTATAGAAATACTAGCTTTCCGCCCGCGGCTTCGTCCGCGCAGATTTGGACTACACATACAAATTTTGCACCCCCATTTCACCCCTTCAGGGAGTGATTTTCCCAAAATGCTAAAAGACGTTTTCTTCCATTTTATTAAGGGAACTTACAACAAAGTTTCAAGTCTCTAGGTCAAAGATTTTTTTCGCCCATACAACTTTCTTCCCCTTAGGGGTGGAATTCCCAAAAATCCCGTCTTATCTCCCAAACCATTTTTACAAAGAAGCTTTGGTGTAATTTTCAACTGTTTAGCCTCAGTAGTTTTGGCTGTGCGTTGTTAAATTACACAAAACATCCTAAGTACTCTTTTATAAAGTTTATAACATAAAAAGAGGATTTAATCTGAAGTACTGGCTGCTTGAGATATTAATGATAATGAAGAAAATGTTGATCGTATGTGCATTTGTTTTCATCTTGTCAAATTACGTATTTTCTGTAAAAATGGATACAGAAGGTGAGCTAAGAATTTTAGAAAGAAAACGTGGTGTGGTGCTTTTATATCATGGACATCGATACTATAAACAAAAAGAATATACTAATAAAAGCATAATTTGGTTTTGCTGTAAAAAGCGAAAAGACAAATGCGTCGGATCTGTTACTACTCATGTAAGTAGTTTAAGGGAGTAGGTATATTATGATTATTTATTTTTTCCCTTATTTTATTTTATTTCCAATCTATACGTATTTATTTTGTTTTATCAAGATGGAAAAGTAATGAAATGTGTGGAGCATTCTTCGCAGGGATCCCCTTGATTGGCATATTTTTTTTTAGACTAATATAGTTTCGCATAATTGATTTGGCATAATTTCTATTGGCATAATAATACTGTCGCATAATAATACTTTGGCCTACTACTTTGTTTGGCATACTATGGTTTTAGAATAATTTTACTTGGACTAATTTGTATTCGACTAATACTCATTATGCATACTATTGTATGGGCTAATAATTATTTATCATATCTGTTTTGAAGCTTTTATGCGATCCAATAGAGAACCCCCATATGCTGACCACGACATGCTCAGACATGACGGACCGGGAGCCAATAATGCACGGCCCAATAATGTACAGCCTGATAATCCGCGTCCACTTACTCTACTCGGATTATTGGGTCGTGCATTATCAGCCCGGACAAAAGGGGCTTCCAATTATTGCCCCGGACCAAGTTTGCTCAGGGTGATAATGCACGGCCCAATAATGTACAGCCTGATAATTCGCGTCCACTTTTTGTGGACGCGGATTATTGGGTCGTGCATTATCAGGGTGGACAAAAATACTTGTCATAAGCGAACTCTGTCTTCGGTTGGTTAGGTTAGGGGTCACTTGTGTCCCTCAGACCAGAAATAGGCGCCCAAGTGTTGACCTGCTATTTATTCGCGTTTCTGTAAATTTGTGTATTTTTTAAGTAGTGTGACGATATAAACACTGTGAAAACACTTTTTACAATATAAATCTCAGTGCTAGTGCTTGGACGATAACTTAAAATCGCAGTGCATCTAATCGAACGCTTGACACCTAACCTAACGGGACTTTCAACGGCTCAACTTTTGTTATTACGCTCGCTAGCCGGCGGCTGCAATTTCGGACTATCATACCACCACCAACAAATTATCAACTTACTTATAATCTCCAAATTGCTACGCGGCTGGCCGTGTGATGTGTGAAAAACAACTCAGTGCTTAATGCCATTGACCCACCGGGACTATTGGGAGGGAAAATGAGATGTGCGGAGTGCTCCATAAATATTGACAGTACTAACTTTCTCAACTGCAACGCCTGCAAATCGTCATTTTGCTACAAGTGCTTAAATATTACGACTGACCTTGCTTCAACTTTGAGCAAAAAATCTTTGGCGGCTCTTAAGTGTCCATCCTGCTCTAACATCACGAGAAGACGTCTAGGAGATAACTCGTTAATGCGGACTGAAACGAGTGTTTCGGCGGACTCAAACACCTTCAATATGTCACACGACCACCTCCAGGTTACTCCTCCAAACAGTGGACTTAAAAATGACAAAGCCACTCAAGCTGTCACTCTTGACAGCATAAGCCGCCTTCTAGACCAAAAACTGTCACCCTCGTCTGCAATTATGGTTAGTTTCCGCGAAACCCTTAGAGAAGACTTCAAACAAATGATGAAATCTGAAATCAACAAAACTGTGGAAACATTGAAGAGCGAGTTCTCTTGCACAACGGACTTTATAGTAGACTGCCAAAAAGAGATGCAAACTAAACTCGCTTCAAGTGAAAACAACATCAGTAGGCTCGAAAATACAAACCAAATACTACAAACCAACATATCAGTACTTCAATCTCGCCTAAGAACAGTCGAACAAATGTCAAGGAATCTTAATGTGGAAGTACAAGCTGTTCCTGAGGGCCGGAGTGAAAATGTTGTGGCTCTTTTCAAAACATTATGTGATAACCTCGGCCTACAAATAGCAGACAGCGACATCAGAGCCTGCCGTCGTGTTGCAAAGATGAATGCTGCATCATCTCGACCACGCAATATACTTGTGACACTATCTTCTCCACGGCTACGTGACACATTACTGTCTGCTGCACACCGCTACAACAAGGCCCATCCCGAGGATAGACTGGGCACTACCCAAATGGGTTTTCTCGGTGAACACACCAGAGTATTTGTCACAGAGCATCTCTCTCCAGAATGCAAACAATTACATGCTGCCGCTAGGAGTTATGCTCGAGAAAAAGGTTACAAATATGTATGGGTGAAAAATAGTCTGGTATACATTAGAAAAGATGACAATTGTAATGCTGTTCGTATCAAAGACATGGAGTCATTCAATACCATTAAGTAGTGCCACACATGTACCAAGGTATGGTTTTTAATTGATAAGCATATAAATACCTATGAGTCTCTATACTTTGCATGGTGCCAATGTTTGGTCTCAGTATTGAACTGTATGTAGATACTTTCTATTTGTGGGTGAAACATAAACTTGCTACCCTGGAGTGTGTCATTAAATTAATTTAATTATATCATTTTGTGCCCACTATTTCACTTTTCACTTGAGACTAAATATTTAAATTTACATGTATCTATTTATAGGTTGCACATACATTTGCACTAATGTTCATGATAGTGACTGAACTCCATTCAATTATTTTATACCTACCATCCATATTTTGTCCTATATACCTCAATGTAAATTACATAATAAGTACAAATATGGCATCAGATTAATGGTACCTGTTCTTCACTAAGATTAGTTTTTGTACTTTCTTTACAAGGTGCTAGGTACCGAGTATTTATGTTTAGGTTTTATAGCTAGATTTATTAGAATAGGATTAAGAATAAAAACAACAACAATCTATTTGAATGTGGCTTGTCAACTTACTGTAGTCATTAACTGCTATGCTTCTATTTGGATGTACCGGGTGGATGATATAAAATAAAAGTAAAAATTATAGTTGCATCCAGTTGAACATACCTGTATTGCTTCAGTCTACTTACTTTTACTGATTTTTTCTATTAATTTGTAAGCACTTATTTTGTGATAGCCCATCTGTCTGGAAAACCATATTATGCATTTTCATACCTTTTAATTGTAGAGTTATACCTTTACTGATTTTGTCTATTAATTTGTAAGCACTTATTTTGTGATAGCTCATCTGTTTGGAAAACTATATTTTGCATTTTCATACATTTTAATTGTAGAGTTATATGTAGTAACCTATATCACTTTCATTCCCAATAGTTTCAGGTGGGTTGGGTATGTACCTAGTCCAGTTTAATTATTATTCTTTTGTCCTCTTTTTTTTTAAGTTTCTTTCTGTTTTCGTCTCTTATTTTACTCACTGATCTGAGATGCCTTTCTTTTATTATCAGAATGTTAACAGAATAAGGTCGAAATTAGCTGAGTTCTATGTTTGTATGTTAAATTCTAGTTATGATTTTATTTGCTTAACTGAAACGAACTTAAATAAAAGTGTATATGACGCCGAAGTGGCTGATTTACAGCGTTATTACCTGATTCGCAGAGACCGTGATAGTACTTATTCGAATAAACAGGAAGGTGGAGGAGTATTAATAGCTATCAGAAAACATTTCAACGTAATACGTCAGGTTTCCTGGGAGAGTAGAGTCGAGGACATCTGGGTGAGCGTCCTGCCAGCGGAACCAAGCGGGCCGACCTTGCATGTGTGTGTATGTTATTTACCTCCTGACTTGCCCATTATAGAACTGCAACAGTTTTACTCTAATGTTCAAAATATTGTTTTAAATACCAAGGTTGGCGATAAAGTAATTATAATAGGTGATTTTAACACTCCTAATATCACTTGGTTCCGCTCAGCCAGCTCAAGTCATCTTGTACCACGTGACCCTCTGGACAGCAAATCCAGATTGCTTTTTGATACTATATCTTTATGTGGTCTTTCGCAACATAATAACATACCTAATCACAATAATCGTTTCTTAGATTTAGTGTTATCCAACGTCGATTGCATAACGGTCTACGGGGCCGAGCCGATGAGCAAACTAGATGCGCATCATCCGTCAGTAGTTATAGATGTCCCTCTCTTAAAGCCGGGCAAGGATATGAACACCTGTAGTGGAGAGCGCCTAAACTTCAATAAATGCAAGTTTGATGAGATCAGGTCTGAATTGAGCTCTATTGACTGGTCATTATTGCTCTGCTCACCTGACATCGACGACTGTGTTTCTGTGTTTTACGATACACTGAATGAGATCATAAAAAAACATACTCCTACTCGAAAGTTAAGCAATACGAACAAATATCCATTGTGGTATAGTGAGGCTCTTAAGCGTAGTCTTAAAGAGAAATATAAATATCATAAACTATATAAGAAGTACGGAAACCCCCGGGACTACGACACCTTTTCTCTGTTGCGGACTAGGTGTAAGAATTTAACTGAACAAAGCTATAAATTGTTTTTGTTTTCGGTTGAGGATGCTCTCAAAAATGACATTAAGCCATTCTGGCGGTATGTCAAGTCTAAAAAGATGTCTTCTTCAATTCCTCAAACCGTGACCTACGGCCAACGCTCATCATCGAATAGTCAAGGAGTCTGTAACCTTTTCTCAGAGTATTTTGGGTCTGTCTTCGAACATAATAGTTCACCTGAAATAACTAACCAGGCTGAAGAGCTCTACGGTGGGGCTTCGATATCTAGTGTGGTCGTCAGTCGGTTGGATATATTGGCGAAAATTAAGTCTCTGGACTCTAATAAGGGGCCAGGCCCGGATGGGATCCCTGCCTCGTTTGTCAAGGAATGTGGTGAGGAACTCAGCACCCCTCTTTGTCTACTTTTCAATAAGTCTCTTTGTACTGGTGTATTTCCGCTCAGATGGAAAATAGCACATATTGTTCCAATACACAAATCTGGCGTCAAATCGTGTGTCGAAAACTACAGACCTATAAGCATTCTTTCCTGCATTGCCAAGCTTTTCGAATCGATGGTGTATACCTTCCTTTATAATCACGTGAAACCATACGTATCTGATAAACAGCATGGCTTTGTCAGTAATAGGTCCACTGTTTCCAATCTCTTAGAATATAAACATTATCTATGTAACATTTTCGCTTCGCGGGGTCAGGTTGACGCCGTGTATACTGATTTCTCTAAGGCGTTTGATAAGGTTAACCATTTTATCCTATGTCACAAAATTGAAGTACATTTCGGTATACACGGTAGTCTTCTTCGCTGGGTCCAATCCTACCTTCAAAATAGAAGCCAACTGGTGGCCATTAATGGATTCACTTCCCCTGAAATTTTAATAACGTCAGGTGTTCCTCAGGGATCTCACCTTGGTCCATTGTTCTTCGTGTTGTTTATCAATGACCTGGTTGATCGCCTGTCTTGTCAATGCTTGTTGTACGCCGACGACCTAAAGGTTTATAACTCCATCACCGATGCTAAAGACTGTTTATTGTTACAGAACGATCTTGGACAAATATCTGAATGGTGTTCCCTTAATCATATGTATCTAAACGTTGCGAAATGCCATGTTATATCTTTCTCGACCAAAAAGAATAAACTTATATATAACTACGAATTACAGGGTCAGGCTCTCGATAGAAAATCGATTGTTAAGGACCTTGGGATCCTTTTCGATGATCAGCTTAGCTTCCGTTGTCACTATGAATACATAATTAGTAGGGGAAGGCAGTTACTGGGTTTCATTTTTAGACTGACCAAGGGTTTCAAAAGGCCGGGTAGCTTGCTAACGCTTTTCTTTAGCTTAGTCAGAAGTGTCCTTGAGTATGGTTCGCCGATTTGGTCTCCGTACTACTCGGTACACACCAACAGTATAGAACGAGTACAGAAATATTTCTTGAAGATTCTAGTACTCAGGTATAACCTCGGACGAACATATAAGTCATACTTTAGTAGGCTGAAAAAATTTGGTATTCCTACACTGGAAGCCCGCCGCAAAATGTACGACTTTTTATACTTACATAAAATTTTGCATTCTAACATCGATTCAACTAGTCTGCTTTCAGCCTTAACCTTTAACACGCCCCGTTTCAGAGGTCGCGCTTGCAAAGTTTTTTCCCTGAGAGTATACAGAAACAACACATCTTTCTATAATCCAGTCACAAGGATGTGTCGTCAGTACAACGACTTGGCTGCTAATAATAATACTGACCTAATTGATATATTTGATCCACGCATTACTAAATTCAAAAAGTCCTTAACGGACGTCCTCTTCTCTACTCACCCTGAATAATACTAAGTTGTTACTCTAACTTTTGTTTTAGATTTGCTTAAGTTCGTTTCAGACGTTTTTAACGTTTTTAACATTTTGGACTTGTTTTTGTGATTTATACTTACTGCATATGATATTAATATTCAATGCAGATTCGTCGCTGTTGCTTGCATACGCGCTAACTTGCTGATCATGCTGTGTGCACTTGCCTTGGATGTCATGCTAGTCTATAAGCTATTCATAAAGAACCATTGTATCTCATAATGTATGATATCTGTAAAGTGTACCTAATAAATAAATAAATAAATAAACCCCGCGCAGCGGGGTGGCGTCGACTCGTTGGAGATTATTAGTCCGCACAGATGAGCGTCCTAGAAGTAATAATGCACGGTCAAAATAATGTACAGCCCAATAATCCGCGTCCATACTGTAAATGGATTATCAGGCTGTACATTATTGGGCCGTACATTATATTTTTTTTTTTAGGACAATGTTTATGCGTTTTGTAATGATGCCAAGTAATTATTATGTCTTTTTGTATTTATGCTATCTGATGTTAGTCTTTGTGATGATTATGCTATTTTCGTTTATTCTTTTTAATTTTATGCCTAAAAATGTATGCCATAACATGATTAGGCTTAACGCTAATTCGGCTTTAAAAAATTATGCGTTATTATATTATTCCAAATGATTTTATGCGATCCAATAGAGAACCTTCTTCGCATTGTAAGTCAGATTATGTTGCTAATGAAATAATGTGTAGCATAGACAAAATGAAGGAGGAAGCTGGAACATCGGCTGAATCGGTGCCTAAAGTTTTTAAAAAACATATAGAACCTATATATAACAAAGGTCTACATTTGATAAATAAAGTGCCATCATTCGACAATGTGAAGCGTAGTTTATACTCAGCACGTAAAAAAAAACTTCAAGTTAAGAAAACGGTCTTCCGACAACTGGATGAAGTAGAAATACCAGCACGATTTCATGAATTCCTTTTAGCGGATTACCAATATGACGGTTCTAGAATAATATTATTTTCGTCCGCCGACTGTCAGCAGTTCAAGAATATTTTATGGACGGCACGTTTAAAAGCACACCCAAACCGTTCATGCAGCTTTTCTCCATACACGGAGATTTGAAAAGTACTTCAGAATCAAGTAATGTAATCCCGCTTATCTACGCTTTAATGAGCGATAAAAAAGAAACAACATATCTAGCACTATTTGATTTATTAAGAACGGTTTGCCCACAGTGGGCTCCAACGAAAGTTCACTCTGACTTTGAATGTGCTTCAGCTAATGCAATAAAGTTTTTTTTTCCTGATATTACAATAAAAAAATGTTACTACCATTTTAGTAACAGTATCTGGAGAAAAAGCAAGTCCTTAGGCATAAAATCTAAACTTTATCGCCGTATTGTGTCGTTGTGTGCTACGTCCCTTCCTCTTTTACCGCTAGATAGAGTTAGGGAGGGATGGAGTTATATCCAGTCGGAGTCTGAGGACTACAAAAATGCCAACTTAAAGAAGTTCATGAATTATATGCTAAACACATGGATAAAAAGTGATGACTTCATAATTGAATGGTGTGTATACAACGAACGTCACCGTACTAATAACGTTCTGGAAAATTGGCATTCGCAGTTAACTAAAAAAGTTAACAAGAATTACGTGACCATCCTTAAATTACTCAGTGTACTGGAAGAAGAGGCAAAGACACATTTAATTAAAACTATAAATATTGAAAAAGAAAACAACCCAAATAAAAGACGCATGATAGAGGTAGAAAAAGATAATTTTATATTAAAAAAACAGCTTGAGTTAATTCATGGCGAAATTACAATTGCACAATTTATGGAAACTGTACGCTAATATTCAATAAAATATTTATACTTGTACTGCCGTTTATCACTTTTGTTGTCAAGGGTGAGTTGGGCTATTAGTGGTATGACTAAAGCTAGTATTTCTATAAATAGTTAACAAACATAATTGAGACAAGTTCCAGGGAAAAAGAAATACCTATAAATATCAACTCCAATGAAATTTGACCGAGGCTACAAGATAATATTGGTGTGACTATGGGTAGGGTAAAATGAACCATAGTCATACTAGTGTGACGACGGATAAATAAAATGAACGTATGTTGGTGCAACCTGCCTTTATTAATCTTATAATCTGTTACCATTGGGGTAAGGATGTGTTGCCACAATCTATGTGATGCTGACTGTACATGACCAGTAAAAAATAAAAATTGTCTTTTAAACGTCGGTTTTTAACCGCCGACGAAAACGGGTGGAGTTAAAAGGTTGATTATGTGTAACTGAGTTTCTTTCAGTGGCTTCTTAGCTCCCAAACGGATGAACCATTTGAGTGCGGGTTTTTGATTTAAGTATTGGCACAAATGGAAAATCTTCACACGCAATATCCATTTTGAAATTGGACCAAAAGTAACAGTGAATTTGGTTCAAATTATTTTATATGCCCATTTTTTTTCTTGTTCAAAATGAATCTACACTCAGAGGCAATGAAAACGGGTCACTTTTCATGGATAACTTTACAAAGTGACCCGTTTTCATTGCCTCTGAGTGTAATTCCTAATGTGAACTATGAAGGTAAGCTACCTCAGAGGCAATGAAAACGGGTCACTTTGTAAAGTAATCCATGGCAAGTGACCCGTTTTCATTGCCTCTGAGTGTAGTTCAAATGGAATTTTGTCCAGTATGAAATAGGTGATATTATATATTATTATGAAATAGGTGCATATTAAAAGGGTAGTATTTAAACGAGTGACTGTTAATTAAAGTTTTAAGTGTCAAATATAATTAATTAACGTTATAGTATTACTAAGTGAGTGACGAGAAATCAACAGAACAGCAACTTACAAACATTAATTTCAGTTACTTAAAATACAAAATGAGAAGCTTCATAATATTTGAGCGACCTAATATTTGTTTGAGTGTCGTTAACGTTACGTCCTGCATTTTTTTTTCAATATTTGGCAATGTTTTTTTTTAATACTGAGCGGCATTTTGTCTTAAATGTAGTGTTTCTAATTCAAATTTATTTTTATTTAATCGTATGGCATACATTATTTGGCCTTTTAAAGTTTGTCACTCTTTAGTACAACCCAGGGTTGTGGTAGGTAGCTCCTGCGGACGCGAGTAACAGTTGTCCTCCCTTTGTCAAGTGAGTGGGCAACTCGACTGTTAGAAGTGTTTAATCCGCCCGAAGGCCTCTAACTCGGCTTAACGACTACTGTCATAGACAGCAGCCGGGATTAACTGCTTAGCGTGCCTTCCAAAGCACGGAAGCGCTCATTTATAGTAACCACTCAAACAGGCGCTCACCCATCGAAAGACTGACCGCTGCCGCTGCCATCTTTGCTTAACCTGCGTTATCGTTTCCGACTCGCAGGCGCCGCTATAGGCTATGAGCGCTTCGAATACAAAAACCACTTTGAAAAAAGATAATGAGCAGAGGTTTTTCCGCTCTTATATAAAAAAAAAACCTCGAAGACGAAAGCGGGAGCTTTAGCTCCCGCTTTCGTCTTCTAACCTATCCATGAGCTATTTCTAGTCGCTCACTTAGTAATGTAGTAAGTAGCACGGATAGAATTTTAATATCTGAAATGGATTTATCACACACAACCCACTGTTTGTAAGCTCGTTCTGGATTTTATTATTAATCAATATTCGTCGTTAGTTTAGTTAATTTTTCGCTTATTCAAATTCATACTGCTCAAGTTATTAAAACAGTATGTCCATCATCAGTCGCTAAGTTTTTTTTATTCGATCGTTTTATAATTCCCCATATTAAAATACGAGCTAAGTGAATGTTGTCTAATTTAAATGAATATATCATAATTTTATATGAAATAGACTATTTTGTAGGACATATTTTCGTATTTCCGATTTCTGAGTGCACGTAATTCCATATGTACTTATTTCTTTCGACCTATATCAAGTATGTACATTTTTGCATTATTCAGGGTGGACACTTTTTCACGTCGAGCATTAACATCATCATCATCCGTCATATCAGCCGAAAGACGTCCACTCCAGCACAGAGAGTGCCAAAATGACCGGTCCCGCGCCACCCGCATCCAGCGGACTCCCGCAACCTTTACCAGGTCATCAGTCCACCTTGTGGGGACCCTACCCACGCCCGCCTTCCGGTTATTTTTTTATTTTTATTTCTATGATTCATATTTGAGCTCTTTCGCTACCTATCTCAATTATTTATACTTTTGTAATCAATTTACGCATTCGTTATCAGTTTGTATAAAAAAATATACGGCAACGCTGCCCGTTTGCAAATAAGCAGTTTAATACCGCGTGGCAATCATTGTGCAGCTTTACGCAAGCAGCCTAGACGTGCTGCTGGGGATAGCCGTAGCGGTTTTGTAGTATTATCCTATACTATTAAACGAGCAATAGGGATGCGGACTAACATTTTTTTATGATGTCATTCGAACCAGTTTTTGGAGAGGAACAAATGTTTGTATGGGAGCAACTACAATTAAAGAACATAAATACCCAGAAATTTGAGACAAAGATTGACGTTGCTGGCGGCAGCGCAAAACGCTTCATACTGATAGACACACACGTATGACGTCACTTGTACAAGTTGTACAAAGTAGTTGTATCGTTGTATGGAAAATCCGGTAAATTGTTGTTTCGGTCGCGAAATACTGCGTTTAAGTACATAGTTGTCATACAATTTTGTTTCTATAAAAGCGTAAGGATTCTATTGGTAGCTTTAAATTTACTCTCGGACAATAAAAAAAATGCATATATTTTCAAAATTTTCAAGGTTCATATCTTTTTATGATTTTAATTATATTTTATAATTTATACTTTATTACGATAATTTGATGGTTTACTATCCATTTAGCATCACTACGTTAACAATTTGACCATGAGGCCGCATGCCTATTAAGTATTTCTATAATTTAAACATGTTCTAGAAAACGGCTCTAATGACTTTGATACTGTTTACGGGGGGCATGATTAACTAGCTAGGTCATGTTGTTCGGGAAAATTATTTTCGTCCCGGTTATCTCACGCGATGGCGGTTGTACCCTAAAGGTGCCCGGGTTCCGCTTTATCCATATACTAATATTATAATTGCGTAAGTGTCTGTCTGTTACCTCTTCACGCTTAAACCGCTGCACCGAGTTAGATGAAATTTGGTATAGGGATAGTGTGAGTCCCGGGGAACGACACAGGACAGTTTTTATCCCGGAATTCATCCCCTGAATCACTTATATTTGGTGTCTACTACACCCCTAATCATCATCCTCCTAGCGTTATTCCCGGTTGTGCCCTAAAGGAGCCCGGGGTCCGCTTTGACACCCAATCATAAGATTTGGCATATGCACTAGTTTTACGAAAGCGACTGCCGTCTGACCTCCACCCCTACACCCCCATAGATGACTGCAAAACTGGTTACGAACGTCTGGTTTCGAACGCGGCCGAAGGGCAAAAAAGTAGTCGGGTATTAAAACTCGTAGGTGACCAAAAATGTTTTTTTATCAGATTATTTTTAGAAGTATAGCTCAGGTTAGTTTGCGTCGCTTCGTAGTTTGAGCGATCTACGACTATTCCTTGTTCTCGAACTTATCGCCCAGTGCTTGAATGAGTCTCCCAGCACTAGACTAGATGGCGCTGTCTACAGATAGCTTATCAGCCGGCTTACCGCGAAGTGTGGAGTGGTTTCCACGAACCGGGCACACGTGGCAGATAGCGAGCTGAAGGTCGTTCAACCTTTGGTCCTTCAGGGTTGCGGTGGGACCCTGTTACCGCAGTAGATGTATGCGGGCAGCACGGCTATCGGAGTACGGAACGCGAGTAGCGTCGCGGCGGGATAGACCATACGTCTCTTTCTAATTAGTACCTACGCTGAAGAGACGGTCTCTTTATTTCACACTAGCTGCACCTTTGACACTCGAAGCGCTCATAGCCTAGCGGCGCCTCCGAGTCAGGTACGCTAACGCAGATGGCAGCGGTCAGTCTTTGGATGGGTGACCGCCTGATGTTTGAGTGGTTAATATAAATGAGCGCTTCCGTGCTTTGGAAGGCACGCTAAGCAGTTGATCCCGGCTGCTGTCTATGACAGTAGTCGTTAAGAACCTTCGGGCGGCTTAAGAACTTCTCACAGTCGAGTTGCCCACTCACTTGACAACTGTTACTCGCGTCCGCAGGAGCTACCTACCACAACCCTGCACGTGTCCCCTGGGTGGTACTAAAGAGTGACAAACTTTAAAGGCCAAAATAATGTATGCCATACGGTTAAATAAACAAGCTGCCCGGCCCGGCTTCGCTCGGTTAGTGAGTAGGAATGAAGCATTTTCCCGCGGTAAAAAGTGGCATATATAATGTCGGCTTCTAATGGTAAAATAAATTTTCAAATCGGTCCAGTAGTTTCGGAGCCTATTCAATACAAACAAACAATCAAATCTTTCCTCTTTATAATATTACTAGCTTCTGCCCGCGACCCCGTCCGCGTGGAACTACCTTTTTTATATCGTTTATATCGTAGCTCCATACAAACTTTCACCCCCCACTTCATCACCTTGGAGGATGAGTTCCGGGATAAAAACTATCCTATGTTCTTCCCCAGGACTCAAACTATCTCTATACCAGAGGGGCTAGCACAACTGACGCCGCGCCGCGACGCGAGTCGAGAAAGATCTTCCCTCCTCTTTCTAATTTGCACGGTGCGAGTGAGACAGGAGTAACTCAGTCGCGCGCGAAGCGACTTGTCAGCATGTTGTGCTAGACGTGCAAATTTCATCCAAATCGGTTCAGCGGTTTAAGCGTGAAGAGGTAACAGACAGACAGACAGACACACTTTCGCATTTGTAATATTAGTACGGATTAAGTGTAGAAATATAAAAATAAAAGTACAATTGGCGGACTTAATGCCTTAACACATTCACTGCCAAGAATCGCTACGCTCGTAGCCGATCCCGTGGTTTTCCTCGTATGCAGCGGAAAACGACTACGGCGTAGGCGCCCGCTAGGCGGGTTCCTGGCAGTGAAAGTGTTACGTCTTTTCTACCAGTCAACTATTGGGCTAAACAGAAACTAGTGGTGCAGGATCCTAAATACTGAGACACGAATCGAAACAAATCAATTAATTACAGTAATATACATACTTATACATATATATAAACTTAATTATACATACAATTATAATGTATCCGAACAAAGATATCATGAGGATCATCAATCTTTAATAGTTGGGTGAAAATCAAAAAAAATGTACATAGTTAAGGGCCTTAATCCAATCTACGCTTTAACTTTTCTCATGTGAGTAACGACAATTACCCATACATTTTACATGGGTAGGTAATTTTCGTTACTCACATGAGAAAAGTTAAAGCGTAGATTAGATTAAGACCCTTAACTATGTTCAATTTTTTTGATTTTCACCCTAAAAAGAGATGCTTTAATACGCAACTTGCGTTTAAAGGAGAATTTGCTCTGACTCAGAGCAAATTCTCCTTTAAACGCAAGTTGCGTATTAAAGCATCTCTCTGAGCTTGCCTGACGGTAATGCCGGCTGTACCATTGGGCCAACTCTGGCGCGTGAGCAGGATGCAGCTATATGTAAACGAAAGAGATCGAATTATAGCCCTCTCCCTCTAACGCATAGCTGCCTTCTGCTCAAGCGCCAACGTTGGCCCAGTGTGTACCTACAGCAGGTTTTTTTTTTTAATACAACGACGGTGGCAATTAAAGTACGGCCCGCCTGATGATAAGTGGACACCGCAGCCTATAGACCCATGCAACTCCAAAGGAGTAACATGGACGTTGCCGACCCGTTATCCGATGATAACAATTAAACTAAACAAAAACATCAATATCGACATTTATGGTCGATACCATAAATGTTGATATTTTTGAATTGTAACAACAATTACACAACTTGAATCATTATTTTGTTTTATTTTCAAAAAATATTCGTTTTATTCGTTTTATTCGAATATTGGAAATCGAAAGATTCGTATTGTTCGAATACTGAAATTGGACGAATACTGCAAACCCTACATGTGATAGACGGTGATAACAGAGTCTCTTCACAGCAACCCCAGGACGGCCCTGTGATACCCTTGCTGACCAATTTTCATTCATTTTTCATTCATTTATTATTAAAAACGTATTTTTTATATTCGTCGACCTTAATGTTTGATTTAAGACTTCGTACACCAAACTTAAATCACATACTTTTTACTATGGAGCTCCCAACTCAACATTGCATGACTGTTGAGACAACTAAAATGAAATTGACCAATCACGTGGCGCCTTTACTGAACTATACAACGTGTTAATAAAATAACGCAAAACCTGAAAACCGTTTGTTCAGAATCGAGAGTAGAATGCGAAAAAAATAAAAAATAAATTTTTTGACGCGATTTATTTTTTACATTTGTATGGAGCAGGTCGCCCCAGTCGGCCAACACTCCATACAAATGTAAAAAATAAATCTTGTCAAAAAAATTTTTTTTTTTTTTTCGCATTCTATGCTCGATTTTGAACAAACGGTTTTCAGGTTTTGCGTTATTTTATTAACACGTTGTATAATGTATTTGACCAATAGGACGCCGTCATAAGAAAGTCAAAAGGTAGGTAATAGAAATCAACGCACAAAAAAGAAAAAGCCGTTAGTTGCACTTCGCTTCAGAAGGGCTTAGATTTTCAATGGATACCAAGTTTGTTTAATTAGTTCAGTTGACTCGTAGAAAAAGTAGTGTATACAATAGTTATATAATTAGCTTTTTAAGTCTCGTACCTTAATTAAGCCACTCAGCAAGCTTCGTGGCGTAAACGTGGTACTCGACTGGAAAAGCATAGGTACATTATATGACGATTACATAAAATAGTATTGCAGAATAATGGCTTAATACTGATGTGGCGCGCGACACATCTACGAACGATTACGTATCTTTTAATTGTGACATTTGTGATCTAGCTACGTAGTCTTTTCAAAATTTGGCCGGGCAAGTTATCCTTACAGACTTTGCAGTAGAAGTAAAGTAACTCCAATAAAGGAAAGTCGACGCACATAAAAAGACGGTCCGGCGCCATCCATACTATTCATACTAATATTATAAATGCGAAAGTGTGTCTGTCTGTCTGTCTGTCTGTTATCTCTTCGCACTTAAGCCCGATTTAGATGAAATTTGGAAGGACATAGACTACTTTTTGGTCCGGAACTCAGCCCCTAAGGGGGTGGAATGGTGGTGAAAGTTCGTATGGAAGGAGCGGGCAGAAGCTAGTATCACTATAATATACGTAGTATAAAACAAAGTCGCTTCCCACTGTCTGTGCCTATGTATGCTTAGATCTTTAGAACTACGCAATGGATTTTGATGCAGTTTTTTTTAATAGATAGAGTTATTCAAGAGGAAGGTTTATTATGTATAATATATTATCCGTGCGAAGCCGGGGCGGGTCGCTAGTAAAACATATGCCAGTCGGAGTTCTTTTCACATGCGTCGACTTATACTCGGGGCATGCACCCACACTAACAACCTCATTTGCATATAACATGTTTAATAAAGCATATAATATCGTTTATTTAGATACACGCTAGGGATGTTGAGATTATCGGAAGTTATGCAATATACCTGCCGGCCGCGGTTGTTTACGTTTTAATTATATGTATTCGAGCCACATTTAATGTGCACTGATTGGCTGTTATCTCGCGTTCTTCGAAACGACTCTCCGTTAGTTTATAATGATATCTTTAATAGTTTCTTATTTACTTTTTCGTTTATAAACATGACTAGCAGATGACCGCGGCTTCGCCCGCGTGGTTATAGGAAAATGTAACATATTGAATTTTCCCGTGGGAATTAGATGTTTTCCCGCTGGAAAAAGTAGCCTATGTCACTCTCCAGCCTCTAACTAAACTATCTCCATACAAAAAATCACGACGATCCGTTGCGACGTGAAAGAAGGACAAACAAACACACACACACACTTTCGCATTTAAAATATTAGTAAGGATTGCTTAGTTGTAAAACTGGCATAAAGCGTTCGTCCCCCTCGCTCTTACTAACTTGCTAGTAAGGGCGAATGCTATACATGATTGACATAAACTCGATCATGCTAAGCTAGACAGATGGGTCGTTCTTGTTTTGATACCGACAATAGCCTGTCCTTCGTCTTATTACGGCATCTCAACATATGATACATATTAATTAAAATTGTATTTTTTTTACAATACCAGTAGATATGCAACTATAAATTTAAATTGTAACGATCGCGTCACATCGTATGTACATATACATATCTAAGAATCAACACGACGGACAAGACTTCGATTTAAAACCTGCACTCAAATCGGTTCATCCGTTTCGGAGCTACGATATCGCAGACAGACACGTTTCACTTATTAACAACTAACTTCGTCCGCACGGAACTCCTTCATATCGTAGCTCTATACAAACTTTTGACCCCCATTTCACCACCGTAAGAGATGATTTTTGGGGTAAAAACTATCCAATGTCCTTTCCCGGGACTAAAACTACCTCTACCTCTCGTAAGGGTGAGTATCCACAAGTGCTGTGCGAGGCAAACGACGGGTGAGCGAAAAAAAACACTAATAGCGTTGCTAACCTCGATCACGCATCTCTTCCTATTCATCATCATCGTCATATCAGCCGAAAGACGTCCACTGCTGGGCAGAGGCCCCCCCCCAAAGAGTGCCAAAGTCGCGCCTTCTGATACGTGGTCGCCGCTCTCTTCCTATTAGCACAGAAATTCACATAATAAATAATAATACTACGTACAGAAGGTTATCTGTTAACAAATCCCCTTTTTAGCAGGGTTCGAAATTATCGAGATAATTACGCTTCTTGATAATTATCCTATAATTATCAGATAATTATCACCAGTATAAGAACCAATGACACTCGAGTTCGCTCAACTTTGCATAATCCGAACTGATTTTGCTTGTAAGAGGAATCCCCACGGCACGTCACGTTGACACTTCGTGCGTTCGGATAGACGCAAGTGCGGAAATACACGTTCGAATACAGTTCACTTTCACGAGCGTAATTTTTTGTTATTATCAATCGATAATTATACATTTGTTATTGTCACGATAATTATCATGATAATTATCCTTTCGAACCCTGCTGTTTAGATATGCTGAACGAGCCTAAACGTGGCCATCCCGCTGCATGCGATAGAACGCGTGCGTGCCGTAGCAGCGCTAACATAGCGGCGCGACGACATCACGGAGTGACCCGCCCCTGACACAAATGTGGTGTATATTCAGTACTCACCCTAACAACGTTGAAACCTGACGCTATTAACTTGACAAAGCCGTGACACCTCACAATGGTGCCATGACGACAGTTATCTGTCATTATTTGAATGAGATTAGGCTTGTTAGGCACGCCCGCCTTATCATTATCGTGGCTGATTATGACAGTCCATACATATCTACGTAGGACACGGTATGTACAATTGTACCTTACGCGCCCGCGTATTGCAAAGGATGCAGGCAAAGCGGCGGCGGTATAAAATATAGCCTACTCTACTAGCTTCCGTCCGCGTGGAACTCGTTTATAGCGTAGCTCCATACAAATTTTGGATGGTTTCATGTCCTTCCGGGATTCAAACTGTCCCCATACCAAATTTCGTCTCAATCAGTTCAGCGGTGTAAGCGTAAAGAGGTAACAGTCAGACAATTTTAGTATTTATAGAATGGATGTTCATCCGGAAAAAACATTATATACACAGGTGAAAGGTTTTTTGAAATCGGATAAGCGGTTTCGACGATTACCCGCTCCATACAATCTTACAATCTCACAGACTTCTTTTTATTATTGAACGAGCGAGCGAAGCGGACGAAGAATTCGAGGGACTTCAACGTATGTATGAGCAGCCGCTCGTCGCCCCGCTGCCTGCTGGCGTCCAGTCCGCGGTCTTACGGCCTCCGCGTGGGGCGTCCATATAAAACAAATTAAAAATAAAAAATAAAAAATTGAACTGTTTATTTCATGAAAAAAAAATGTTACATTTCCAGCGATAAGGCTTAAGTAATCTTATTATTTTAAGATTTTAAATTGCCTAATCGAAATTTAAAAATTAGACATATTTTTACTATAAGTTTATCAGACTTTTTGGGTATCAAGTCATATGCAAGTCTATTTAAAGCGCGTGGCAATGCGTTTGTCCAGACTCTTTTGCCATATTCATTGTTACGAATGGTGAGGGGTACCTATGTTAGCTTACGCAATTCAATTACGGAAAATGCTATTCGTCCTGGTACCGCCGCATACCGGGTAGAGTCAGTCCGACCCAGTTGGACCTAGCTGAGTTTCTTGCTGGACGTATCAGCTAGGTTTTAGCGAACCAGCGATAAAACTCCCAGCAGTTCGATACCACTCACACCCTAGATTCGTTTGATACCGTTCAACCAATCTCACTGGAGCGCAAACTCGTAGAGTATTCCAGTGTTTAAACTGCCCACGCATGGTCGTGCCGGCGGCTTCCCTTGGATTTTCCCCAAGCTACCCTGCAACCACGCAATTCGACCGCTGTATTGGGTTCGTCCTTTATAGAAACGAGACAGGGATAAAAAAAAACAGCAACAAGTATGACACGGGACAATCCTGTCATATTTGTTGCATACGTTCAGAAATTGGCACGTTTAGTCTTCATACAAATTGTGACATATTGAACATCTCTGTATGTGTCTAATACACTATTAGTGAGACGTGCAAAATACAAACCATAAAACAAAAGCCAAAGGAAAAAGAGTTGTATATCTAGTAAATCGCATTGGCTCGGATTTATGTAGTCGGAAACAACTTGGTCGGAGAGACCCCGGCTGCTTGGTATTCCGCCCGTCGGCGTCGCCCGCTTTTTGCACGAGACTTAGCGACTTTGCGACTTCTTTAACTAGACTGTACGATTAGTACAGTCGATTTTAAATTAACTTAAGACGCTGTCAACACCAAAATGCCCTTGAGGATTCGGGCAACGGCGCACACTGTCTATTTGTATCGGAGTAAACGAGAGCGAGTGTTACCGGGCGGCCAGGTCATATAAGATAATAAATTAATAAATATTGAAATAAAAAAAGACCGGGTTGCACTCCGGGAGTGCCGGCAGAAGTGAAAACTCAATAACATTGTAACAGTTTTTCGATCAGGTCACGTGACATCTTACGGTGTCACCCTAAAAATGAATTTGACGCAAATTGATAAACAATTATTTAGGCGGACGGCCCGCGGGCGCGTTGGGTGCGAGGGGCCGCCGGCTCGCCCGTCGGCGCGGCGCGGCAAACACAATACCAATTTGTTTTTGCCATTGCCAAATATTTTTAAAGCTTTATCTCTTTAGGAATAACGTCTAAATTCGAACTATTTGAATTTGCAAGAACAGCAGACGGCGGTGGCGACCAAAATATCAATCTGTTTTTGCCGTTGGTAAATATTTTTCTAAGCTTTATCTCTTTAGGAATAACGCCCAAATTCGAACTATTCGAATTTTCTCAATAGCAAAACGGTGAAGGACGCGTTGGTATTATTACAAATTTATTTGCAGAATATGCTATTGCAAAAAGTGTTCAACGGCTTTATATTCTTACGAATAGCGTTCAGTTTTGAATGAAGTCGAATCGGCTAGCAGCAAAAAGCCTCCTTCACATCTGACGCATCAAAATCCGTTGCGTAGTTTTAAAGATCTAAGCCTACATAAGGACAGACAGCGGGAAGCGACTTTGTTGTATACTATGTAGTGATTAGTGTGTTTATTATTTGTATATTTATTGGCATGTTTTTATTTATCTATAGCATTAATACCTATTAGGTTTTGTTTTTATTTTCTCTGTGTGTTTTTGTACACGGTATAAGTTTGCCTATCTCGTTCTACCTATACCTTCCTCTCAATTTCGAAGAAGAGATCCCTTATAGGGATAAGTTCGCCTTTGTACTTTCATCTATTGTGTGACATGTATATTCATTAACCTGTGATTGTACAATAAAGTGCTTATATACATACATAACTCTCTCAGAACGCAATACAATCAGCCATCCTTTAAAAAAACGTCCCTACTGTTCGCATTCGATCGAATGTGATAAATCTGACATTTGTGACATCCCTAGTCAATAAGTGTCATCCAAAGTGATAAAATGTGAAACTGTTTGTTCCAGGTGGTTAGATACGCGTTTGAGGACCACACGCCGCCGAATATGGAACTAATACTTCCATTCTGCGAAGACGTTCACACGTGGCTCAACGCGGATCCTAAGAATGTTGCCGCCGTGCACTGCAAGGCGGGGAAGGGGCGGACAGGTAATTGTAGACCTTGGGACGTTGTAATAAGGTTTGTTCGGTGACCACACGCCGCCGGAGCTGGCGGCACATGCAGCTGATCTTTCCATTCTGCGAGAAATGAAAAATAGCGTCTGATTGCCGGCTGGACTGGTCAGCGACCCTCTCAAGTCAAGGCTGTCAAGGAAATCAGCCCGACTTCTTCCGCAGTCCCTCTTTCCTGAGGGTATATATACTTACATACTCGTACTTACGGTCCATCTCTCGGCTTCGTCTGTCGGGTAGCCCCATAGTAGCGCCTACCCACAGACCATGATGAGCAGCTTAAGACCTATAGGGCTGCTGCGAGAGTACCTAACAAAAAAAACAAAGGCTGGGATCATAAGGCGTGGCGCGCCTTCTCAGACTAGAAGCTTTGATAATCTAGTCCTACCCTTCTAGTGAGCTCCCTTGAGATTTGGTTCCTTGCGTTAAAATTCATTCATTGAGGTCAGTCTGTGTACATAAATAAAATAGCGAGTCATTTGGCTAAAATGTTGTGGTATGCATATGCTTTTTATCGTTTGTCCATTGTATATGTAGTAAATTACTTGTCATTATAGGCACAGCTGACAATCACAATACCTCGCGTCACTCCACTGTCATTTGAATATGTAGAATCCAAAGAATTCCATCTCTTTCTCTCAACAAAGAATCCAGCACAGTTGCTACGCGAGATCTCTTAAGATTCCAGTTCGCAGTTTGTCAATGCATTGTCCTTTAAGGCTGGGTTTACACTAGCCGATGCCTGAGTAAAATCTAGAGTCTTTCGCGTTTTAGTGTAAACTATTCTTGTTTCTCGGTAACCTGAAGCATTCTGAGTATTTATTGCGTACTGAAAATCGGATCCCAGGACTTCTCTTTACGGGCCTCCGCAGCACCGAATGAATTCCAGTCTAAGTCTTCAAATTAAGTTTAGATCTAATGGAATTAAAAAAAGTTTCTATTCTTTTGAATACTCTGCCACTAACGAGGCTGAATATAGTCGTATTTGTCTACGTCAAAAAACTTACAGAGGCTCTAGTATAAGTTTTACCGAAACAAAACTTCACGATCGCGTTTGCGTTTTACCCTCAATGTTGTATGGGATTTGACAGCTAAACGCAAACGCGGTCGTAACATTTTTTTTCGGTAAAACTTATACTAAAGCCTCTGATCAGAATATCAGACCAAACTCTTGGCAGTTAAGTCTACACCCACCTTCACTCCAAACATAAAGGTTTCAGATAACAATCGCATTTCAGAATACCTAACCTGAGGCGTTCACATTTCGATATCAATGGACCGTTGTAGCAATTTTCTTCAAGAGGTCGTAAATGCCACATATATAACATGGCGACATTGGCGAACGGAGGTTAAGGGCGCAAATTACATCTATCCCGGCACATTATACCGGCCCGTAGCTTTTGTTGCGGCACCCCGGGTCCTAGGGTTTCGCCAAATTTCTTTACGGCCTATAATTGTCCCTCGCAACCGACTTTCACACCGCCGTCGTAAATTTTAAAAAAGGAACGCTTTACAAACCGCCCCATCTTTTTTGTGGCCAGTCGTAAAGAGTATAAAAAGCGCGCGGACCGGACCATAGATTTCGCCTTTGTTACTTTTTTCTTTCACAGACAAAAGAGGTTATATAGTTTTCCTTTTTTTTTCTTCAATCTTTATGGGTTTTCGGTGTTTCGGATGTAAATTAGGAAATGGGAGGTTATAAGAGTAATTGTTTGAAAGCGTTGAAAAAGGGGACTCGGTGATTCCGGATGCCTTGCGTGTTTTTTGTGCCTTCTGTTTTGGCGTATAGACGTCTATAAATATGTGTTCAATATAGTGCTTATGTCTGAGGAGTAAGAATCAAATTTGCGGACGTATTTTTAGACTACCGCGCAAGCCGTGCACGGTACCAAAGCCTAGATAGAAGTTCATATTTTCCCCGAAAGTTAGGTTATATAATCTAGGTACGATAAAGCCCAGAGTTTAGGTCCGTACCGTCTAATGCGGTCTAATTTGCGATGCTTACATATTTAACTTGCCGACGCTGGTTGCTAGCTCCGGTATAATGCGATAATACCTAGGACACGGGTTCCTAATTTATTTGTACATTTTAGTAACATTATTACTTGTTACTGGCTTGAAATAGTTTTACTGAACAAGTTATTGGAAAATATTGGAATTCATGTAGGTGGAATAAGGCACGCAATTATTTATGCTTTTTCTTTACGAAGAAGAATAAATGAAGTCACTTTCTTTGATACAGGTTTTTCGGATATGACAAGCTTTGTCTGTTACGTTATTTTTCATTTCATTTTCATTTGCCCGCAACTTCGCCCGCGTGAACCCCTGTATCAACTGCCACCCCGAATTGTATCCCCTTAGAGGATGAAAATGGTGATAAAACGTATCCTATGTTTTAATCCAGGTTATAAACTATCTCCATGCCAAATTTCATCTCAATCCGTTCAGCCATTTTTGAACTTTTACTTAACTCTAAATTAAACTTTCGCATTTAATATTAAGTGGCATAGGATATTGCATACTTTTAATGTTGTTTAACAATCTATTTCTATCCGCAGGTCGACCACGTACAATGCACGCGCGTCAGGTAGATCTAAATGTCACTTTTTAGATGAAAAAATGACAGTTCGACTGACCTAACGCGCGTTCAAAACGTTGCGTTATTACCCCTCTTGTTTGCAACATTATCCACAATCGAGTTCATAAATATGTAATGTATATGTACGTTCATAAAGGTTCAAAAATATTTGAGCAACATGCCCTTTACAATACAGTCGAGTTCGCATATTATTGATCACTTTGCCTGGCCGCATATTTTCGAACTGAATTTGGAAGGTTTCGTAATTGATAGTAATAAAATAATGGCATTTTCTAATAGCGCATCCACACAATACTTAATTATATGCCATACAGTCTGCCTTTATTTAAGATACGAATATATTCATGTTCAAGAAAAAGAAGAATATATATAAAAAAAAGATATCACATAAATCGAACTAGCCCCATAATAAACTCAATAAGGCTTCTGTTATGGGTAGGTACTAGACGGCGATATATTTAATAGATATAAATACATGGTAAACGTCCAAGACTCTGAAACAAATATTCGTGGTCATGACACAAATATTTGCCCTTACCGGGATTCGAACCCAAGACCTCCAGCTTCGTCGGCAGCGTCACTACCCACTAGGCTAACCGGTCGTCAAATAGAATAGGATAGTTGCCTCTTTTAAATTTGACAACGTGGTGTTGCTAAATGGATAGTAAACCATCAAATTATTGTAATAAAGTATAAATTAGAAAATATATTAATAACCATGAAAAAATACCTTGAAAGTTTAAAAAAAAGGTGCATTTTTTTTATTGTCCAAGATTAAATAAAAAGCTACCAAAAGAATCTTTACGCTTTTATAGACACAATATTGTACAACAGGCATGTACCTAAACGCAGTATTTCGCGACCGAAACAGCAATTTACTTGATTTTCCATACAAACTGCAACATAGCAATGTATTATTATTAGTATTTACTAGCTTCTGCCCGCGACTCCGTCCGCGTGGAACTCGTTTATATCGTAGCTCCATACAAACGTTCACCCCCCACTTCATCCGCTTGGGGGATGATTTCCGGGATAAAAACTATCCTAAGTCCTTCCCCAGGAAACTATCTCTGTACCAAATTTTATCCAAATCGGTTCAGCGGTTTTTTTTTTATACAACGAAGGTGGCAAACAAGCGTACGGCCCGCTTGATCGTAAGCGGACACCGCAGCCTATAGACGCATGCAACTCCAAAGTAGTAACATGGGCGTTGCCGACCCTTGATATGTTTGAGGATTCGCCGTGTTGACAGCTCAAGGAACAAATTCCCTCGCTCTCAACACAACGCATCCTCGGGAGCTCTGGCGACCTTGCTCACCTCCAGGAACACAACACTACTACAGAGCGAGTAGTAGTGTTTTTATGGCTGTGGTCTTCTGCAAGGCGGAGGTACTTCCCCAGTTGGGCTGCTCCACATTCGAGCGGGGTGACATTTCGCTAAAAAGCGTGAAGACGTAACAGATAGACAGATAGACACAGTTTCGCATTTATAATATTAGTATGGATTTCTATGCCCATATCATATACAAACATACAACATAATATAACATAATCAATATACACATATAACATTAATTAACAAAATAAAAATAAAATATAGCAAACTGCAATTCTTCTATGTCAATAAGTATGAATCGTTTCGCATGCCGCCAGCGAAGTCAGTCTTTGTTTTTTTTTTTGGGTATTTAATTTATTTCCTTTAATTGTAGTTGCTCCCATACAAAGATTTGTCCCTCCAAAAAACTGGTTCGAATGGCTTCATAAAAAAAACTTGTGTTCCGGTAAATTGTACAAACGTACTTACATAGCACGCTGAAGTCAACGGTCATACAGAAAAAAATGGTCTATTCAAATACATTATTACGCTTGATCTTCCTTTTTAACAAAGCCCTTTGTAATCGCGCAGAAACTTTCTTTCAAAGAGAATTTCACCCGAAACGTTTTTTACTGGCAGATGTGATTGATGCCGACATTACTGTTGTCATCCCACGGGCCCAACCCGCACTGGGACAGCGTGGGGGTCTACATCCCTTTCCTCCCGGTATAGGAGTACTGTGCCCAGTGCTGGGACTTCAAATCAATGCGTCAATGAGCCATTCTTATTTTTGTGCAAACTGTCACAGCCGTGGATGTCAATACCATGGGTATAATTTTGAGCTTAATTTATTTTCGTCCGACCAAGTGCGTGTCGGACCACGCACAATGAAGGGATCCGTACCTTCTACTAGCTAACCCCCATTAGAAATCACTATGCTATACCGTAAGTTAAAAAAAGTCATATCTTCATATTATTGGAACGTTTAATTCCATTAAATTTTTCTTCCTGTACAACAACCCAATAAAATCTTAATTTTAACTATAATATAGGTAGATAGGGAAAGCATTGGAGTAAGTTGTGGTTACCTATAATTATATAAGCATCAGTCTCGAGTATAAATTAGATAATCAATAAATAAATGAGCCGTGAGTATCTTATGAAGTTCATAAAGGTACCTACTGGTACACATGCTGTTTAGTAGCATGCTTGTTTGATCATGCTCAATTATTATATATGCAAATAGCTTGCTACTTACTAGCAACTTTAAATTTACACATACTATTTGCTCGAAACTAGCATGATTTCGTGCTACTAAAGAGCATGCATGCATGTATACCTTAAGATAATCACGGCACTTACGTCCTTTCGTTGAGGAAGGCAGTTTTTCAGCAACAACTCCAAAACCTTTGAACCGATCTTGATCTAAATAATTTTCGTTGAAAGTATTTAGCACTAGGTACGAGTATGTCCATGATTTTTTTATGAGTTTCATTTTAATGACTTTTGGAGAGATTATCTCCGAATATATTTACTTAATCAAAAAAAATGCTGAAAGATCTTATGTTTATTTTTAAAGACCTATTGATTGATGGGCCGCATGTTGACCTACTAGTTATGTATTATTTTTTGACTTCTAGTCACATGTATGTGGTGCCCCCCTAAAAATACATTATATTTGCTTTTTGATTACGAAGCTATGCAGCGGCTAACAAAACACACCTATAATCCAAATTTCATTCAAATACACCTTTATAGTGTTTGAGTAAAATGCCTGGGACATATGACGGACAGACGGACATGACGAAACTATAAGGCTTCGTTCACACAGCGCAATTTTTCTCGTATACCGTATACGACATTTTATCGATTTTATGAGAAAATATTTTTTAGAAAATTTGTATGGCAACTTTGAAAATCGTACACACGGCGTCTATGCGGGAAAATCGTATACGAGACATATTTTTTAACGTTTACCGTAGGGTCTTGCCACCGGGGATGCGAGATTCTCGAAACGATTTTATCGAATCCGATGCTCAGTGGCTCTTATGATTACGTTGTTTCGTTCACATGGATAAACTGGTTTCTCGTGTACGAAGTGAACGGCGGCCACGTATACGAGATGCGATACGGATAAAGGTACGACCACACCGCCGCTCAAAATACGCTAACGCACCGTAAACGCAGCAAAATGTATGAAGAATACGTGACGTATTCGACATGTCAACGCGTATACGCAGCGTTACGCACCGGTGTGGTCGCTCCCTTAGATACGAAACAAATGCACCTTAAATTTAGGATGTTATAAATTCAACTGAAAATTGGGTATTTTTTAAAAGACCGTTGTGTGGCGAGAGCATATGCTGATAAATTGTTGTTAATGATGATGACGTACTGTTTCCAGGCACAATGATATGCTGCTACCTACTGTACAGTCAGCAGAAGGCGACGGCCGACGAGGCGCTCAGGTTCTATGGGACGAGACGAACGCACGATGAAAAAGGTAACTGACTGTACCCAAGTACCCAGATTCAGATCATAAATAGGTGAGGTGAGGCACCTTCAGTGACAGTCAGGCGAATCTTGATACCCATGAGCCCATGACAGCTGTCATCTCAGTACAATTTTTCGCTTTAAGGTTATAAATTGTACGGAGATGACAGCTTTCATAGGGATCAAGATTAGCCGCGATACGTATAACACACGTTTCATCTTTATATGTTTTTGAAAATGGATTGTAAAGAATGTATCGACGTTAGCGGTAAAATCATGTTTGCGCTAATGACAATATTTTCGAAGACCAATTCGGCAACCAACTTCAAGTACGTTTGTGTCTCATTTTTCTTTTGCTTATTCTTTTAACGAAAGATAAACAACATCCTGAAAATCTTGGGACATATTTGCAGCCGTATTTGAGTAGACATCTTTATAATTAAAGCAGCGGTCGAGTTTGGCTTTTGCACCTTTAATATCTTTGTTAAACTTTGGAGTCCTGAGCAATGCAGCTGATCACTTCAACTAACAACTATAGCGCTGGCGCTGCGAGGGGCCGCGCTCCGATCTCTCTCTCCCACATATGGCTCACTGCCTTATGATCCGTTACTGATGATCCTAACCTGAACTTTAACGTTTCCAGGCGTAACGATACCGTCGCAGCGGCGCTACGTAGAATACTTCGCGGCATTAGTCCGTTCGCGGCTCACGTACACCGCGACCAAGGTCCACATACGCGAGCTGATCATGTCACCTCCTCCCATGCTCAACGGGGGCCAGTGTTCTCTAGAGCTCACCGTGTCGCAGGCCTCTCCTCCACTCAAGGTAGTCATCATATCAGCCGAAAGACCGTCCACTGCCAGCAGACATAGGCCTCCAAAGTGCTGCAATGACCGCTCCCGCGCCCGCATCCGGCGTCCGCGTCCTTTGCCAGGTCATCAGTCCACCTCAAGCTACTGCTACCCAACCTGTGAGTCCGCGACCAGGTCGTCAGTGCACCTTGTGGGTTAACTACTGTTATTGTGTACTATAAAGTACTTACATACATACTAATAGGTGGACTGATGACCTCAAGGTATTGCTCCCCAACCTGTACTAGATGCGTCACTTAACATGGAATACTTCGGGTCACATACTTACTGCCAAGGTCCACATCCGCGATTTGACATAAGTCGCTATAAGTCGTAACCAATGGTGACTCGTATGTCTCACTTCACCGGGATACGTATATATCTTGACTAGGATTTTACAAAATTACGACAAGTAAAAATGAACTTTGTTTTCCAGTAAGTCTATTCTGGTTTATCATAGAAAAGCTGAAAGACGAGCCGAACCAGACAATTTTTTTGTGTTGTTCCTGTCTACTCATTGACATATTTAATAGTATATGGATATATAATTATAGTAATTTCTTACATTAGAAAGGGTCTCACTAAGGCAAGGGGAATCTCTTTCGGCGCGCTTTTTCTGCTACAGTAGGTTCTCCTCTTAAATGTAGTATCACTATAGTATTACTAAATTGTCTCGCGCGTGGAGAGTATTTGGAAATACTCTTATCTCCGTGGTTGTGGCCAAGATCGTAATCATGTATGGTTGTATTGTGAGTAAAATTTATATTTCACTAGCTTCTGCCCGCGATTCCGTCCGTGTGGAACTCGTTTATATCGTAGTAGCTCCATACAAACTTTCACCCATCATTTCACCTCCTTAGGGGATGATTTCCGGGATAAAAACTATCCTATATCCTTCCCCGGGATTCAAACTATCTCCATACCAAATTTCATCTCGATCGCTTCAGCGGTTTAAGCGTGAAGAGGTAACAGACGGACAACAGACACACTTTCGCCTTTAAAATTTTAGTACTGATACGGATTCATAAATGAATTGAATTGTGTATTGCAGGCGCCAGCGGGCTGTCACGAAGTGCGTCGAGGGCCGGACTGCGTGTCCGTCTCGCTCACACACTGCACGCCCATGTGGGGCGACGTGCGCGTCGACGTGTGCTCCAAGCCCAAGGTGTACATGCGCAAGGAGAAGCTGTTCCACTTCTGGTTCAACACCTTCTTCCTCGCGGCCGGCGCGGGCGCGGTCAGGGTCAACCCGCCTGATGACGGTCAGTCTGCCACGGCTTTTCTTTTCGTTACATTACTGACTAGCTGACACACACATTGTGAACGTGTGTCCAAGCCCAAGGTATACCTGCGCAAGAAGCTGTTCCACTTCTGGCTCAACACCTTTAGGGTCGACCCGCCTGATGACAGGTCATTTTAGCACGATGTTGTTTTGCGTTACATTCCTATTAACCTGATACACTACAGCTTGGGGACGTTGTGTCCAAGCACAAAGTCTACATGCGCAAGGAGCTGTGAACTTTGTTCTGGAAATTATGGAATAGTTCAAAGTTAAATGTGAAGTCGAATTAACTATTTCTGGTTCTTATTCTGTCCCTTATTAGAGAGAAAACATGCCAGTTTCTTATAAAAATTATTACAACATGGACTTCTAACATGACTCATAAGAAAATGGGTTGATATGTTATGATTTATTTATCTCACAATATAAAATTTCACTTAAAACTATTAATACTTACACACACTTAATCATTTTTAGGAATTTATATTGTGATTGTCAGTTATTTTCCATTTAAAATTACATTAAATTTTAAAAACAATAACAATTAATTAATTAAAAATTATAATAACAAATATTTTAAACATAATGGGTTGATAAGTCATCAAAACCCTACATTTGGTGGATACATAACCATAAAAACAGTTTTAAAAAGTGACCATAGCAAGTCATCATCATCATCAAGTAGCGACAGAAAAAAGTTGACTCGCCCATATTTTAATAGATGCACAATAATTTACAAAAGTTATTTTTTTTAAATATCTTATTTCAGGTTCAAATTTAGAAACATTCAAGCTCACGCTAAATAAGTGGCAGTTGGATGACGCACATAAAGACAAACAGCATAAATTGTACAGTGAAGATTTTAAGGTAAACAAATTTAAGTACTTTGTATGAAAATTGCACGCATCTCTTCCTAGAGAGTGTTATCGTATCTAGATTGCTCGATTGTGATGATTTATTTTCTGGCAACAGAATGTCGGCTGCACTTAAAAGTCGACACACGGAAAAAGAGTTCCGGGGGCCATACATTTTATATGGTGGGCACCATCAATTGACAACATTTGATATTTTGAGCCCTACATTTTATTGGTTCTGTCTGTGTGTTTGGTTTAAAAAGACAAATACGCTGATAGTTTATTTATTTCTCTAGGGTTCGTATTTAATTTGTTATTAATTTTTCAATATTTACTTATTCTAAAAGGGCGTAACTCCAATTCTACGCAGGAATAGCCTTTACCTTAGTCTTACCACGATCGAAAAAAAAAGTGATCTGACATTGACAATGACACCTGACTTTGCCATTGTCACAGGAGCTGGAGTAGGTCTGTGGTGTGTTGTTTGTTTAAATTGTACTATTTGTTAAAAAGAAACGATTTTATAGACGAATTTGGCACGGATCTTTGGAATTACTTCTTTCCCTACTGCTCGACACCACTCCGCTTTATTTTTATACGGTACATGAAAGAAATGTTTTTCCGGTTTCTTCAAAGAGTCATTGTTACAACTTGGCACGAAACGATACTTGGTGTACTTATGAGGAGTATACACCTCGTCGATCCACGCGGGTTTCTCAATAGTAGGCAATAAATCCCTATAATATAGGATCTTTTAATTTTATCTTACTTCGTTAGGTTACAGTCGTTAACATCGATAGTAAACAATTTACGTAAATGTCAAATTCAAATTTGTGATAGCAGAGCTTTTTTTTCTGTAACATAAGGCACAGGCTATCCATTAACTATATGTCGTATAATGGGTAAAATTAGACCATATTTTTAATTGTTTTTTAAATATTTTATTAAGCTATATATTTTTTTTATAAATATAGTATAGTGCTCAGGGGGCAATATGCTTTTGAATCATATATTCATTTTGAAGTGTTTATAAAATGAAATGTTGTCAATTCTTTTACGTGCGTCGACTTACACCCCGTTCACACTGCGTCCGTTTCCGTGTCCGGGAGGCATCCGTCTCTTTCGCACTCGGGCGAAACATCGCAAGCGAGAAAAAGAGGGATGCCTCCCGGACACGGAAACGGACGCAGTGTGAACGGGGTGTTAGGGTGGGTCGCACCAAAACCGTCCGTAATCTTAAGCGGTGTTCGTTAAAATCTGAACATATGGAATGTTTGTCAAGTTTCTTATTATATACATAATGTACTATACTTTATAATACATAACTGTATTTGCTCACAAGTGCAATTTCCGGGAATGCTCAAACGTGACGATTTTTGCGATATCTCGCTCCGTTAACGTTGTTTTTTCATGGGTTTTTGTGACTACGATTTAAACCTGGTAACGTAATTTTTTTTACTGTTATTTTTTCAGTTTAGACGTAAAATTAAATAAAGATCATGACAGGATTAAAAAACTGTACAAATTTGCACTATTTTAGGAAATATGACGGTATTTTACCGACCCGTATTCTTTCTTACGAGGACGGATGTTCGAAGATGTTTAGAAACAAGTAGATTCTAAATACGATTGCTATTTATTCATAATGACGACCGCTTTAACCTAGTTGGTAGCGACCTGCCTACGAAGAGGCCCTGGGTTCGAATCCCGGTAAGGGCATTTATTTGTGTGATGAGCGCGAATATTTGTTCCTGACTCATGGATGTTTTCTGTATTAAGCAATTATTTATCGATATAAGTTTGTTTTCACTTCTCAAGCTCGTAAAGTTCGACTTAAAGTCGTGCGTAGACGACATAAAATCGCTTTTCAAGCTCTAGTGCATAAAGTAAAATCTCCGTCGAAGACCAAGGCAATCGGTCCAACAGCCACACGAGCAACTTCAAATAATAAACTCTTTATTTTTATTTTATTATCTTTCGTTAGTATTCAAGGATACCAACAGCCAAAGTACACAATAAAACGTCATGAAATAAACGTATAGTTTTTAATTCCTCGCGATCGAAGTCAAAAGCAGAGTGCAATTCGTCCATAAAATCCATTTTACATTCGATTTTATATCCATGAATAAATGTCTCGCGTAAAATAGTGCCTTTTGTGCACTTGTTGTACAATCTACTATTATCGTTGTCTAGTACCCATATAGACAACACACATAGACAACTTTGCTCAGTTTGGGACTAGGTCGATTTGTGTAAGATTGTCCCCTAATATTTATTTATTGATAATAAACATGGGTCGGCAGTACGAGTAAGCATGTAACACGTTGTTAGAGTTTTCTGTTTTGTCCCCCAGGTGGAGCTGATAGTCCAGAAGCTGCCCGGCTCGTCCAAGTTCCAGGGCGGCGGCGCGGCGCCCGGCACGCCGCCCTCCTCCACCGCCTCCTCGTGCTCCGAGCCCGACACCGAGCCCGACGAGCACTGGGACTCCGGTGAGCAACACACACACCAGCACTTACACCTCACCCCCTGGTGTGTACAGTGCCTACAGGACGGGCAAGCGCATCCGAGTTGTTTTCGACGGTTTCCGTGTGCGAAGGACGTCCATCCGGGTCTGGGGAGTCAGTGCCCGAGGGACGCTCTGGTGCCGCGCCCTCGCCGAGGCGTGGACTTCGGGCATCATGCCCAGGGTATTAGGAGCCGCCAAGTCAAGGATGACGAACGCGGTCCTCGCGCCCCGCATGACCATGCTCCCCAGTGTGTTCAAAGTGTAAGGAAACATGCCCAGTGTCCTTTACAAGGCCTCACAGAGGAGCACGCTCAGGTTCCCGAGTGTGCGAACATTGAGGTCCTCGCGGACTCGCGCGCTCGTGCCGTGGACCGGGACAGTATAGAGGCCCGCCTCGCTCGGGAGGCCAAGGCGCCTCGCGCTCGCCTCTCGCTCGGGGACGTGAGGGCCAGCTGGAGAGAGTTCAGCGGCAAGTTCGATAAGAGGAAGAGTAGGGATAGCTAGTGAAGTGTTTAGTGACTTGTATAAAAGGAATAGGTATACTTACACGGGACTATTATCAAATCGCGATTCGATAATGGTGGGGTCTGTGTGCTCGCGATGTGATCACCTCAAAACTCGGTCGCATTTTAAACCCTTCAATCTTAAAAGGAATATAGAATGTGGGTTAGGACAGTTGTTATTATAACTGCGGGCTGTGTGAAGAGTGCTACAGCAATCCGATTTACGTACTGACATATAATGCACACATTGTTTTATGTGTATTGACTAAAAGTTTTTGAAATTGATCAAAGGCATGCAAATAAGGCTTTCTTGAAGAGCAATAAGATAAGATTGGTTTCATAAAAAGTTCACCATAGTTTCTTAGTAAATGTATGTAGGTACCTATACAATACAATCTTGTCTCTTCTTAAATTGCTCTTATATAATTTAATGATACAATTTGGTCAATCAACTATTTCTTGTTATTCTAGCCCGTTAGGCAGGAGACAAGATTACAGAGTTTCTTAAAAAAAAACTATTATGGCCTTTTAACATGCCTTAAAAAGATGTTCCGTACATAAAGAGGTCAAACATGACAAGAAAACCCCAGATTTGGTGAATACAAACCCATAAAATCGTAGTTTTAAAAAGTGACTCAGAAGACGTGGCAAACTATGGCAACTAGTGACAGAAAAAGTTGATTCTCCCAATTATTACATTAACAAAATAAAACTTACTTCCAAATGTTAATAGCGTTGACATACTCGTAAGTTATACTTAAAATTCTATTGTAAAAACGATATGTTCAGATTCCTATGTCAGTACGTAGTCGATCTTTAGGTTAATATGTTGTTTATATTTTAACGAATTTATATAGTACACAAATTATATCCCCTTTAGGGAGGCGGGCGTTGGTTCGTCTCGCGGAACGATTGATCTCTTGAACCGATAACGATTCTTTAAAACGGCCCAAAAGAGGCGAAATAACTACTGAATTTCACATAATCTTGAGGTAGGTACAGTCGAATGAATAAATATGTACGTTCCTTACGAACCTTTAATACTCAGGACAAATGATAATAATAATACCACGTCCGAGCGAGTTGGTAACATACAAATCTCGATAAGTATGACAGAAAGGGAAAATCATTAGTTGTCCTTGTTATAGTTCCACTGTGTTTTATTTGCCGCAACTGATTTAGTATCTAGTTGCGGCAAATAAACCATTACCTGCCCAAATTAAGTAGGTTGTTTATGGCAAGTCATCAGCCATTTTAAGATCAGTTTTTAATTTAGCTGCATAGGAGCCTTTCCGTCCCTCACTGTGGCATCACGTACAGCCTGTCCTGAGTATTATAGCTCTATGGCGTTCCCAAATGTTCAAAATCATCTGAGCAATCTTTATGCCTTGATAAAGACGTGTTAACATATTTTTGATCACTTGGTGTGCATATTATCGAACTCGACTGTACAACACTGACGGCTATGTCCACGCACAAGTTAATCATGGATATTTAAGGCGAGGTGTGTGCTTCTACAAAATGTTTTTTTTTTTTTTTTTTTTTTTTTATGTTGTGGTTTATTACGCCTCTTTGGTCTTGTGACTTGTCTAAATCATTCTTATTATTATTATTCTTATGTGCTGTATATGTATATATGGATATCGGGGTTAGAATCTACTAAAGCAGTAATAACTAGGTTTGCGGCCTTTGACGAGTTGTAGGGTGAGAACAGCATTGTTTATCGGTGTTATCGACAAAGCGATAGGTTTTTTTTTGTAATCAATATGCGGAAGAATTCACAGAATCTATCAAGATGACGTATATATTCATGAAATACCTACTGATTGAGGTTTCCCTGGTTATCTGCCAGTGTCAATACATATTGGATACTTAGCCCTTTCAGACCCGTAAAACAACACCCTGCTAACGCAAAATGAAGTATATTGACATATGATTTTGATTTGACAATTAAATGTAATCTGGCCGGGTCTAAAAGGGCTATAAAGAGTTGATAAGGTAAAGGTATTATTAATTAGATAAATTAACTGCACCGATAGGGTAATACTCTGATCTTCTCCTCTTGGTCGATACGTTCTTGTCAGAACGGTCGTGATCGTTTTGAGCGGCGAGCAGATGTCACTCGCCTCACGATTTCTTGCCATTTCGATCTATGCTCGGCCTTTCTGTTACTCTCATACAAATGACCGCTCACAGCAGATTTGATCTGGGCCCTATTTCACCATCTTGACAATTGTCACCTGACAATGATAATTCTACGTACAGTTAGGGAAATGTATTCACGTACCTTTTTAGCTCTTGTTACTATGACAAGGCATAAAAAGGTACGTGAATACATTTCCCTGACTGTACATTGCTGGGTCAATAAACTGTCTAGCAACCAACTTAACCTGTCGACACAGCCATGGCCACCAAAACCAAATCGACTTCGGTGAAATAGGGGCCTGGTCCGTCCATCGCATGGGTGAACTTCCGCGCGGTCGGGCACCATCCACTCTTCCTTGCACTAAATAGACGCGAATAGACTGATAATATCGATAAAAAGCGGTGCTATCTCCCTACAATCTGTCATTAGTCGCACGCAAACATCTGGGCCGAGCAGCGAACGAAAAAACCATATAATGCGAGCTCCTTACTTCTACCCAAACACGTGCTCAAAACCCGGTATGCGCTTCGAACTAAACTGCTGCCTGGCATCGTTTTGACAACCCTCATAATGGCAATGCCACCCATTCTGTGCGGCCATTTTGCGGCGCTACTTAAACTTCTATGGTTTTTTCGTTCGCTGGACCGTAGTAATAACAATCCGTTCGACCATTCTACCCTTTCAATTGAAAAGTATAGTCGCTGACAAGGCTCGGTTCATCGAATACATTGATATGGCAAGTATATTGAATATTAGTCCGTGTCAATCAGACTAAACAAATAAAATAGTTTATTTGAAGTGAAGCGAGTCGATATTCTAGATTTATTTAATAACAATAGTAGTAGTAGTTTGTAAACACTTTTTGCACAAAAACAAAAATACTTGTCATAGGAGAAGATAATAAAATAAATAACTACAACTCAAAAAAGTTGAAAAACCCCCGACATTTTCATTTCAAAGTCAAATATCTCAAAAAAGGCTGAACAGATTTTCATGAAAAATGGCTAAGAACACTGGATCACATCAGCTTTCGAATAAAAAAAACCGCATTCAAATCGGTCCATCCGTTTGGGAACTACGATACCACAGATACATAGACACGTTAAACTTAACACCCATCTCTGCGTCGGGGGTAAAAATACATTTGTACAAAGGCGAACTTATCCCTTTAAGGAACAATAACAAATGAACGTTTCCCAAAAAGAAACAGCTAATGTATTACCATTTTATTAATTTTTGCGGTCTTAGTATATGCTAT